>VZRS01003118.1:288333-470406 GCA_013398055.1 Ifrita kowaldi
TTTACTTGAAACAGAAGAAGAAAAAAAAGTTATAGCGCCAGATCCCTGCTCAAACACGGCCACCCCCCCTGCCCCCCGCCAGCTCCGCAGTTCCGCATTCCCCCGGCAGAGCAGCCCCGGCGGGACGGAGCTCGGCTCCCGCTCTCCATCGCCCTTCGGGAGCCCTCGGAGCCAGCCCCAGTTGTTCGGTTTCTCTTCGGACCAAGGGCTTTCGGCTGTCATAGCCATTTATGAATGAGAGCAGGCGCTCACGCGAACAGGGGCCACGAAAGGTGCAAAATAACCGCTCTCCTCCCTTCCCCCACATCACTGGTCTGTCTTTCTTTTTCTTCTTTTTTTTTTTTATTATTTCTGACTTTTTCACCCCCATACCGAAATCATGCATTTCGAGGTGGAGCCACGAGGCAGGCACAGCACAGTGCCAGATGTGGAGGGAGCCCTTGGGCTGCTGCATCTCGGCTCCGTAATGCAGCACAAACAGTGCAGACGGGGCCTCTGCACTCCCAAGCCCAGGCACAGGCTGACTGTGCTCGGCCTAGAAACCGCCTTGAAAAGTCATGAAAACCTCTAGGTTTAGGTCTTTACTTCGCAAGAGCCAACATGCCCTAATGCAAAATTATTTTACAGGTTTTCTCAGTTACAGCACTTTGGGACACCAGCATTATTATACATTTTATATCTTAAGAGGCAGCTCCTGTCGCTCTGGATTAAGATGTGGATGGAAAGGGAAGACAGAAGCAGATACACAACTTGCTGAATGTCCCATTTTACATGTCAGGGACAGAGCCAGGAGCAGACTCCGGGTTTTCCTGAATTTCTGATGACAAATTGGCTATCAGAGACGGGAAGGAAGCAGCATGGTCTGAAACTGTCCACCAGAAAAGTCAAGGGACTGACAGCCAAGCACAGGATGCTGGATGCTGGGTGCTGTATTTCCAAACTCAGCATGGTCATGTGTGTTTGGGCTGGAGATGCAAAGTGATTCTACAGACAAGTAATTAGCATCCCTGCCAAGAAAGAGGTAAAGAATGCATCAGCCATTAAAACAGCATCCTGTGAAATGAAAATCCTAGAAGAAAAAGCAATTAATGCAACTGTTTCCTGAAAGGAAACACTATCATAATGCCTCCCCTTGGACCAGATTTAAGAAATCCAGAAAATTAGAAGACTTCCTTGCTCCCTAAGCATGCCTCTGCCTCTCCTCAGATTACGTAAGTTAATTTTCTTTAAAGAGGAGTCATCTCCTCTAGAAGCTTGTGTTTAAGAGATTTAGCTTTTCTATAGATAGTTGAACCACAGCCAGTAGCAGCAATAGGAAGAGAAGACCATGAACTGACAACATGGAAATTTATAATACAGATTTTCACCATAGCTGTCCATTCCACATAAGCATCATGTTTCTCTTCATGATCAATCAACTTGACTTGTGCACTCTGGTTTAAACCAGTGCTAGCTGGGCTACCTAGAGTACGATGAGATGCTTTCCCCTGTTTCTTTTCTCCAGTCCAGAATCCAGCAGCATTATAATCTTCCTTCAACCTACTTGGGCAAGTAACACCTACAACCCCTACTTTGTTTTAGTCTTAAGATAAATACGAGTTTTTTAACCAGAAACAAAAGCCATCACGGACTTACATCTACACATGTGCACCAGCAGAGAATTCAGTGTGTGGAAAGGCAAGAGGGACCAAACAGTGGCAAGGGGAGCAGGGGACATGCAGGAAGCAAACTGCTAAACCAACAACCCAAATGCCTTCTTTCCTCCAATCTACTAGGCAGTTTTCATGGGACTAGAGTAAGGAAAAGAAATCTGAAACACTGCATTGGCTTGGTGGCAGGAGCAGTGTTCATGTGATGCACGTGTCCCTGCTGGGAACAAGGAGAGGACTAGGCTGGAGCACAGGCTGGCAAACACCCCACTGGCAGCCACAGAGGCTGAGCCAGGGACCGTGTGCCAGGGGAATGCCCTTGCCAGGAAACAGAGAATCAGCACTTCAAATCCACCTCCACTCTGTCTCAAAAAAAAAAAAAAAAGCACTTAGAACAGTTTGGCAAGGTAGGTTATATCTGCACTGTCATATCTGAAACCCAGCAGGGCTTCTCTGGGTTACTCTGTTCTGCCTTGGATAAGGTAGTCACTGCAGGAGGATTTCTTTGTCACTACAGTGGCTGGAGGAACACATACAATTAAGAGATTGTTTTAACAGAAGCTTGTATAAGTGCTACAGGGCTCCTATTAAGACAAAAAAAAATAGGGTGATAAATTCCTTGGTCTAGGAAGTAGCCAAGGTCAAACAAACGTGTTCATTTACAGCTGCAGCAGATCATGCCTAGAGGATATCCCCCTTTCAAGGCGTAAGGTCCCTGTGGCTCCTGGAGTAATGGTCACCCAAGATTAGGCACTGCACAGTGGGGAAGACTTCAGTAACAGAGGAAGGAAAGGACGAAGAGGAAGAGGAAAAGACAGAAACAGCTCCTTCCAGTAACCAAAAGCTTTAACCATTTTCTGGGTAGCCTGGTTTGAGTTGTCACTACATTCCCTTCAGGCATGGTCAGTAGGGTAAGGGACTTCAATCCTCCTCAGCCTTCCATCCCCCACAAGCATCTTTAGATGAGTTACTCCTCAGTGACACTCAGGATGCCCACAACATCGCTGGGACACTGTGTCAGGCTCCCCAAAGGGGATTCAAAAGAGCAAGACCAGCAACACCATAGGGAGCACAGCACCAATTACACCCGCTGCTGCCGTGGGCGCTTCCGCATCCCTGCCAGTCAGTTCAGGTCTAATTTGTAACACAGGACACAGCATGCATTGAAGAGTAACAGCCTGCTCAGTGTGAGCACACCAGAGAAGAGGGATGCAGCATGGCACGAGTTTCCCAGCAAGCTCACATGCAGCTGCAATGCCGCCCTGACACAACAGCCCTACTTTTTAAAAAGCATCTTTAGCCCAGGCAGGAGAAGTGGAGAGCAGAGGATAGGGTCAGATTTACGTGCCAGGTGAAGGTCCCCCCTCCTCTCCCTCCAAAAAAGCAGAATTACTGTTTTGGTTAAGCTCCAACTTGCAAGCCCTCCCCAGAGCAGAGCACAGATTGCTGGCTGAAATAAGAGTTTGCTTGCCTCTCCATTTCTTTTTGCCTCGAGTCCGTTTCCTGGTTAAAGTCTTGAGGATACCCCTCCTCCTCTCCATAGGGCTCCACTTTACAATCCTCCCGCTCCTCACCTCAGCAATTCTCTTCCTGGGGCTGAGCAGAAATGTCATTGGAGTTTGTCCATGCCCCTCACAGCTGGCACTATTAAGTGACACAGTTGCACCCTGTCCCCCTCACCAGGCAGCAAGGAGGGAGCATCATTCCTCCTGCTGTACTCAGAGACCAGCAACTACTGTGAAAGCCTCCTAAATAAGAGCGCAGAGCACCCGTTCCAACAACATCCTCCTCCTCCTGTGTTGCAACAGCTAAGACCTACGATGGTTTTGCAACAGCCAAAAATGAAAACCACCAACTGGACTCCAAAAATAAAATCATCTGGATATGGGAATGTGAGACTCCTGATCTTTGCCAGATTACTCTGTTGTTATCAGGCTATAAACATGTCTGCTCTTTTAATCCATACAGCGCACAGGCTTTTATATTGCTCTTTCATGATTATCAATCAAGTGTTTACAGTTTGAGACTAAATGAATTAGTACTGGGCTGGTCAGTGGAAGTCCTGCAGAAGCAGCCAAAACCACAGAAACGGCCAGTGAACGCCATAAGGGTGAGTCACAGCTGAACAACCAACTGGCAGGTAGTCCAGCCCTTCCGAGATGGGCACAGCTGCTGGGGACATGTGCAGGGTCTGCAGGCAGGGGTGGCTGCCAGACACAGCCCCGAGTGTCCCGGCATTCCCTAAGATAGTGTCAGAGCTCTTTTCCATGCGTAGGGAGGAGTAACTGCGGTAGCTTGGATCTAGAGCTGTGGTTTCTTGTTAAAGCCAGTTCTTGAAGGGTAAACTTTTATGTATCTCTGGAAAACTCCTTTTGGGAAGGACAAAGGGAAAAAAAAAATACCCCGAATAGCAGCAAGCCTACTCTTAAAATCCTCAGATCCGTCTAACCCCTTATAGCAATCATACACCCAGCACTAAATACACGGAATGCCTTCCCCTAAAAACTTTACCTCTTTTCTTTCTTATCAGAAGGACCACATGACCATAAGAAATAAACATTAAAATCGCATGTTTTCTTTGAGCCTTCCACTCATGATTTATCCTTAACTGTGTTAAGATAGAGAGCTTAGGTCTGCCTAAAAATTGGATTAAGTGTGTATTGCACACAAGATAAAATAGGCTTTGCCATGTAATGCATGCGAGAGTACGCAAGAGTTCATCACACCACAGGAGTGTTGGAAAAGCAGTTCCTAAAATAACCAATTCCTAGAGTAAGCAGCAAGATGAGACTGATGAAGCCTGCTACAAATCTCTATGGGGACAACATGGATTCAGATCAAAACTGTGTTTCTCAGTTCAGGATCTCGCTTCTATTCAGTAAGAGGGTTTTTGTTTTGTCTTGGTGTTTTGGATTTTTGTCCTTCTGTTTTTTGTTCTTTATGTGCCCTAAACCATCGGGGCTTTGACTCATCTCCTGGATACTCCTGCACTCCAGCCTGTGACACTTCAGCCCCGTTGCCACTTACCAAAATTCAGACTGTATTTATACATCAATTATTCCTGGAGGTAAGACTACTATTGCCACAAGCTGTGAGTGAAGGGGACTCATCTTCATCCCTCCTGCTAGACAGCAATCCTCCCAGTCCTAATAGTGTTTACCTTCAGAGCTCAGAGGCTCTTGGTATAGCAGCCCTGAGCCACAAAGCTTTAGGGACAGAGACAAAAATTCATGTTCATCACCTCCCAAAGTTACTACAGAAATTCAGTACAAACCCTGTCTCAAGGCCTGGATTATTGCCAATTATAGATGAAAATAAACATTTGGGTAAGTCTATCAAATGGGTTACTAATACAGTATGATTTCTGTAGTTCTTCCCTGAGCTTGGCCAGGTAGCTCTTTTACAAAGCACAAAGACACTCCCTTGTACTTTCAGAAGAGGGTTTCAGAAGCAGGTGACACCCTGCCATCAGGCAGAGATGGGTGGAAAGCAGAAAGGGAATGGTTTGGATCTGACCACCCAAAGTAATAGCAGAAGACCCAAAGCCAGAGAAGTTTGGCCTAAAACCTTGTCCAAATCCCAAAGAATGCCCGAGAATAAAACAAGATTGAGCATCATGCACCCAGCAATGGCCAGGTCAGCACGCAAACCCTCTCACCCCATGTTAGCAGCCATGATTGATGTAAGAGAAGCTTTTCCCTAAGTGAGCATGCATCCCTCCACCTTCTTCACTTCCACAGTGCTCATGTGCTCTGCAAGCCTTTCAGTACATGGGGCAGTAGTAGCCAAAGCTCTAGCCTTTCTTGCTCTTTTTGGCTAAACACGCCAAAATCTGGTCTAGATGGTAACTCCATGAGTTGCACTAAGTCCCTCCTGACCTCCTGGGTTGTTGCTACAAACAGCTATAGGGGGCCAATGCCAACAGCACACATTGCCACCAAGAAGAGAATATGCAGCAGAAAATTAACCGGGTTCCTGGATGCATTCCTCAGCATAAGACACACGTAGTAGTTTTTAGCACTTCCTAGAACCAAGATCTGGCTAAGCCTTCAGGAGTCTGGGACAAGTGGCAACTTTAAGGTAGGCTGTGGCTTCCAGCACTGGAGTGTGTGTGATGCACAGTTAAACCAGCAGCAAAACACAGCCGCCACGGGGAACACCTCAGGAATGAGCCTGGCCCATGGTAAATGGCAGGAGCTCTCTCAAGCGGCTGCTCCAGTTCAGTTCTCCTCTCTTTACAGCCCTCAGCAGCATTTCCAACAAAATCCTGACCAACAGAAAAATTCAGTGCTGACCTTTGCCAAGTGGAGCCTATCAGTCTCGGGATTTTTATTTTTTATTTTTGATCTGCTAGGTTTTAAAACAGAGCCAAGAAAAATTAGAGGCAGGAGGGTGAAAGTAAAAAGTTGAGTCCTCTTTCCACTCCTTCTTGGAAAGTTGGCTCTCTGAACAGCAATTCCAACCAACTAGGTTACAGGTAGCAACAGTTAAGAATACTTCAAGTATTTTGCACACAAATCTGTTAAACTGCTTGGAGATTTTCACACAACTGCCAAACTGGGTCTTCCACCAGGCTGAAGTCACCAATATACTCTGGCATTTGCCCTAGTCCTGCTCAGTGGCACTACACATTCCCACTCCTCCATATGGCACAAAGCAGACTGGCCAAGGAGTTTAACAGCAGTCAGGGTGACCAAACTAGTGCCCCACCACAGCACCTCTAAGGATGTGGCTGTGTGGCACCCATCTTTTTCCAAAGCACAAAATTAAACACTTTTCAAGTCTTGGGTTAGAGTCTCCACTTCAAGCAGCAGGTTCATAACCTCAGCGAGAGCTTGGGCAGCATGAAACTGGCTTCTGTTCTCATCTCCAAGCCACAGCCTAGCTAAGACACGTAAATCATAGGTAAAGATCACATCCAAGTTCAAGTCTGCTCTACCAGCTTGACACATCAGGATACAACCTACGGCAGATCTGGACTGAAGAACAGCTGTTTTGGAAACTGGGGATTCATTTGGATGAGAAGCAAACTGAAAGGCCACATGAACAGGAGCAGCATGGGGAGCTATGAACTTGCCAAATGTATGTAAGACTTTTGAGCAGCACTATGTATCAACATTAATCTTCTCAAGCACCATGCAATGCAATCAATCACTTATATTTGCACTCTCCTCATGCACAGATTTTTTTTTTAGCCAAACTAGCAACATGCATTTAGCTAAATGCAGCAAGCAGAACAGAAAAAATTTGTATCTGTTAAAGATTTTGCTTCCTTGCCCTTTGAGAAGACTAAAACCCTTGGCATTCAGTTTGCCATTTTATACATGGCAACATGAAACAGTCCCAGCAGATCTACTGAGTCAAAGAAACTCAACCTCAACCCTCAGTCAGGTAGGGTTCTTGTGAGGGGTTCTTGTCATTTTGCCTGAGGGACACCACCTCTTCTGTCTCCTCCTTAACATGTTTCTCTCCTGCTCAGTCTCATTCTGTTTTTCTGTCTCAACTCCCCCATGACCTATGAAGCTGCAGGCTCCTGTGACTGAATACTTCAGATATTTCTGCACTTTTATATCCAGTTACTACTCTCAAATTAGTCCTATTCTGCAAAGATGAGGCAGTGCCCCCCAAGGATTTATTCAACTTTTGTCAAAGATAGCATTACTAGAATCACAGCAGTCGTGCTCACTAAAAACTTCAGACAAGCAAGCACTCATCCACCAAGGATGGTGGGATTTTGTTCACATACTTTTAACAGGGCATGAACTTGAATATTTACCAAATCTGGTATGGAAATCAGCAGGAGTGTTTCCATCTTTCCTTGCCCCGAGACCTGTGTGTAGCCTTAACTGCTTGAGTGACCAGCCCAGCATCCTGTACAGACACAGGATCTATCACTTGTGATCTCTCCTTCTAAAGTCTGAAGGAGAAAAGAACTCTTCTGTGATATTCCATGTCAAGTGACATATGTTTGCAGAAGAAATCCATTGGTTTCTCAGCAGAAGTCCTGATTCCTTATACTATAAAGCTTAGTTTTTGCTTCGTATGAGACTACTGCTCCCTAGCCCCTGACACCTCACCTCAAAGTTGTTTCCCCGGCTTCCTCCTCCTTCCTGACTCGTTGCAACAAGGAGTCAGATGCCCCCTTGAAAATTTAGTATCTTTATCAGAGTTTCATCTTTTTCATGTCAAATCCTTTCTATTTACTGGGGAAATGCAAAAGAGCATTTCAGAAGGATAGGGAGCATACAGTCATGTTTCTCTGCCTTATCTTGACCCATAAAGTTTCTCCCACATAGAATAGTGAAACCACAGCTGTGCAGGTACTTAGCTGTGACCAGGCTCAACCCACCACAAGAGGGGAAGCTGTCTTGGACTGTGGCTTTGAGTTGGGCAAGGAAGATAAAACCCTGCAAACTACTAATCCCTGCTAGCAGCAACATCAAGGTGATACAGTCATCAGCAAAGCTCTTCCTTACCTGAAATCGTGCAGCATGAAAAACCAATACAGAAGCAAACAACAGATCCTGGGTATCCAGTGTCAGAGACTCATACTCAAGACAACTCCAAAACCACACACAGCTTGAACCAGAGAATTCTGGTTTTAATAGCATGCAGAACACCAAGACGCAAGAATTTACCTGGAGCAACACTCTTTTTTGGAGTCTCAGACAAACTGGACATCCAAACTTGAAATCCAATCATAGGGCAGCCATGAAAAGAGAAAGTAATTAGAGACACAAGGAAACAGTCAAAACCAGTCATATCAGAAAGTTGGAGAGTTAGTAAGGACAGCTTTGAAAGAGACATTAAATTTTTCTTAAGAGTAGTGTTGGCATGATGGGGACTCAGAGGAAGGTCAAGTCATCAGAACCATCCAGTTAATTTTTATGTTTTAGTGCATTTGCAGAACTTACGAAATTGATCTGTAGGTGATCCAATTTTGAGCTCTCAGAATAAGATATGCCCTGAGCTCATTCCCAATAGCTCAGAAAACACATACCAAGAGACAGTTTGACTTATCAAGCCTCAGACCTGCAAAACTATTTATCTTTACAGCTGTAAATGATATCCAACAGACATATAGGCAACTCTCAGAGACTGGGCTTAGCAAATACATATAAGTTTCTACAAGCATCTTGTTACCCTGGAATTGCATTAAGGAAAATAACAATAGACAAATAATGCTCCACAGAAAAGAGTACAAAGCTCCAATAAAGGTACATTCAGAGTATAACTAGAAATTCCATTTTTTAACCGATGAATGACACAGAGATCAGGTTAAGGAGAAAGCTGGTAAGAGTTGCTACCAACAAGGTCAAAAGGTTTCCCTCCCCCTCCATGAAATGAGGTGGAAATACTTGGCTTGGGAATTTGGGGATAATCTTCAAATGTTAAGTGCTAATTTTTTTCTTGAATACACTGGAAGCATGTTTTGAAAGTCAGCAGATTTTCCCCCATTTCTAAATAACAAACATTCCCCTTCTGTGGGATGAGGGAGCAGAAGGACAGCTGTACTCTTTCCCTGCATGGGAGAAGATACATCTAGAAAAAGACATTTATATGACAGTCTAAGAACTTCCTAAATTCTAACAACTGCAAAATGCAATTTGAAAAACTTATCTGCAATGGGGAACCCTGTTCTGGACCCAGCAGTTTAACAACAGGGAAGATACACCCATCAACCACTTGGAGAGAAAAGCAGGCTATACTGGTGGCCTTGTCTCTTTGTTGTTGTCTTTTTGAACTGCAGAGTGTATCCAAGACAGTCGAAAGATTAATAGATAATGATGTAATAGATTCACAGTACACACGTAACTGAGGAATTGCTAGCATGATACAAAACTTAAGAAACAGCTTTCAACCTTTCCACTGGAAACCAGAGGTCCAAGAAACACACTGGTGTTTTCTCAGCACTAAGGGAATGGCGAGGCTTTGAAATCCTTTCTTTAAATTACGGACACAGTTTTCATCATGTAGAACAAAACTGCAAATCAAATCGATTCAGTATTTTGCCTGCTTTACAGTAAACTCTCTACAGTGGCAGCTTGGAGAAAATTCTGAAGTCTTTCAACCGTCTGACTCCCAAACCCATGTGCTGCACTGTCACAATACACTACAAAATACACAGTGGTAAATAATAATTCACTTTAGACTACCATATAAGAAAAAATGAAAAAGTCTCCGCATCGGTGGAGTGCAACAGGAAATAATCTGGCAGAGTAGCTTGTGCTGCAGCTCATGGAGGGAATATACAGCATGTTTCTATTACAGACTTGGGGCACGCACGGGAAAGGGTGTGAAGGAGTTGTTGTCAGCAACTTGTCTATTAGCTTTTGAATAGACTTCCACTGCCTTCAGAACACGATTATGAACTTCTGTCAGCTGTCAGATCTTTTTCCAAACAGAAGAACCTGAGTATGACAATGATAAATCAAGCAGATCATGTATTGCAGGAGCAACTGGAAGATTTCAAAGTTTGCCCCCACCCAAGCTGCAGCAAAAGACTGAAACACTCAAAGTTAGAGGAAATAAGCTGCACTTAACACAAGTTTAGGGCTACTCTGGATCTGTCTGCCCAAGAAGACAGAGAGCTTAAACCTAGATCCACAGTAGCCATATCTACAGACACCCATGTGAGATCTCACCATAAATAAACCAATTCTGTTAACCGTTATAGTTTTTTTAAAATTTCTTTTCAAACAAAGTATTTTTTTCTCCTTGTCAAAACTATTGGCTGAAGCCAGAATAGAAGGGCAATATAAGTATTAACTGGTAAACAGTCCTACAGGTCACCAGTGTGGGCTTCCCAGTCCAGGAAGAAGCACAAAAGCAGCAGCACTTCTCGGCTGCCCCAGCCTGACAGCAGCTAGAAGTGGATGAGGTTGCTTCTGAAGCAGAAGACAGCCAGCATATTTCAGCTGCTCCTGCACATCTGCTTAGCATTAAACTTCCTTCTTGGGGATTTTTTTTTTTTTTATTCCAAGACGTTTAAGCTCTAATTGCTACCAGCTTTTAAGAGTCCCCCCTACAAATAATAAAAATATCAGACATTAGTGATAGATTCCACTTCACAGAGAGCTCAAACGAAGAGCCGCGGCGGGAGCCAGCGTACGGGGAGGAGGTCAGAGGCCTCAGAAACATGCTGTGCCTGAGCCAACAAAACACAAGCTTTGAACGGCCCCAGGTTTCCCCTTTAGGACAGGGTTTTACTGGAATTCTGCATGGGGCTTGGACTTGGTTTCCAATGGGATTGGTAACCGTAAACGAACAAACCTTCGCTTCCTGCCACTCCTCTCCCCCACTGCCACACGGCTGAACACCGGCTGGTCTCACATGACTTGGAAGCGCGGGGGGGAAATCTCAATATTCAGAAGGAAAATTAAAGTTGCCTGCTCAAAGCAGGCCACTCCTAGGGCAATGGCATCCCAATTCTGCTCTTAACACCAGTCCCCACAGCCCCTGCTGCTGACTTCAGCTGGAGCCAGAACAAACTCCTCCTACCAGAATTATTTTAAAAAGCTCAAAAGGAACATGGATCCATAAATTACAGCTGAGCCACGAGGCTGAGGCAGTTGTGAAGAACACAGAGAAGGCTCTCCTTTGGAGCCACACTGCACAGAAATAGCAGCACAGCAGGCGTGTCACTGGAAGTGGCTGCTGAACCCCATTCCATTGCTTCCAAGCTGCCACGACAGAGTTGGGCAACCCTCAGACAGGTCAAGGAGGTTCCTCAGGTGCAAAAGAAAAGGGACGAGTTGAAGGGGCAAAAAGCTTTGAAGACAAAGCTCAGCTGGTTGCTATGGTGAACATGAAACATTATTCTAGATTTCAGCAGAAGCTTTTCTGCTGCCAGTGAGACTGGTTTGTTTGCTGCTCCTCCCACCACTGGCAAGAGAACAGGCGCCAGACTGCTGGGGACTAATGCTTTATGCTTGTGATACAGCTCCACTCATCTCATTTTAGCAGCAGGCTATTTGTCTTGAGTACAGCTAGAGCAGAGTGAGCTTCCACAAAAACCTACAATAGCTGGAGTCAGCCTAGAATCGAATGCATGAGCTCAATGCTACCAAAATCCAGATGCTACATTCATGGTACACATCAGTACTGCACATCCAGGTGGGCCCCTGCCCCAGCAGGTGCAGAGAAACTCCTCCTCCACGGGCATTTTAGCAGCAGCTACTGATTTGTTTTGTAGAAACCAGCAGGTTTCTTTTTGGTAGTAGCACTGTCTGAAACTTTCAGTTCAGTGTTGAGCCCAGCATCCATTATTTAACACTGCTGCCAGCACCAGGAGGGACGCCCTCCTACAGAATCACAGGTTTCATGTTGCTGGGGCTATCAGGCACCATTGTAACAAGCTTTTTTAAAAACTAATGTCTGTATAGCTGTCTAACATGTTAAGCAACATATTTCCCAACAATAGTCCTGCAGTAATTCTGGGGAATTGGATCATACTGGTCATCAGTCTCAGTGTGGTTGTAGTTCTGGCCATGTAACCCTTGCCCCAAATGATTTCTATGCATAGCTGAGAAGTTAGCATGGGCCAAAGACAGGTCTCTACAAGTGATCTGGATGTGGCCACCTTGCTTTGGAGGGCAAAGGGTTTAATTATACAGGTATGGCCTGTTCTTTGGAAGTTGCCTTCCATAGGAAATAACAGTCCCAGGGCCATTTAACCAACAAAACTATTTTGTTCTCATGAAGCCCTACCTTTAATATCAGCTGGGAATACCAAAATCTCCCAGCTGTTAAGGTGCAACTTAAATTACTGAAAGAAGGATTATAAGAACAAGTGGCCATGCTGAAGAGATGGTGACATCTGGTCTGTTTCCAACAGTGATCTGTTCCATGAGTGCAGCTGAGCATTTTGCAGACTCATTTTCTAAACTTACACCCTTCCTGTCTTAATTGGAGGGGTGAAAAGAAAATTAGCAAATACAATCAGTGATTCCTCAGACTGGAGCTGGGGGAAATAAATGCTTCTGCTGAAGAATGGGCGTGTTCTCGTCCCAACAGTGGCATCTGACAAGACAGCAAGAAGTGGGCTGACCACACTATTCCTTAGACGTGTCCACTTCTTAGAACTGGCCTAGAGCCTTGTTGGCTGCAATGTTCATCACATATGGCAGAACAGAAAACAGAAGTTAAGCCTGTATTCCAGTTTGCATTTTGGAAGACAAGCCTGCCAAGGAGCTGGTATAAATTAAGCACTATGTTGTTGTCCTGGGGCCTCAGGTGGGACACCTTACTGCCCCAAGTGGGTAAAGAACCCAAGAGCCAGGCTCAGGCTACTCAGTCTTGCTGGGATTTTGCCTCAACTTTTCCCTCCTTGCTTCCTTTCTGCACTCCTCAGACAAGCAAAGGAACAACCTCCTCCCTCCTTCTCCTGACAAGGTGAGGCTGGCCAGTCAAGAGCAGAAAGCTCAGTGAGGAACCCCAAAACTGTGGGGCTTGTTTCTGCTTCCATCTGCGGACAGTGCACCATGCTCACACCCTTGTGAGCACCTCCAAAACCTCCATCCCCCAGACCCACTGACCATCCTTTGTCAGCCTGTCTCCTGGTTTCTCTCCTCTAGTCCCTTCCCCTTCAGCTGGGGCTTGACACTTTGGTTAAATGGGAGGGCAGTAAAATGCAACACTACTGGACTAGGGGAGGAAGACAGAAATACTTGGTGTTGCTAAGCTCCCCCAGAAACTGAAGTACTTTTACCAGAGAATTACTCTGATTCAGAGTCTATGAGTAGTTTTTCAACATGGCTGGAAAGAGGGAAAATGCAGATGAGCCTTCATCCGAACTGGAACCACTGCCACGCGTTCTTGGCTCACACAATTAATTCATTCAGCTAGGCAGAGAAGAATAGATAGTCAGAGAAATGGGAGGATGGCACAGAAAGGTTACAAGTGTTTTGATCTATCTCACACTGTCCTGTTCAGGGCACCCTGTTGAACTGCACCATTGATGTTTCTCCCCCCAGGCTCCAGAAAGACCTAAACTAAACCAACATTTGTGCCTGGTGCCTGGCCCAGGGTGGGCCTGGTCAGACATTACATTTCTTAGGTACCACAACGACAGATTCATTTGTTACTGTAATTGCTGGGCAAGCAGCTGTCCCACACCAGGGTAGCTTAAATAAGCTTTCCTTGCTCTTATGTCTGTGGGATGCTGATACATCGTGTTTAAAGCAAGTGTTTTAAAATAGTCCTTGAAGGAGTACACATATATTGTTTTTTTTCCCCAACAGGAGACCACATTTTAAAGTAAACCTCTCATCCCTGCAGAGATACCTCCTCTTCTATACACTTGAAGCTGAACATCACCTCCACTTCCCATGCCATCTGTTCAAGAGGGCTGTATCTTGAAAAATTATTTGACTAGTAGATTATCAAACATGCAAATCCAGCTGAAGTGTCTGAGTAAGAGGATTGGCAGCAGGCATTAAATAAGGCCTTTAATTTTAGTCCTATTCACCAAGTTCAGCTTCATCACCAACAGCCTGGGGAGGGCTTGTCAGTGCAGGGAGTGGGGGCAGAGGTGCTGAGCTGCAGTGACGTGCACAGCCAGCATCCTCCTCTTTCCCTGGCAGAAATGATCCCACTGGGAGCTGCTGGGGCTCCTCGCCTCCCCAGCACCACCACGCTGCAGACCAACTTCAGACCACGTCCACTTGCCACGTAGCCTGGCGTACGCTAGACCCACACACACTGCTTGGAAAATGTTCACATCTCGCTTTCACGTGACTCGAGCGTGCCTCAGAAATTCATCATCTGGATAACTCACTCCTGCAGGGGAGAAATCCACAACCAGGGAGCCCTTTCCTGAGTTGGAACGGAGGAGCGGGGCCAGAGGATCGTGCGCTTGACAAACTGCACAGTGACACGCTCACAGCTGCATTTTCACAGCCTCATCCAGTCCTTCATCCTTTCTAAAAGTACAAACGCAAAGAAAACTTAGTCCCAATTTTCCACCCTGTTTACTTCTGTAAAAACCCATTTTAATCCCATTCGCAGACCCAGAAGTATCCAGGACTGTTTAGTTTTTGTTCTGGCAGCCACAGCTCACATTAACTCTTTCCACATGGCAAGTGAGGATTGTTTCCCACATGATCACTCTGGTACAGCCCCTGCACATACAGTTTTGTAGCAGTTCCAAGTTTTGCTGGGAAGTGCCTAGAATATCTGAATGCTAATCCACATCTACAGCTGTACAAACTGAGAGCATCACCCCTCTGAGGAAAAAAACAGCCTCCAGCACTGCCAAGGAGGAGGGCAGAAAAGCCCCAGACGTTGCACTTGGAAACTCACAGGTATGTACACATGCTGGGATTCATGCGTGGCTCAAAAAATGGAGCAAGAGTCAAGGCCCAACTGTGAAGCAGCCACGCTGCCAAGCACAGAACACTCAGCAGCACTGGCGTGTCCAGGCAGAGATGGCCAATAATCAGTGCATACTTTATAACTCCTGCTGGACACCTCTGTAAGTAATGCTTCCAGCAATCTCTGGTTGGGTGAGCCACTCCATCCACAGTGAACCAGAGAGGATTTGTCCTGTCACGCAGCCTGGACACAGGCCAGCTAGAATGGGACAGGTGTGAAGCCACACACAAAGCTGGAGGCACTCAGGGAGCGCCATTTTAGGGGTGAGTGCTCTCAACAGGCTAAGGACACACACCCTACATCCAGCTTTCCAGAATCTCAGGAGAGAGATTCAAGTGCTCACTAGCTTGAGACTAAGTTACCCAAAATGCCCAGGGAAGATTTTATGTGCTCCTCCCAGCCAGACCCATCTGTGCCACATACGGATTCCTGCAGTGGCTGAGGATCATCACCCTCCGCTCCAGCTCCCAAATGCACTTCTCACCTTCCTTATCTAGCATGCCAAAATCAAAATACCAGTTCGCTCTGTGCAAGAGAGGAAGAACCCACGCAGGCAGCGTTAATACCATCTGCCACTGACAGACAGCAGAGGGAGGCAGAACAGGAGCAGATGGAGAATAGAGAATTCCTTAAAACCAAGAGAAATGCCATTATATCCCCTAAGGTACCAAGTGCTTTCTCGGCGCTCGGCTGAAGACTCTCTGAGGCATTTGCAGGGTTCAAGCTGTTCTGCCTTGGCTGTGCTCAAGCCACACCTCATTATTCCAGCCCTCCCTGCACCCAGTCTCCCTGCCCTCTCTCCTGGACACAAGGCTCTCTACAGCACCAATGCTGAACTGGGAACAGCAAAGAACACAAACACATTCTTTTCCCTAATCCTGTGCCCTGTCCCCACACTTCAGTTTAAAAGCCAAGGAGCAAAACAAAAAACCCACATCGCACACAAACATTTCTTTCTCTCTTATCCCATCTTCCTCCCACCCCAGCATATGGGCCACCCAGAAGATGACAGTGATCCTATACATCTAATGGGCCACATGTCCTGTCAGCAGAAAACTGAACCAGTGTGGAATAAAGTCTCCTATCTGCTCTTCTCTTCAGTAGCCTCAGGCAGATGTCCAAAGCACTTCAGTTTAAGCAGTGACTTCAAAAATATGGTGTACAAGGAGACGTGTGAGATCAGCTTCCTTCTGCCAGAATACTACAGACTGGATTTGGAGCGTGGGATTGGAGTGGACAGATTCACATCTTGACTGAAGATGCAGAATTGGGTCACACACATACAGATGCTGCAAGGACATGAAATCTGCCTGACTTAGCGGCAGCTCATCCTCAAATCCTGCTCTCTGCTAGTGCACCTGAGCACAAGAGCTGTAGTCCTGACTTGGAAAGAAACCCAAACCCACAGAATGATTCTTTAACAAGAAAAACTTGTTAAAAAAAAGACTTACAGTCTTTTTAAAAAAAAATCAGGAGAGAAAATTTAGTCTTTGGGGAATAACTGCATCAAGCAAAAGCCAACAAACTGATCAGAAGTTTAGCAAATTCCCTACCTGAGGAAGAATAATTCTTTATCATAAGAAGAGGAAGCTCTGTCATCGATGACTGAACTCAAGATGCACACTGAGATCACTAACTACTAACTTCTTCCAGAACCAGGCCCAAGATGTATAACCCCAGTAATTAAATGAAAAGGTTTGTTTGGTCCTTAATTGCTATGCTTTTGCCTACGCTATCCTTCTTTTGTTACTAAATCCTTTATCTTCCTGAAAAGGAAAAAAAAAACCAAACAGCTATGTGAGAACCAAAATGTTCTGCCAGAATCTGCTGTTTTTAAATTCCATGCAGTAATTAGTACGTACAGCCAAGAAGGTTAATCGTATGATGAGGGAACAGATCCTGATTTCTGATTGAGAGCAATCTTGTCAGTACACGCTTGTGGAGTTATAAAATAGTGACTGGCAAACTCTCATCCAGCCATCCTCATCAACAGGCAAATGGCACCAAGGAGCCAGTCCACCATCACTGTTTCTGCCCTAATTGTAGGAAACACTGCAAGGAGCACAGTGCACACGTGTGATTCATCAGGATAAACACAAGAGCACATGCCTCAGTCCACAGGGATCATATCATACCACAGATTTCTTACAAGGATTAAGACACCAAGTTACATGATTTAAGATGTTCCTGGAACCTTGCCATGGGCTTGGACAGACTTGTGTCCCTATTCACCACCTTAAAAAAAACAAAACAAAAAACAAAAAAAAAAATTCCAAGCTAAAGCTTTCAGAGGGACTGTATGGAGACAAACACCATGGGACCAGCATGACTCAAAGAAACATTTGAGCTAAAAACCACATTCTAGCTTTGTTGCTATCACCTGGGCTCAGATGCACTAAGCAATAGCCAACAGGTAGCCCCAAGCATCTGCTGCAGTGGCCACCCTGACATAAAATGCATTGCCTCATGCTGGGATTGACCATAGTAGTTAATTGGATTTTTCAGCCTCTTTAGTAACACACTTAGATTTGGCTTCTTTGAGAACCCAGTTAAAAGGCTTAAGAGTTCTTCTGACTGAGAAGGTAACACTGAGACAGGTTTCACAGTCAGCTGGATTAGTTAAGGCATGCCCCCAGTTCCAGTACTGAAAGGGCATCCACCACTCCAGGTGACATCCCATCAATGCTGCAGCAACCTTAAGGCAAAGGAAAGGCAACACTATGTGTCTCTTGGAGCAGTCCTTCCTTCTCCCTCTACTGCAGCCATTTCCCACAAATATTACAAAACACCTGCCAGGGCTGGAGGCTGTATATTCCCTTCTCTCCCTGTACCCACGTGTAGCTAAATGCCTGCCACAGGCCTGTGGAGCTGGCAGAGACCTCCACACTCAACTGCATCAACCAAGCTTTGTTCCCAGGGTCACCACCTCAGTTCTGCAACAGGCAAAAACAGCTCCAGCCACACAGCTCTGCTGGTCCAGCTGGGGGCTCACACATTTGTGACCCCACTGAATGATTAAGCACAGAAAGATTGGCAGACACAATTCATTTTCTCCACATTGTTTTAAAGGAGGCAGCTCAGACCAAGTCAAGAAAATAATGCTCATTTATAAAAAAGGGGGGGAAAAAAAAGAGACCAAGACATGCCGTGGAGCTCTAAGTGCAGGCTAGACACATGCAGCGTGACAGGATCAGAAAGGTTAAGCTCTGAAGTGATGAGCATAGCTCAGCTGTAAGGACAGAAAAAGCTACAAGTTGAGCCATTTCCCTCTGTAATTACAAAGGAAGCAGAAAAAACCTATCCCTGATAATGCAAAGAAACAGCAATTAAGGCAACTCCCTGACACTGGCCGAGCACACATCCTTAGTGCATGAGGGTGAGGAAGAAGGTTTCTCTAGTAATGAAGAATTAGGCCAAGGAAGCAACTTTGGCCATCAGCTCCACCCATAATTCCTAGGCAGCATCCCACAAAGGGATCAGCCACGAGGGCCCTTGGTGTTGTTACAACAATCTGCTTGTTTCTCGCTTGAGGCCCCACTTCTGTCATTGCTGCAACTCTCTCAACTCTGCTTAGCAATTTCCTCATTGAAGGAAAAGAAAGCATTACAGATGTTTCTATAAAAAGTTTGTGAAGTGTCTTCCAATGGACTCTGGAGTTTTTATTTACTTGCCAGCAGATATATCCTTCCTAGTTTTAGATTACAGGAGGGAAAGAAAGCAGTGATTGTTGGCTGTGTGTAGCCATAATCTGGCTAGTCCAAAAATTGGACAGGGGAACCCAGCTGAAAGATGGTTTACTCATTCAAGGAAACCTCATCAGCATCCTGAGGCAACACTGGCTTGAACCAAATTGTTAAGTTAATATTCTAAGTGCTCAATTACAGGCACTATTTAAAATAGACTTCAGCTGCCAGACTCAGCCAAAGCACAGCCAGCTCGATGCAGACAGGATCCGAACAATGAGGGAAAGGAGACATTGCAGGACTGATGGAGCCGTAACTTCTGTATTATTGAAGTTTGTTCCCCCTCACTTGGAGGAGCATCCTACAGCATAGCAAGGTGCCAGAGGAAGCCACCAAGCAATGGCTTGAGGCCAGCTGCGCCCTCAGCAGCAAGCTGGGCAGTCAGAGCAGGGAGGAGTTTGGTTATGATTTCAGAAGGGGGTTGCCAGCAGTGCTCCTGCCCAGGCACACAGGAAGTCGTGACCACAAGGGCTCAGTCACCTACAAGGCAGATGGCAGAGATCACTGTGAAAGCACCTCTTGTGCTGCATCTGACCTCACAGTTAGCAAAGAGGATCCTCTCAGTAGCTGAGGAGCACTGAGACTCAGTGTAGGAAAGTTGAGAAGCCCACACCAGCTCCCTCTTGCCACCAAACTCCAGGTCCCAGATGCTTGCTTCAGCTTCATGACTGGGATCTGACAGCTTTGGCATGAAACCAGCCAAGAAAGATTCTCAGCAAGGGGACAGGGCAAGATCTTATTCCAGGAGTCTGCAGCTTGCTTTAGCCAACAGGGGGGTTTGTGGGGTGGGGGACGCAATGACATCTTTGGGGAGAAACATATTCCAACTGGTTTTATAAGCCACATCAGGATTAGCAGATATCTCAAGGGTTAATTAGTTCACCATGCACAGATGGTAGCTGGTAGGGTTTGCAGAATGGATTAAGCTAATCTGTGGCTTGTAATGTACCATACAAATATCCATCCCGAGACTTGCAGCAATTCTACCCTTATTTTGATTTGAGGACAGAAAACCCACACAATGGATGCCAGCATAGAAGTAAGGCCTATTTTGAGTGACAAATGAGTAGCTGTTCACTTGGCTAATGCAATTGACAAATTGGAGCCTGAAAAATAATTCCTTCCCATTTTGCTGCAGAGGGTCTTTGGGTGGACCAAGAAGAGACCATTTGTTGCAAGTATACAGAATATGCCCTGGTAACCACTCCTCACAGTTGTACTAAGGGCTCTCCAGCACTGACAGATGGTCATAGAGCAACAACTCAATTGCCTGGAAACATGAAGGCAGCTTTCTGAAGCAGCTCTGCAGCGTGACAGATAAAGCACCCCAAGTCCAAGGTACCAGCACATGTGGCATTTCAGGCCACAGCAAATGCCTCTGCCTTCCCAGAGCCCCAGTGAAGCTCCAGGTTTGCGAGCTGGCTGCAGGTTAAAGCATTTATAATTAGATCACATCCAAGCAAAGGGCTGTGTGTTTACACAGCCCGTTGCACAAGAGGAAGCCTGGCTCAGGGCTGGCATGCAGAGATGCCCCAGATCAGCACAAGACTCCCTTTTGTTTAGCTAAGGACGTGCCACGCTATTGCATTTGGTTCAGAAGGTCTCAAATGTTTACAACCAGCATCAACTGCAGCAGTAAATGTTTCCATAACTCCTATTAAACTCTGAACTTATCCAGTTTCTCCCTGCTCGGAGGGGTGAGCACAGGGCTAGCTAGACACTCACTCTGGCAAGGCAGAGGTCAGGGTAGAGGTGATGTTGGCTGGCTGAGGCATTCTCCGAATGTTTCTGCAATTGGCCGTGCTCTTGTCATGCCTGCACATGCCTGAGACACAGCAGCTGTGGGATTCCCGCTGGACAGTGTGGGACAGCTGTGCTCACACCCAACAGCCTCCTCCCAGCACCTCTTTGGTCAAGACACAAGATGGTCATAAGGTCTTATTTGTTAGGAGGTGCTTGCATTTAAAAATGCATATTTGTCTCTTGTTTAAAGATGGAGTAGTTCCATGATCTGCATCTAAGGAAGAAACTGCATTTCAAAGCTATTTATTATCTTAAAAGACCCTCACAGCAATCCTGAAGATCTTACTTATTTACCCCATCCCTTTTTCAAGTGTCATAAAGCTGGTCTTTGTTAGAGGCTGTAGCTGGCGACTCCCTTGGCATATTCCTTTGCTCATTGCGTGCACACTCCCACAAAATCCAGCTCCAAACAGAAGGAAGCATTCCTCTGCCATTCCAAAATCAAGCAAGAAGATGGCCGAGAACAGAGTCCCTTTATGCAGCTCAATTTGTTCGGAGAGCTGCTTCACATTCCTCTTCGTACAGGGTAAGTGGAGAAAGAGTGTCCCTCAGCCCCACTGTTTCCAAGCCCTGGCTGCACAAACAGCCCAGCACCAAAAAGCAGAGAAAAGGAAAGAGTCCCAGAAGGAGATCTGGCAGCATGGGGAGCTGGGACAGCCAAAGGAGGGAGCCTGACCTGAGTGCCCCTTGCAGGGATGGATGACCATGTCACTTGGGGTTCTCAGGGCAGGGGGCCAAAGAGTCCAGCAGGGGAGAGCATCCACAAATGGCATCTCAGCTACACTGACTCAACTTGATTGCTTTTCTCATGATGTCATGGCAGATCAGCTCCAACTTGCCCCCAGAGCCACAGGAATGGAGAGGCAGCAGTTTCCTTCCACTCCCAAAGCAGTTCCTCGCATCTCTATTGCACATGAATTGCAATACTCTTTCATGTAAACTGGTGCACTGAGCCCAAAGCTCTCCAGGTCTCCCAATGCTGTTCCAGGTCAGTGCCAAATCAGGTTATCCCAGAGACTTCAGCAACATTTTTTAAAGATTTTTACATGGCCCCAAAGCCCCCAGTGCTCAGGATGTGGCACTGAGGCAGAACTCCCACACTCAGCTCTGCCTTGAACCAAGTCACCTGGACCTTTTTATTTAAGGTCAGCCCCTCTAAAGAAGGCGCTGCTGCCAATTTAATTCACGGGCTGTTGTGAACAACACTTACATTTAGGAAGTCCTAGAAGTGCAACCCAGACAGAAGCTTTGCAGGAGGTTAAGAAGACCAAGCATGCCCTAGTTTATTGTGTGGGACCAGCACCTTGTACCACACCCCACCTCAGGGAAATTCAGAGAAAGGTACCAAAAGTATTGGCCTGCAAAGGCAGCTGCCATTTGATGCACAGACCATCGAGGTTAAGCGACAGCTTCTCTTTAGTGCATCACTTAGCTTATTACAGGATGGCAGCTTAAAAGCCCTCATAATTAACCAACAAATCAATGTAGGCAGTGATATTCATTGGAGTCCAGCATGTTACATTCATCTTCCCTTCCCTCCCAGAGACTAAGCCACTGCAGTGTTTCTTTATCATCTTAAAAAGCAAGAAGAAAAAAATCCTCCCCTCCCTGCACACAGGCCAGAGTTTTCCAGGAGTCACTACTGGTTTGAAAGTCTTCTCTTTGGATGCCCCGAATGCAATTTGAAGCATTCAAGGTTCCAAACAAAGTCAATGAGAGTTGCAGGTGCCCAATGCTGCTTGGGGAAAAAAATAAAAAAAATAAAAAATAGAAAGCCCTGACACATCCAGCTCAGAGCAGCCAAACCCAGAGGCCCACAATTACACATCCCTATTGAAAACACATCTGTAAAAATCACTAAGAGCTACAAGGGGAGGGGAAAAATTGGATTTATACATAGTTTCAAATCAGGGTTTTATAGGACATTTCAATCCAGGATTTTAAAAACAAAACACTGAGGTACAGCCTTTGAGGCAGCTCAAACCCAGACACAAGCTCTGAGAACATTTTGCATCAGAAGCCTCACCAGAGCCTTTTGGAAAAGCACGATAAAAGATTCAAACTAGCACAGAAAAAGATACCCTTCTCCTCCAGAAAAGAACCCCAACTCTGACTCTGCATTTTGACCATGTGCAATGAAAGAGAAAGAAATTTAATACAATTATCATCTCACGTTGGAGATGGAGCTGTATAAATACAGTCAGAAAAGAGCAGTCATTTTAACTGCAATACTATATAAGGTGGGTCTCTCCAGTGCAAAGGAAAGAAACTGATGCTTATCTCCAGCAGGATTCAGCAATAAAAAGTTAAACTGCTACACAATTTAACACCACACAAGATAAACAGACGGTTTAACAGGCGAAAGCAGGGGGTCAGGTCCTCTCTAGAATCATGCAGTACATTAAAAAAGCCTAGTGTCTTACCTGATTTTCTCTTTGAAGATCCATAGTCCCTGAAAAAAAGACAACAACAAATAGACATGGTTAGAGCTGGGAACGGTGGTGAGAGAACGGGTGCCTCCCAAATTTCCACCCATATGCTCAAGCGCTCCTGCTGCGCCCTCCCACCCTTAAAGCGGAGGTGAGAGCGGCCGGGCATGGGCGGGCGGGGGCCGGGGGCGTCCCGGGCAGCACCGGCCCATCAGCAGCACCAGCTGGGGCTGCTGCAGCACCGGGGGCTCGGGAGCATGTGATCAGCCAGGCAGAGCGAACCATCCACGACCAGCAAGGCAGGGGAGAGGGGTGTCATTTTTTCCCCTTTAAATTGTGCTATTAAATGCACAGCTACTGAATTAACCCTTAACGTCCCCCCGGAGAGGAACGGGAATATGAACTGCTTGCTGCAGGGATGCGGCTGCTCCAGGCTGAGCTGGCATGGCTGGCAGTCAGGAGGCTAATTAATTTGTGAATAACCTCCAGTCCTCTCCTAGTTATCTCTGACAAGCACTTGGAAATTACAAGGAAAAAAAAAAAACAAACCAAGACAAACCCCAAACTTTGTCCTTTCTTCTTTCATCCAGGATAGAAAATGCACCCTTACTTTTCCATAGTGATTTAAAGGGTGCTGGCACCTCTACTCGTGCAGAACAGCTGAAACCCCAGACAGCTGCTATAGGAGGGCAAGAAATTACAGACGGGAGCTGCAAGAACTGATTCGGGATAAGCAAAACGGAGGACAAAAATACTTGGCTACAGCTGTGCTTCCCCCCGGTGCTCTCCGGAGTCTGTCAGAGGCAGCCCTGGCACGGTCTGCAGGGGCAGGAGCCCGGCAATGACAGCCGGGGCAGAGGCAGCATCGCTGTGCAGGCACGGTGCCCACGGCACCGTCACACCCGCACATGGCAGCGTTAATGTTGGCAAAATCGCCCGGTGGCAAGTAAGT
Source organism: Ifrita kowaldi (assembly GCA_013398055.1). Classification (NCBI taxonomy): domain Eukaryota; kingdom Metazoa; phylum Chordata; class Aves; order Passeriformes; family Cinclosomatidae; genus Ifrita; species Ifrita kowaldi. The sequence continues at coordinate 312,284 of VZRS01003118.1, forward strand.
TGTCCTTGCGGGAATCCCACCACGTGGGCGGGCAGTAGCCTCTACATTTTGGGGGGCCGGGCTGTCAGAAGTGGGGTTTTGTCTCTTGCAGCTTGCTCCATCCTCCAGAGGATCAGAGAGGGATTATCCCAAATTATTTATTTAAAGTCAGTTTGGGGGCTCAGCTGAAGAAACAACACATCTTGAGGGCAGAGTTATGTCTACCTGTAAATTCTGTTTCTCCCAGAATTTTGTGTGCACCCCCATGCCTTACATGTCTAAGACTTACTTCCAGTGAGTAATAATTACTTGGGAATTTTTTTGCACCCTCTTTTAATTTCCCAGTGTAATTTCTACTTCAATTAAATGGTTGTTTTCTCAGCCATATCTGCAGCTGTATTTGATGTGATGATGCTACTGCTCATGAATAAGTTGCTTCTTCTACAGAAGTGGTATCATATGCAAATATAATTCCTGCTGTATGGTGCCTGAAACAGAGATCCCTCAGACCAAGCCAGGGATGGTACAGTCCCCAAAATGTAGTCCTCTACTCTACCCCAGCTTGGCTCCCACGCCAGTCTGGAGCTTTGTGGAGCTGTCAATACAGCTCTCTTTGCATGTGGAACTCAATTCACATGATTAGAAATGAGGTAATGATTGACTGACACAGTTAATAAGAAGAAATTAATTTATCATTATAAAATAGTTATTTGCATCACTACCACCACAAGGCTTAATGAAAGAATAAGAAAAGCCAATCAACCTATGGGGCAAGTTTTAATCTTTTAATTTAGTCTTTCTTTAAGTTTTAAAGTAAATTTTAATTAGGTTCTGATTTTGGAGTTCCTGAAAAAAACCCAGATACCCCATGTCTACCTGTCTTGTCACTTTTTTTTACACCCACATTTCACTCATTAAGTCAGGGGAAAGCAGTATCAAATAAAATGGAGCTTGAAATAAAATCTTCATCTCCCTGGTGAAACTCTGAAATCTAAAACTTGTTCCTCCCAGCAAGGACAGGAAAAAAAAAACACTGCTGAAGTAGAAAGCAAAGCAGATATAGCAAATAATCTCACTGACTGTGTAACATGCTCTTTGTGTACATACTCTTCACCTCTGTTCTGCTAATGAAGAAAGCCCGTGCTGCTGCTTTGCAATAGCAGCAGCAGCAGCAGCAAGGAGCCCTGCCTGACTCCATGTTTTTGGTTTTTTTTTATATCTTCCTATCCTGCATGTGATTCATTGATGTATTTTCCCCTCTCCCAAGTGATGATATATAAGGTTAATACCTCTCAGCCTCACTGTTTTCAGTGAAGCATTAGTGTGAGGCTGAAGTATTGGTTTATGTCTCCAAACCAATAAAGGAAATTATTTAATGGTTTCTCTTAACTGTAACAATTTCCAAGTAGAAACTCTGATCTTCTCCTGAAACCCAGAGTGCACCTGGCACACTGTTAGCCCTTAGATCAGACAAAAAATGTGGTCTTGCAGAAGAAAAACCCTTCCAAGGAAAGGTACAATCATTGCTGTATCTGCAGCTACAAAGGGAAGCTGACTTTCTTTTCAGCTCTTGCTCTTGTTATCTTTTCATCTTCATACACACACTATTTCCATTCTCTTTCCATTTCTATATGAGAACAGACACCACCATCCTAACTGCACTGCCAGCCATAGCTACAGGAGTAACAATGAAAGCAGCGGGTGGAACTAAAAGTAGCTCTGGCAGGTCCCTTCTTCATTAGCCAGGATCACTCTATACTGAACAAATGCCTTTCTCAAAAATAGCATATTTCTAGCCTTTTTTGAACTAAAATCTAGCAATTTTGTTTAAAGTCCTCCTGTGGGGCACCACCTTTAGCTGACACTGAGCCTCATTACTGGCAAGGAAAATATTTCCTGCTGCTAATGATATTAAAACATCACTGGTGTCAAGCACGTCACACAAGCTGGATACACTCTTCTTCAATGACAAAGGAGAGGGAAGCTGGATCTCCTTTCTCATCAGCATTACCCCAGGATAACATTACTAATTTGAAATCTAGCAATGAATGTGAAAGGAAGACCACGAACATTGCTATAGAGCTGACTGCCGTGTTATCACACTAAGCTATCCACAGTCAGTCTGGAAATTTCTGAATCATAAAACATATGTTGAATTAATATGTCACTTGCAATCTAATTTAAATATGAAGGTTATACTAACAACGTTATGGCACATCTTTTCTCTAGAGACTGACTTTGCTGCTGTATTCCCTCAGAGTTAGTAAACACTGATGTGTGTGTACACGTGTTTGGATCTATCTAAATACATACAGATACACACAAACAGTGGCACAATCGGAAAGTTGTTTAAAAAGTGAGGAGTATCCTGACACTTGTTCAATAGAGACTAAGAAATGTTCCAAGTGGAGGTGACTAGGTGCATTGGCAACAGATTGTGCCTCTCCGTTTTCTAATTCACTTTGATTTATATCTGTCCCAGAGGGTTTCTCCTGCATTGCCTGTGGAGATCTGGCAAGTCTACAGAAGCCTCCTGCAGGAACAGCTTCCCTTGGAGGCGATGGGTTCAGTCAGGGGACCTCATCCCTGTGGGACCCATGGTGCAGAGGCTCTTTTAAAAGCTTCTCCCCCTTGCTGTGGGACAGCAGACCCAGAAAGTTCACTCTCTGGGACTCCTCCTTTCCCAGATACGTCACACTTTAGCCCGGGGCCTCTGCCTGTCGGTAAAGCAAGGCTCAGCTTCAACTCATTTACCAAAGATTTCAGACAACCATGGGTTTCAGCTATGAGGGAAAACAGTGCCTGCAAAACATGAGGAACTGTCAGACCCCCGGAGCAGCACGGCTGGGGGAGTTGCACAGCAGACATTGCAGCAGATGAGACAGAAGCTAAAGCGAGAGTAAATCATCTTTCTGTCTCTTTCTCAGTGTTTGCTGTCCAAAGGAGATGAGACAGTGACAAACCCTGAGTAATGGAGGTCATTCTGTATCCTCGAGAGTATTTTAATACATAAATTGAAATTGTTCCGTATTTGTTGGCTTTTGTTAATTCATGTTTAAATACGTCGTAGTCATTTCTGTTCCCAGGCTCCTTAATTCCTAAAAGTCTCTGGTGGTGTGGGCAGACTGTGGTGGAGATATAAGACATTTCAAACAAACAACTCAGATTATCATTTAATCACCAATAATTTGCCAAGCAGATTAAAAGCACAGAAATATTTTCACACTGAAGTCCACTCTATCCTTCCCAACCCTTACAGTTTGCAGTCAGTAATGAAGATGGCTTTTTCACAAACTATTTTTCTTGGCACTGTGATCAGATTCTGTGACACTATTTTTAAAGTAAACCAATACAAAAATACTTTGCTACTACTCTTTACATGTACAGAAACTTGAGCCTTGAGAATATATTTGCATCTTGGAACTCTCCTAACTGATTTTCCTCAACAGCCAGACTGACATTTTCTATTTGAGACAAAGCACAAAACCAGGTGTGACCAAGAACTGGCACCTGCCTGTCACCAAGGACTATGGTTGGAGGAGCACCTGAACACCTTAATATTATCCAAACACACAGAAGCTGTATGGAGAGTGCAAGGTTGACATTCGTATTCATGGTACTCAGAGTGCAAAAGTTGAACCACGTGCATGAAGGCATCTCCATTCCCACTGAGCTCTGAGACCCATATGACATGTAATTAAGCAAAATTAACTCTGTATGTTATGCATTGGGAATAGAAACTCAAACACATGGATGCACACAGCCATACATTTTCTCCCTTCAGCATTCCATCCTCTGATATCATGAAACCACAGCTGATCTCTTCCCTGAGCCAAAGAAACAGATGAAGGCTTTTTTCCTTCTTCTTCCTTTTTTTTTAGAAAGTATTCTGCTCATTTCCTGATATAAATCGTTGCATTGTGGAACCCTCTCCAACATGAATCTGTCCTTTCTGAGCAGAGGTCGAGCTTTCCAGCCCTGGGAGAAAGGGCCCCATTGTGGTGGTCCCGAGACTCCAGAATTCCTTGCCGCGAGCAAAAGGGACTTGTGGGGCATGAAGAGAATCTGTGGACCTGACTTCAAACTCAGGCATTTCTCACTAGCTGGATGTGGCCTCTGATGCTGCTAAGAAGGGTAAAACCACTGTTGTGCAATCAGATCCTTAAGAGAACTGGGACAAAACAAAAGAGAGGATTTTGCCTTCCTGCCACCTTTCTGTTGTCGTCACAGCGTGTCTGCAGAGCAAACAGCCCAGCTTTATATACCATATACTTCTGCTTAGTGACTTTCGCTGCATCACATAACAAAGGGGGCCCAGTTTGGCTCACCAGGACCGAGCTGGAAGTCCTGATTTAGTGCTTTAGTGACTTCTGACAGCTTGCTTGAACCCAACAATGTAAAACTGAACCCAAGTTCTCCCTGTGAAACGCCAAGCACAGCACTGGAAAACTCATTTATTAAGTGCAGAAGAGATCTCCCCTATACCAGTACCCTTAGCTTGCACAGAAAAGCCGAGGTTGGAAGGAGATGGACACTCTCTCCAGCAATGCTTCCTATCCCTCAATCCATGGGTTTCTATCATGCAGCAGAGATGCAGGACAAGGAAAGGCAGTATCCTATGCTCTGCACTCATCCTGGAAACTAGCCCCACACAGCACAGCTTGAGCTCTGCCACCAAGTCCAAGGTGCAGGGGATGCAGACAGCTCCAAGACGAGTGACATCCCATGGGCCATCTCAGCCTCACATGGACACACTGTGTTTGAGAGCAGCAGCCACCATTTCTTTCTTTGTGTAGAATGGGTGTTGGAAGGACAAAAGACGGGTTTGAGGCATCCAACCCCTTCCGTAAATGAGTAGGAAATACCACAGATTTCTGCCCCAAGATTCCTCAGCAGTGAAGTTGATTGTTTGGCTCCAGAGAGCAACTTTAGTATTTGGCTCAGGCTGAAGAAATGCAGAATTAGCCTCCTGCATTTTTCACAATTATATTTTTATGATGAAATTATCCTCCTGGAGGAAGACAGAGCTTTGGAAATGCACATTCAGCATTTCACCAGGCTGTGAGATATGGGGCAGGGCGCTCTGACAGCAAAGCCCAGCCTGTCCGGCACCAGGGAGGGATGGCTCGGCACGGGCTGGGAGCTGCAGAACACTGGAGCGATGAGCTAACGCCATGTGATCCTCTAATGCAAGGCCTCAGCAGCCTTGAAAAAGACAACACTAATGTTTATAGCAAGTTTTTCCTGGAAAGAAGTATAAAAACAAGATCTTGCCTAAGAGTCACATCCTCATCTGTTTCTGGTTTACCTTGTTTATTCCTACAGATGGCAAGTTTCTCCACAGGACAGAAAAACGTATTTACCTTAGCAAGAACTCTGGGTGGAGGTGTTCTTCACCTCCTCTAAACTGACCCTGCTTGTCCCTTGTGGGGAGGCCAAATTTATCTCTGTCTTACAATGACCAAGCATGTGTCACTTTATTATGGCCTTTACAGCATAAATGCTGAGTGATAAAAACAAGTTAATAAAAATTAATCATTCTCATGTGCAGGTTTTCCAGTTGTTCTCTTCACTTGGGAATTTTATTACAAACATCTACATGCAGCTACAACATGTTTAAAAGATGCATCTAATCACAGTTACAAATTAAGTATTGAGTATCAGAGTCATAAATTCAAATGTACCTTATAAACTGGTTGGGCTAATGAGCTTGCATATACATCATATGAATCTGATTAAGAGCTCAAGAAGGCTGCACAGGCTTTGAATCTTTACTTCATTTTCTTGAGCCCTCCCTGATTTGAGGGTGGGTGCCTCAAATTCTTGTTTCTGTAGGAGATGTGGGTCCAACCTCTGGTTAGCAACCACATAGGTCCATTTGGGTTTCTAAACTGCAGCCCAAGCAGTTCCTCTGCTGTCCCTCTCCAGGGACACCTTCTGCTGTTTCAGACTAACTCTGCCCAGAGCTCTCTCTGTGTATGGTGCCTGTCACTGTCTTCTCCCCCTCCCTGTCCCTATGGATGACCTCCCAAAAGGAGACATCACCCATGGCCTGCCAGGTTGTGCCTGCTCATGGGAGGCTGGATACCATCACTTCCACCACAACATTCATGGGACCAACAATGTCACTCCCTAAACACTCATCCCAGAGAGTCCTTGGAAATGGAGAGAGGGAAGGAAGAGGAGAAAACTCCCAAGTGACAGACTACCAAGCCTCAACCCCAGCTCCAGACATAGCTTGTCCAAAAAGGCTTTTGCCTCTGAATTACTGCACCAGGAAGAATAGTTGGAGCACAGCAGTTTAAATCAAAGTAAGAGAAGAACTTCTGCATGTAACGCAGCTGAATCATGGTACTCACTGGTGTTAGACTTTGTAATCACCAAAACTAGGCATGGGTTCAAAAAGCAATGAGATAAATTCATGAAGCAAGGATAAATGGTGGCTATTGTACTCCATGCTCTGGATGTTTTGACCCGAAGAGTCCCATAGCGGCTGAATGCCAGAAACAGAGAGGATACACAAGGGAAGCTCACTCTGTATTTGCTTTGTTTCTTGTATTGGCTGTAAGCCACTGTTGGAGACAGGAGGCCAGATGGGGCCCTGGTCTCACCTAATTGTGGCCTTATAATATATTCTCCTGTAAAAGATCAGACTGGATTAGGATAAATTACATCCAAATCACACTGCATTACTCAGCACATTAAATTGTCCTTAATCACGTACTTTGATGGTCTAGAATCCTGCTTAAATTTACCTCCTGTGCATATTTCTGTGCCTATTCTGTTGAAATCACTGCTGAATTTCAACTGTACATAACCAGGCTCTAATGAAAAGCCAATAAGGCTCTTTGATCAAGCTTTAATAGGACTCATCATGGGGACATACTCTACTGTGGCAAATGGTTTCCTCATCCTGTCTCTTTCAGAAATGTTTTGTGAGCCTTTTAAAGCAATTTAGTCCTGATTTATGCTAGCTAAGTGATTTCTGTTGCGCATGTGAGTTACAAGAAAAGGGCTCTCATCTCTATTTGCTACACTGTTCAGGAAATCAGTTATAAATGCTGTAGTGCCTTCAATGTCTCTGACTTCAATGCAGCGGAAACCAGCAATCTGAGTGAATACTTCATCATCTCCAATTCTCCCATATGTGCATCCAGCACTTAAAGAGGCAACCTATAGGATATTTTTTTTGGTAAAGGGTACTGAGATTCCCCTGTCTAAGCTGTTTACCTAAGCTGTTTCCAGCAGACATTCAAGGAAACAAACATGCAATTCTTTAATAGAGAGCATATGAAACATATTGATGACTATCTAATAAAATTAAGTGTGCATTCAATAGGAGTGAGTCACCTCATCACACGTTTAGAGATGAGGAATGTAGAAAGGGTGACTGAGCAAGCTCATGCAGTCAGCCAGGGGTGCAAAGCAACCCAAAAGTTTTGATGGCTTGACCTGACCTGCCAGTGGCATCCAACGAGCCCTGGGTATAGGTTAGAGCAGGTCTCTTCACACCAGGGGGCAGATGCCAGCAGGAGCCATTGCAAAGTGCCTGTGGCCAGTGGTGTAAGTGCTACAGCTGCTGCTGCTTTGCTTGTGGTGTTGCTGAGCAAAGAAATTCCCATTTCTTCTCACTCCTCATCTTGGGCAAAGGGACCTGAGAAAGGAGAAGGGACCCAAACAACAGTGGTTTGGGCTACCTTTCTCCTGCTCTCCCCTCCTGCTCTTGAGAGAAAGCCCTTGGGACATGCAATTCCGCTTGAGTCTCATGCACCACACCCCACCTGTGAACTCAACTCCCCATGATGAACCTGCAGGGGCTGATGCCACCAAGCCCTTGGAAGACCCACAGGGCCAGGACCCTTTCCCAGGAAGACAAGGCAGAAGAACCTCCTGTCTGCCCTTTTCTTTCTGACTGCCCAAGCCGTGACAATTCCCACTCACAGCCTCCTCTGAGCACTCTCCTTTGCCCCATACCAGCCTCACAACCACCCCACTGTGGGTGCTGGGTTTCCTCATGGCTCCCTGGGATTCCCCACAGCCCATCCCAGTGCGTGGAGCAAGTGCTGGCAGCAGCTCTCACGCTGGAGGCTCACACAGGGAAATCCCAGGCTACCACTGGCATTTTTTTAAAGTCTCTAACTTGGCAAAGTAAGAAATGATTTACAGGCATTTCCAGACATGGCCTCAGCCCTGCTAGACCTCTGAGCTCCCAGTACAAAGGAGAGTGAGCCAGATGCTTGGCATTGGACAATTTTGCATTTTTTTTCTGGTGGTGCTCTTCTGGTGTGTAGTACTTCTGTGTACTCAACTGGCTTTTTAGCAACATGATGCTTGGGCTTCTCTCTCTGGCTGCTCCTGCTACATGTCCAAGGGCAGTAGGACCTGAAAGATTAAGACTGCAGTGTGCACAGACAGCAGATGGCTATTGCATCTGTACTTACTTTGCACTGCTAAATACCCTATTGCCCTACCTAGTTTTACATCCCCTTTTAGTGGGAGATCTCTCCCCTGACTTTTTAAAATCATCTGTTGCACATATGGCCCTAAGAATGGTAAATATTTTTTCCAAGAGAGGCAAAACCTTATGATGCATGTGGGAAGACAAGATCAAGCCCACAGTATGAACTCCGACTTCTTCATCTGGTGACTGTAGTCTTTCCTTTCCTCTTTACATTTCCTTCAGTCAGAGCAGGGAGATTAAAGCAGAGCTCCTTCCCAAATCTGCCTCAACAGCATGTCCTCAGTTAACTGTCTTGCAACATCAAATGTCTTTCCAGCATACTAAACAGTGTAGTTCTCTATAAGACACCAATTTTATATTACTTGGAATTGTTTTCTGCCTGTTTCTACAAAGCAGCACATGGAAATATCTTTCAAGTCATCGGGTTCTTTAATTTACTAGTCAAGATACATAAATCATGGCATGTAAGATCTACTGCAAGTTCATGAACTCTAGGAAATTTCTCTAATCACTATCCTTTGAACTGAGCTTTTTCAGACACTGTAAAACTCCAAAACATAGCTATTAAATGCATCTAGTAAATTTTGCTGGATTGGCAACTACTAAAAGCAGACTTGTCTTCCCTGATTACCTACCAGGATCAGGCACTCTTAAAACATCCTCTGTGATTCTAACATTAAAACATAAAAAAAAAAAGAAGTCTTGAATTTGTCTTGCCCAATATAACTGTTGGGATTCATTAAATGATTCCAAATTATCACTGACAGGCACCAATTATGGCAGAAAAATAGAGACACCTTCCCAAAGATAAAACCTTTCAAACACTAGGGTTACTTTTCAAGGGAATGACCAAACCCCTTTCAAATACCCAATTCTGATAGTAGGTCCTACTCTTTTAAGCTCTTTAAAAGATAAAAGAGCTAAATTACACAGCACTTGGAAAGAAGCATCACGAATTTTCCGGAGTATTCCACCCTGGGAAGTATCAGACCCACTGAAAAAGGATTTATTGAGCACTCCAGGGGTGAATGGAGATGCTCTTTTTTGTAATAGGGTATGAAATAATAAATAAAAAAAGCAATATACTTCAAGATGGTGTAAAAGATTATTTCAGTCTCAATGCTCAGTTCATTTTGGGAAAGGAAATAAAGAAAACAGCTGTTTCAGCCTGGAACAGTATAAGATTCCTGAGACAAAAGATAGACAGACACACCCAAAGTTTTGTAGTCTCATACACAAAATTATCAAAACTTATAGTGAATTTTGCTTGATTCGCTTGACAGATTGTAATACTGAACTTAAAACTGACTTTGAAGTAGCAGATGTTTTTGCTATTCCATGTTTGGATCCATCCTAATACTTTCTTTTGAGCATTACTCAATTAAAAGGGCAAATAAAAAAATCATGTTACCCTTAAATATATGCTTGTATACTTGCTTCAAAACACCTCAAATCATGTCAACTCACTTTCTTAAGGTGACCAGCATTAAATATTAAGTAACTGTGAAAAATAGAAGAAATGATCTTTTTATATGCATTTAGAACATATGCAGATTGCACACACCATGAAACAGTGCAATGTCTGAATAGACAAAATTTTTGCTGTCCAGTTCAGATACAAATTTGGATGTTTTTCAGACATGCTCATGCAGAAAACAGTCAGTGTCTCCTTGTTCTTCTTATGTAACTCCTGTCCAATTCTCCATCCAGACATTAACTTTTAATTCACCTCATACATCTCCAAAGAGTGTGTGTGGCATTTCCAATATCTTTTTCCATGTTCTACGTTCATAAAAGTGAAGAGGCATAATGAATGAATGTAATTATTTCCATCCATTCAGCTGGTCATAGGAGCAGACCTTTTAATTCAGCTAAAAGAGAAATTACTTTTTCCTTCAAAATGAACAATGATTCAGGGAGTATTTCTGGCCTACAACATGAAGGATCTCTATTTTGCAGAGCTAAATGGCCATTGGCAGTGTGTTCCTGCTTTAACTGTTCACATTATCTGATATGTAGATACCACATGTGGGCGAAGGGAAAATGCCATTGATAGTCAGGCATTACACCCCCTCCTTTTCGGTTGTTGATCTCACTTGCTCAGTAGTTCCCAAGCTTGGAATATCAATGAGGTTCTGCAAATGTCATGCCCTGCAATCAGCTTTTGTGCACTATTTTCTCCCTTTGTTACCTGAAATGCCAGAAGCTGGACAATAAGAAACCACGCTCTCAGCAGGAACATTGCCTTTTCTACCAGGGCAAGCCATGCTGTGCCTGGCAGTAGCATCTACCACAGGATGACAAAAGCATCCCTGAGGTCCTGGGAGGTTTGTGTGTTCTGAAGTTCACACTGTGGTGTCCAGTTCCGAGTCTGAATTCAGTGCTATTTTGAATAATCTCTCATTACAGTAAATACTGTGAGATTCAAAACTAGAATCTAAGCACACCAGCCAGGAGATGCAGCTGTGGGGATTATGAATCAGAGCATGAGAGTGTCCTACTGCCAATAACCTACTTATTAACAGTTTCTTCCCCAGTCATCCTCTGGGACTGGAGCTAATTCCTGGAACCTTCTGCTCTGCCTCCACTCCCTCTGCAGCACCAGCTTCCCACCTGTCCCTGCCTCGCCACTTCTGGCCTCAACCTCTTGTCTCCGGGGCAGCTGATTGCCTCCCTCCCCTGCTTACAACACACTCCTCACCCTGATGCAAAATGGCTCTGGTCACTACATGAACACCCTGGGCCCTGCACAAAACCCAGCTCTGACCTACGCAGCAACAGCATGTGCAGCACCAGAGATTCAGAGCCTTCAAGCTCTGCTGTGCATCCCCATCCATTAGCAGTGCCTGGGGAGCTCTGCAGAGACCTACCTCATGATTAGATAAAAGCTTTTCCTTCTAAATCACTGTACAGAAGGAAACAAGGGTCTGGAAGAGTGAACTCCATGCAGATTAGAGGCCAGACACATCCCCTCTGCTGGTTATGTGTTTTCATTTTACACTGAAGAATGCAAGGTTTTGTCGTAGGCTGTAAGTTGCTTAATTTATTTACTGTGGTAACACTACCAAGACCCTTTTCTCAGTAAAGACACAGAAGAGGGAAAAGTGCTCAGGTTTTTCCCAAGAAGAAACATTTTTAAAATAATGCTGTGAAAATCTTAAGAGCCCTATGTGCACCCAAGCAAATCTGGGATGGCAATGAGAAGGAAGAGATTTTTTGCCACCTCTCTGCCTCCACTACCCAGGAGCCTGCAGGTCATATCATGCCCAACAGGTCCTAGAACTGCTCTAATCAGCAGTGAAACAGTCCAAAATGCAAACATAACACCCTGCCCCTCATTCCTCCTTCCCCTGCCTTGAGGGTCTCCAAAGGGCGGGCAGGGAGGCTGTGAGAGGAGCCGACCTCGGGCGCACAGGGCAGAGGACACGCGCAGATGAGACGCACCATGCATGTGCCCTGCGACTGTGGCTCGCCACCAGCTCCAAACAAAGTCCATCTCCCAAAGAGGACTTGAAAAACAACTGCAACGATGACAACAGAGCTCCAAATGCGTCTCCAGGTGCAGTTTTACTCAATGCTTAAAGTCAGGAACATTTCAGAAGACAAACTGCAGTTAAGGCTGGGAACAGATCCTACCTGAAAGAAGTCAGAGCATCCAGTTGCTAATGCAACCATGGCCCTGTTATCTTCCCAGCTGAGCACCCAGGAACTCGGGTGGATCTCCCTCCTCAGAAGTAAGGAAAAAGTGTCACAGCATTTCACAAGAAGAAAGTTGAGCAAAGAACTCATGGCCAAAAGTTGCAAAGGAAGAGTGGAGGCTGGGGTTTAATTTCTGCATCCCCCAAAGACTCAGACTCAGTCGTGCTGACCTTCATCCTATGCCATAGTGTGAGTTCTAAAATACATCGTTCCTCTTAAAAGTGTGTCACAGCTCTTAGAAGCTCGAAAATCAGGTTGTGGGTGGGAGTAACTGCACAGTACATGTGCACAGTGTATATATATATACATACATATATATACACACACTTTTGAGCAACAGTCTTTTAAATTCCACTTTGCAGAAAGCAGACTTTTAGCACTTCAGGAGTTGAACACACTGTTATTATCAGAGGCTGGAAGCAGAACTGTTTCAAGAGGTAGGGGTCCTTTTCTATTAATTTTTTTTAGGAAACATACTTTACTTTTTACAGCTCAGCTTTTCTAAAAAATAATTATTTTATGCTCAGTCTCAGCTCTTCACTGGTAAGGTCATGCCCAGTTTGGAAGATAGGAGCACTGAATGATTTGGCATAGAGATATACTCAAAGGAAAAGAAACTGCTTACAATTTATGATATGCTTTGATGGCAGTGATTTAAAAATGCCAGTGTTTCATTCCAGCAAATGTTACAATAACAAGCACAAGACTAATACCCTGATGCCTTGTCAGAGAGGTTCACAGGTCAGATAAAACCACCACATTATACCTGCAGGATCCAGCATTTCAAGGACAACCCTGTGTGAGCTTCTCCTGGGCTCTCCTCCCTGCAATCCATACGTCGGCACTGTCGTCCCAAAAGCTGACCTCACACTGAGGGTTCTCCTGATGACACTTTCAAACCTCTGAAACACGTCCAGGCTGTTCCACCTCCCAGCCACGGCCACCTCAACCACCTGAGCTGCTTCCTCTGTACGAGGGAGCAGTGAGGGAGAAGAAAATGTTCAGTCCACATCAGGCCTTGCCAAACAGCTGGCAAGGAATAACCTTAGAAAAACTGATACGTAAGCAACTGTGGCGGAGATTTGTCAGTTTAAGAGGGGCAGGATGAGATCATCCATTGCCTTCTGTTGTCTTTTTGCTGAAAGCAGCCAACAGACAGCTGGATGGCCCCCGATCCTGCACTTAAACACAGTCGCAGAAAAATTCGCATTTCATCATCATGTTGCATTCTTCTCTTCTTCTCACAGGCCTTCCCTTGGCTTGCTCCAGTGTTTCCAAGCCTGTATCACATCCCTTCACACCTGCTGAGGTCTGTTCACATTTAACGTTGAGCAGTAACAAATACTTTTCTTATATTCCTTCGTTTAATAAAAGTTGCAAATTTTTCAGAGTTCCCCCTTACTTAATTTTTTTTTGCTACATATTCTGGGGAAATAAGCCAGATTGTGCCCTGAGGATGAAATTGCAGGAGCTCAGAGGTGTGTGTGGTGGCAAACTGTACTGACTCACTGCAGTGCAGGCTTGGGCTGGTGAAGCTGCTCATGGATCAGGACATGCAGGCAGGATTTCAGCAGCACCTGCACTTTTCAATCACTCCCTTTGCCAAGGAAAAGGGTTAATTTCTCAGAGAATCCTGTGGCACTCAGACTCCCTCACACTGCCAGCCCGTGCTACCCTTGAAGAGGCTGCCCAAGGACCATGCAGGCAGCCCTGTGTGATGTGAAGGGAATTGCTGCTGCTGCTTAAAATAACCTGACACAGAAAGGACGGTCTGCTGGGACTCTCCCACTTGTCTGTGGATAGGCATGGTTGAAATTCCTCGTCCTCCTCGGGTACTACAGAGCATCAGCAGCACTTGTTCCAGTCCTTGGGGTGAATTGCAACCCTGTCTTAGGCAAATTGAGTTTCACCCGTTACATCTGAAGCTTGTCTCTCCAGAAGACAGAAAGACAGATGTACTGGGTACATTTAAATATTACACTGTGATATGCTGGGTACCAGCACACATGGTCCTTCCAAGGCTCACATGCCTGCAAGAGCAAGTTTTGATATTCACAGAATCATAGTATCATTTAGGTTGGAAAAGACCCTTAAGATCATCAAGTCCAACTGTTAACCAAGTCCTGCCAAGGCACCAATAAACCATGTCCATAAGTGCCACATCTACCTGTATTTTAAACAGCTCCATTAGCCTTCTCTGTATTCAACTCAGCACCTCAATGTCCTTCTTGTAGTGACAGGCCCAAAACTGGATACAACACTTGAGGTGCAGTTTCACCAGAGCCCAGCACAGGGGAACGATCACTGGTCTGGCCCTGCTGGCCACACTATTGCTGATACAAGCTTTATAAAGCATTTTACAGATCATCTTGCCAATCCAGATGGATTTTCTGATCTGCTCTAGCTATGGAGTGATTTAGCAGAGTTTGCCTTACAGTATGTGATTGGGAGAAGACTACAGACCAATGAGATTAAATGGCAGTATTAAAAGAAGTTAAGCCACAAAGATTACCGAGAAACTTTTACTGCAGTGTGTGTTACACCCTTCCCTCCTGGGGCCCATGTCTGGACTCTCCCCCTGGAATCACTGTGCAATCATGTCAAGTCTGTCAAGAGATAACTGCCCAGAGACAAAGTGATGCTCATCTTCCCTTCCTTCTGCATGATGCTAAAGAGCAGCTGATGCCTTGACAAAAGCAGGCTGCTCAGGGATGACTTCACACCCAAACTTCACCAAAGGCAGCTTCCCCCTCCTCTGTATTACAGAGAACATTTGCATTAAGATTTATCGCTTCATTTCATTTTGGTCCATCTGTTCCTCCTGGCTCATTTCCTGTTGTCTGGTCAATATTTCAGAACAACTTGAATCATTTCTAAAATGAAGGACAGGGAGTCAGGCCCTAGGAGTAAGGCCCACGAGGAGAGGCACACAGAGAACAGAGCTGAGACACAAGGTGGGCCCTGAGGTCCCCAAGGAGCAGGGGCTGAGCACAGCTCATGACATGCTGCTGCCTGATGAGACTGGGGATTGATCACTATTTCTGCCCAAGCACCACAGCTGTGTCTGCCACCACGTTTTCAGCTGTTTGACAACTGGTGACAAAGATGCATCCCCCCTCCTGGCACTAAATTAAATTTTTCCTGCTGTGATACACAGGCTTTTTAACCATGCGTGGCCAGCTCCTGCTATGACCAGCTTGCCTTGAATGATAGGTGGCAAATGCGCTTTATCCCTGTCCCCAGCCATAGCCCTGAGTCCCTCTCATGTGTCAAGGGCCCTGACCTTCACTCTGCCCACTGAGTCCCAACAGGACTCACCTGGTGCCCATTTATGCTCAACTTCAGGCTCCTTTCTTTGCCACACTGCTCCACAGCTCCTTGTCTCTCGTTAGTGTGTTAATTGTTAATCACTTTGGATCAGCAGACCCATAGCAGAGTGAGGGTCGGTGCTGACTCCAGTGAGCCCTCTTAGCCTGCCTATCCTTGCTTTTCAGACCAGATATAATTTTTTAGGCATGTTATGGCTCACGACAAAGTCCTGGCAGCACCCAGCCATCACGGGACAAGGGCTCAGACACATCATCATCTCCTGCATCCTTTTCCCTCTCCAACTGGAGTCAGCCACAATGTGGACAGGCCCAAGCCAGCCCCATGGGGACACCAAGCTTGGGTTGTAGCCTAGACACCAAGGCTCTGCTTTATCTCTGCCTCAGAACAGAGCACAGCAAAAGCAACTCTCAGGACACTGCAGTGACCCATTAAAATTAATGGGGTTAAATCATCCTGGTGTAAGTCACCAACTTCAAAAGATTTACACAAGGGATGAATCTGGAGCCATTATTTTTCTTCTTTGTGCCTTTCAGAAAGATGATCTATTTTCCAGACTGCTATGCTCAGCCAGTCTTTGTAACTAAATTAACTACCCTCTTGTCGGTCTCTTATTCCATGCTCTTGTCTGCTGTCCAAGTAATTCCAACAACTGCTCACCTGCTCTGTTTTTCCCCATGCAAAATGGCCCTCATACACTTCCAACTGGCCTAATTAATTTCTCTTTTCAGGGACAAACAAAGGAAGGACAGAAAAAACAACTCCCCAAACAAAGTTTCATTAGAGAAGCCAGGAGGGCTACGTACCCTCAAGGCACATTTCTTCTCTACCCTTGGCTGGAATAGCAGGTAAAGGAGCAGGTAGAAGAGTAACACCTCTACCTCCCTTGAAACTAAAATGCACAAAACCTGCCTGATGTATTTCACATATATTTTTCTGTAATTGGAAGCACTTATTTTAGCTAGGGAAGTGAAGGGCACCAACAAGACAGGCAGAGAAGCCTCTCATGTAAAAGACACAAGCTCCCAGCTACTCTATCATCTGGAAGCCAGTCTTGATCCTGAGGAGGCACATTCAGTAACAGCACCAGTGCAGATGGCCTTCAACTCTTTCAGCAAAGAGCTCAGTAACCTTAAAAAGCATAAATCAAAACTGTTAAAATTGGCAGATGATTTGATAGGAAGAAATTGCCTTTTGGGGACTGCTTTTTGTCTGCCAAATTCACCCAGACGCAGAACCACATATGGATTTCTAACCTATCCAGGTTTCAGTGGTGATTACAGCAGTGATTGTGGTATGAACCATGGTAGACGTATTATTTTGGGAGAGCTGATGCATTAGAAGCAGACAATGAAAAGCTCAGAGTGTATTTGGTCCATGACTTAACCCACCTCCATAGTTCCCAGGTATTCAGCTCTGCGGATTTTGGCACAGGAAAAGCAGACTTGAAATTCAGCTCCTGAACCGGTTTCAAACTTTGCTGAAAGTCCGGAGGTGTTTGGATCTGTGATATTGACTAGCAGCTCCCAAAAGAGGCTGCTAATTTCTCAGGGTGAGGCAGCAGAGGATGGAAGGAACTAGTGTTATTTCACTTTGCTCTAAAGCACTGCAGCCATCTGTGCAGCCGCTAAACCACAGGGCCTTGAAGGAACTACAAAACAGTCTGACCGTAAAGTCAGGCACTGAGAAGCAGTCACTGCCGGGCTGACACAGCCTGCTGGTACTCCTCAAACCCCTGGAAGAAATGCCGCCTGACAGCTGCTTTCTATCCCCCGTGCTTTGGCCCCACCGTGTCCCCGCGAGCGTCTTTTACAGCCCTGCTTAAATATGTACCAACGATGTATCAAGATGAGTAACGGACTAAAAACAAAAATACTGGGCGATCAGGAGCTCTACAAAGCCGCTTGTAAATCAACTAGAAGTGGCATGTTTCCATAATAAACAATCCGTTATCGCGTTGCTGTGTTCCCACCGAGCAGCGTGCGCGGGGAAGGGGAGCGGCGCGGCCGTGCCGGGCGCGGGTGCGGAGGGGCCGCGCTCCATCTGCCGGCCGCGCTCAGCATCCGCCGGGATGCTCCTCGCTCCCGCCGAGGCCAGGCACCGTTAATTCCTGTTTGCACTGCGGCAACATCTGTGCAGGCTCCGCCCGTGAAGCGAGACCAGCTCTGTCAGGATTTACATGGATAAAGAATAAAAGCGACCGCGCCTATGTGAGAGGTGCCGGGCTGTGGCTGGCACAGAGCTGTGAAGAAACTCTTCCCAACTGGGACTGAGAAGTCACTGCTGTCACCTCCATGAGACACAATCCATCACCGTGCACAAAGCATGCAAGAAGGCACGCTGGGTTCAGTAGGTGGGAAGCACTCTGGGAACCAAAAAGTTTGTATTTCTGTTACAGGCAGCACCTTCATTTCCCTTGCCCTGACAACCTCTTTTTCAAATATCCCTGGAAGGAGCCCAAGCAGGGCTCCATACAGCAAAAGCCAACTGCCTTCCAAGAGGTCTTCAGGCGAAATGCATTTGTCCCAATATGCTTGATCATGACAAGGCAAAACTGTCGATACCTGAAAATACAAATATGTGCATGCAGCTGGCAAGGATCTGGGATGGCGCTTGCATGTACATATGCCCATGTATTTCATGTTTGTAAAATAGCTATTTCCAAAGGACAGGCTCGGTGACATTACCCTGTCGCCAGCAGAACTTTGAGAAGTCCAAATGAGAGAGCACAGAATCACTGTGTTGCCCATCAGCCACAACTGACCTCTACTGGGAGTTGCCTTGAGAGCTAAAACACAGCCTAAGCCATGAACAGGGAGACCAAGCAGCTCCCTTAAAGCAAATCTGCAGCAAAGAGAGAATGTGAATTCAGGACTTCTCCAGCCTTTTCTCCCCTTCATCCCATGAGTCCTGTCACAGCCCCATCCAACAAGGCTCCCACTACGCAGAGATCCTGCCCATCCAGCAGCAACGGCAGGCACAGGGCACCTCAAACCTGCATCCAACAGCCTGTTCCACCTAATTACATTGTGACAGCTAACAGGCTTTAAAAGCCTAATTCCTGACTTATTTTTCCTACATCACTTTTGATATAATGAGGACAAAACGGTTCACATCATAGTTTTTGAGGTATCAGGCAACTTAATTTCTTGCTAATTTCTGAGCAGACATAAACCTTTTGATGTCCCATCCATGTTTTAAAAGGATATGGCAATCCTGACAGTTTAGAAATGTGCATGCAATTATGAATGCTAATACAATTAACAGTGAAAGACTCATACTTGGATCACAAACCCAGCTCTCTTTCAACTCAAGCTCTCCTTGGAGGCTTCCAAGTAAATGGGTCAGATAGCAGTACAAAACTCCAGATAAAGAAAACTAATGCTTAAGTTATAGAAAAGACCAACAAAATTCTTCAAAAAGCCCTGACTAGGCACTGTCAGAGAGATTAAAGACAGGAGCAGGTCCCTAGCTATTAGATGTCAGGGTCAAATTTCATGTAGGGTAACTCGTGGTGGAGTTACCCTGGGGATGGGAAGGACTTGCATCAGTGATGAACTGCAAGTGAGCCTCACCCCTGTGCTGAGTGCAGCTTCAGGATTAGTGCCTGTACCCCCTGCACAGCACACGCACACACAGAGCAAGGGATGAAAAATGCATGATCAAGTTTATGGCAAAGCTCCCACCGAGGATCAAAGCTGTCGCCCCCAGCAACACTCGCTGGCCCCAGCCAGCTTCACATGCTGCCTTCTTGAATTTTCTAACGTGGGAAAAGACATCAAAAGCCTTGAAAGGGGGAAAGTACATCTCCAAGGAACATCACCTTAAGCAGACAGGCAGTATTGAGAAGTAAGGGCGGGGGTTGTCAGCACTCTGCAAACACCATGGGCACAAAACCAGTCAGTTTCCCAGAAAATAAAGAAAACCTCCCTTGTACAGATCCAGCAACAATTAGCCCAGGGACATCCCATTTGAAGCGGGCACTGCCACAGCCAGGAGTGCTCAGCACTTGTGAGGACACAAGAGTTGGTACAAATTTCATGAATTCAAGTCAGTGGACTGAGACTGGTGCCTCTTCTCAGAAGCTTTGAGGACATTTCTCTTCCCAGGCCTGGGGGACCACAGACAGCTGGCTCAAACCAGAGCCTTGTCAGCCCATAGCTCTGCAGGTTGGGTCAGCACCTCCATTGCTGGGGGTTGTTCCCAGCTTTTCCCTCCCTTCCTAGGACACTGACTCACCTGTGCAGAGTAAGGAAGCACTTTGCTCAGGTGCAGCCTCTCCTGTGAGGAGACATCCTGTGGCCAAGATAAGCTGCTGCTCACAAGAGCTCAGCTGGGGACTGCTCCGGGTGCTGCTGAATGGTGGGAGGCCATAGGAAGGGCAGAGACCCCAACTGTCCCAACAGCAGCTGGACACGGCTCCAAAACCTAAAGTGCCATTGCTCAGATTTTTCAGTTCATAATTGAAAATATATTTTCCTCTTAAGACCATTTTACAAACAGTTCATAACTCTATGGCTTGCAAATTGCCCAGCTCTGGGTCAGATTGTTGCTTGCAATTGTAAAACATCAGAAGTTGCTTGATTAAATCAGGTTAGTGAGGTCCCAGGCCCCTCTCCCCCTCCCCCAGGAGCAGTCATTCTTTCCTTTACTTGATTGCCTAAATCTTTATTCTGCACAGCTCCTGCCCTTGCACAGAGTCTTCCATTACACCCGCAAATGCAGAGTAATTTTCCTTCAGAGCAGCATCTGGAGGGCTTTGATTGGAAATTTGCCCTTGTTCCATCATTTTTCAAAGGCTTTGTGTTCCAACCTGCTCCCTGTTTCAGGTTAAAAGTAGCAACATGGATAACTGTCTTACTGCAAGGCAGGAGCAGGGCCTGGCAGGGAATAATTCAGCCTGGCTGATAAATTCCCATAAGGACTGTATGTGGTCTGCAGGTACCAGTGTGCTGGAGAGGGAAGGAGGGGTGGATGGATGGATGGGAGGGAAGTACAGGACAAGCTGAAGCAGTCCCTGCCATCTAGGGAAGAGCTGTGCCTGGGAAGCTATGCAGGGAAAGACCTGCTCTGAGCTTTGCTAAGGAGCATCAGTGGGATGAGGCAGCATTCCAAGGGAGCCACAGCAGATGTGGGGTGGGGTTTAATCCTTCCTGGGTCAAGCAAGGAGGCCAAAACCTGGATTAATGCACAGTGTATCAGGCTGCACATGCAGTGCCCTGGCAGTACTATTTGGATGACAGCAAACACCCAGATTAGGTGCTGACAACGTCCCCTAAAAGGATCACGCAGGAAATCTGGCCAGAAGAGCTGTCACTGACTTTCACAGCCAAAAACATGAGCAAGCCAGTGACACCTTCCACACTGAAGCCGTGCCGAGCTCCCTGGCACAGCCAAAGCTGGGGATGAGAAAGGTTTCCCTTTCCAAGTTGGCTCTTCAGCTCAGTGGAGCAGGAGCAAGGAGAGCCTGGTGATCTGCACAGCTTCCCAGGCCTGCAGAGATGATTCAGTCTAGTACCAAGTATTAAGGAGAAAATTAGATAATCTTCAATCTCTTCCATATGCTCACAAATGCCTGATCCAGGTGTGGTTCCGGAGTAGTTAGTATTAATGTCCAAGACTGCAAGTCTGCTTCTTTCCCATTCCCTCATCAAGTCTTGGATGTAATGTTATTAAATACCAAAAATTGCTATCATACAACTGATGGAAAAAGATAGGGCTGTAACACCTAATAAGAAGCCAGGTGGAAAAGCTATTTCATATCTGTTCATAGCAATATGTCACAGCTTTCCCACTGCTATCTAGAGGAATTTCTGCTCTCTGGGACACAAGAGCCAAGAGAAAGTCAGCTTCACCACGTGAGCATGGCAAGGAGGTGAGGCAGAGCATATCCCTGGAGAAAGCAGAACACACACACCACCGTGTCAAAAATCCATGCAAACCAAAGGCATTTTTTTCCAGCCCAGCTCGTGTTTTTTGCTGCACAATAAATACATGTAAAGCATCATCTCCCCACGATGTGGCAGCAGCTGCCTGCAGAGCCTGTAACTCAGGGCCTTCCCGTGTCCAACCCTTGCCATCAAGTGGAGCTGTTTATACTGGATGCTACAAGTACGGCTTTGCAAGAGGGTTGGAGAGCTCTGCAAAAAACACTGAGTGCAAACCTTAAAATTTTAAGTCAACATCAGACATAGGGATGGTGAAACATGGCTGTGGTAGAGGGACTGCACATATCTACACATATATACACATGCACAAAAGAGCAAAATATTATTCCCTGCATCAGCTTTTCACACATAATGGGCTTTTGGCTAAGTTTTGTGTGAAAACCTGCCAGAAATCCCTGCCCTCTGGGGCAATATTGAACACAGAGCATTTTGTGGACAGGGGATGGATGTGCCTGTTAATGTCCCTGGCTGCCCTCCAGCTGAGGAAGTCCCTGTCCTGGCTTTCTGGGAAGGGAAGGACACTGGGCAGGTGAAACCCTGCCTGCCCTGCTGGGAGCTGTTTGCTGTACCAGCTACTGCTGGTGAGGGATGTCAGACTGAAGTGGCCTCTCCCAGGGGAAGCTCTTCGTAAAACAGATGCCAGCAGTGGGAGGGAGACACTGGACACCAACCCAGTTTCACAGCAGTCTCATTGTAGTCTGCAAGAACGAAGGACAGGACACGCCGAAAGAGCCTCTGCAAGCCTTGGATAGGAAGCTGTTCCCTCCCTACTGGCGAGTCCTCCTGCTGACATAAAGGGTCCAATTCATCTCCTGGCACCTGGTTTCCATGAACACAGCCTTTACTGACTTGATCTTCACGCTGCTCTCCTCACAAGTCCTCCCTGCAGCAGCAGTCACGAGACCAGTCCTCACCCTGCCCCGTTCCTGGGGAACACGTTAGCCCACCCACACCTCAGGCTGGTGAGCTGTGCCCATGTGCAGCCCTACACTGCTGGCTCTGCTGGGACACCAAATGAGTGATGTCACCACTGACAAGAGCAACTGTGGGATTGAGGGGACAATAAAAAACGGAAATGGAAGAGACAAGGTGTTCATCAAGGGGGGACACAACAGCAGCAGATGAATCCCATTACGTATCACAGTGTTTGCCTTCAAGCAGTGTTAGTTCAATAAATGTTACAGACGTTGGATTCATGAGCCATCTTCACCCAGCAATGTTCAGAAGAGAGGATCTATGGACAATCCTTTAGGCTTGGGGAGCAGTGACATGCAGGCAGCAACACCACTCCTTTGCCCAGGTGTCCCAGGTGCTGCCAGTCTCACACTGAGATTGCTCCTACATGCTCTACCTGTGGCACCCTGCTCTGCTTTTAGAGCTAAGGAGGCTTTGGGGCATCTCTCCCTACACCAGTGACACAGGACTGTGCAATGAAGGGACTGCTCTGCCTTCAGCAGGAACTTCCAGCGCAGCACAATTCTCTTTCCAGCTCCCATGTCCCTCAGGCAGAGGGGGTGAAGGGACACCGTGCTGGGCTTACTCTCCCATCTCCTTCTACCTCACACTGGAGACATGAATGAAGACTGAATTGGGTTGAGACAAAATTTGAGCAGAGTCAGCCCTACATGTTGGCCTCTAGTTCATGGAAGAGAGCAGAGTCCTGCCCAAAAAGCTGCCACAAGCCGAAACCTGGCCAGTGTGCGGCGGCCAGAGCCCAGGCAGGAGCCAAAGCTGCTCTCCAAGGCACACACAGCCTGTAAGTTCACTGGTGGGCAAGGATCAGCTTCCCCCACACAGTACCTGCAACAGTGGGAGCTGCTCAAAGGCAACCACGCTCCCAGGCAGCCTGGTGCTAACTTGCCTCTCCCTCTCATGTGGCTTGGATGGCATTTCCCTCAGCGCTGCCAAGCCATGAGCCCTCATCCTTCTGGGACACATGAGTATCTGCAGGCAGGGCTGGCAGGGCTGTGTGCTGGGGTTAGGGAGGCTCCTGTGCTGGGGGTGAGCTGCAGAGTGAGCAGGGTGGGGGGCTCAGGAAAGTGGGATGGGCTCCTCTCCAGCTGCCCCCAGCAGGGCTGTTCTCTTGTGATAAGAGCCGTCCCTCAGCTCAGCTCTGCTGCAGGAAGTTTGTTCCTGTCACCCCATTTCCCAGCTCCCTCCCCTCTCTCTGCAGGTTGAGGAGGTCGCAGCCCTGGAATGTGCAGAGGAAGAAGGGACACAGGAGCAGGCTGCCTTTGCCACCCTCTCCCTAGCCAGCCCCCACTGCCTGTGGCAGGACCCTGCAGCAATGTGCTTACACAGAGAGAAGCCTAAGGGCAGCTATGGGGGTTTGGCTGCCTTCTGAGCACAAGCCTGCGGCAGGCTGTTTGTGGACAAACAAACCATCCCCATTATAAATCCCTTATTTATTCCATTTCCCCACCCTTCTGCCAGAGAGTTTGTCCCTGGCACTGTGCAGGGCAGCACAAACAGCTGATTCAACATCCAGCAATAGAGGGGAAGAGGTGGGAGCCTTGGAGCTGCCCGTGCTTGACACAGGACTCTGCTGGCAAAAATAGCTTCTCTCCACTTTGAGAGCTCCTCTGCAAGTGCATCTCCCCACAAAGTGGATCCTCTGCACACCCTCTGATGCTCCCTCCTCTTCTCTCCATGCTGAAGAGCAACAAATTAACATCTCCATTCTTTCTCATACGGGCAGCCAGGGAAGAAACCCCAGTGAGGAGAAGGAAGAAGTAGGCAGAAACAAGTGGCTGGGAAAGAACCTCTTCAAATGCTATTAAAAGAATACACAGCTTTAAGCAGCCCAAGAGCATCTGGAAATGGCTTAAGGGAAGGGACTGCATGCTTGCATTCAGCCCCTCACACCTGCCTTCACACAGTACTGATGGGAGCTCATCAGCCCTGTGTGGTGATGTGGCTGAAGCAGCAGCATGTCCCTTCCAGCTTCAGGTTTCAGCATCCCACACTGAGGATGTTTGACAGAGGAGCAGAGAAAGGGAAGCCAGGAGGTTATTTCAGCAAGAAGTCCTCTCTGTGCCACTTCTCCTCCACCTATTTCCCTGCTCTCAGATACACTCCAGACTCCAAGTGTGGTGCCTACCCGGCAGTGCTGATTGGCATGGATGGATATTGCAGGCAAAAGGAAGCTGCCAACAACCATAAGACAATGATGGAATTTTCTACACATTCAACACTTTCCCTGTCAGAACCTTCATGTCCTGAAGGAGCCAAACACCCAGGTGGGCTCCTAGTAAAGCCCATTATTTTCAGGAAAGCTGGATGAATTTAGCCTATTCTCTTAATTTTACAGATAGGCAAGTCCCGGATATTTAAAATACGGAATTTGTTCAAGGTGTTCCCAGTTCTTTGTGCTGTCACACACCCTAGGCTCTATTCAGGCCTTACATCCTGAAATTAAGAAACTCTGGGTAGCATTTCCTGTTAACAACATGCTTTTAAAGGTCTTTATGTAGTAGTTGCTCAGGTGGCTGCAATATTCCAGGACTCTGGAATTCGCTCTCCAAACTAGTCTAGACTTTCTCAACTTGGGAAGAATCAATCCAATAAATGAGTTTCCCTAGAACATGTTTTCAAATATCAGTTCCAGTGGCAAAATCTGGTGCTGTAACACCACATCCTGAGCCCACCTCAGATTTAGATAATGTTCACCTTAGTCTCTGTGCTCATGGTCTACATTATTTTTTTCTTACAAAATGCAGGATCAACCACAGGTTTTGGGGAGCAGCAAGATACAGAGGTGGAAGTAGTATTGCAGCTTTTAACGGGAACAGCTTGCTGAGGAGTCACTGGGTTGAATGAGGGGAGGGAGAATGTTTCTCAGCTGTCAAGTCAGTACTTTGCAATGCCTCTGTTTCTGTGAGCTCTACACAGGCATGTTCAAACCCTTCCTCCAGGTTAAAGCAGCAGAACCCAAGTGCAGCAGCAGAAGCAGGATGCACAGTGGTGCAAAGCTGACTAATAAAGTGCCCCACCTCATACCAACATAAAATCCCCAGGGACTGATGTATCCCCAGGGTAACTCAGCTGCCAACAGCGTTATCACACACGGTGTCTGCCTTGTGACGTTACGCAATCCCTGCAGGGTTACTCGCTGTGCCAAACACCACGTCCGCCCTTGCAGCAAGAACCAAGAGTTTCTTGCAGGATCTTCCTTGGACTGGTGCTGGACTTTTACTGGCACCCTGTGGGGAGGTGGTTCCCAGCCTCTCCCTCATTGCAGTTTAAGGAAAGCCCTTGCAGCAGAGCACAGGGAGAACTTCAGGTGCATGCTGGGTTTGGGAAGCCATTTGCAAGCCAGAATTATTACTTTCCTATTGTTTTCTATTATTATTTCCCCAATTCAACCAGCCAGGGCTGGGTGAAGCTGTTGGTATCATGCAAGCCCACCACAACCAGCATGTTAGTGCTACCTATTATTTACATTTATCCTTCTCACGTTGCTGTTTGACCCAAGAGATGTCAACAGCCTCAAGGTCAAAGAGAGGAGAGTGCAACAGAAGAGATTTCTTCTGTAGATGACCTTGCACCAAATGTATTCATGTTCTATGGGTCACAGGAAAAACCTCTATCTGGAGAAAAATGGTTCAGAAGGTTCTGTGAGGCTCAAAAGATGCTGTCTTTCCTTGCCTTGCTTCTTTTAGTTGTCCAAACACTATGATATCACTCAGTGTTCCCACGCTCCTGTGGATCAAGGTCTACAGCATTAACACTTCCACACCCAAGTGGGTTGCAGTTGTGTGCTGTCACTCCTTCTCCCAGCACACAGCATCCAGCATCAGGGACCTGGCATAAGCAATTTCCTAAATGTAGTTGCAGTAGTTACCTGAGGTTTTGCTCCTATCTCAGCACAGCCAGAAGTAACCCACACTTTAATCCTCGGCCTGAAGCAACAGGGAAGGAAGAGAAAAATATCCATTTTGCAGCCAGGAGCACTCTTGCTCCAGCTGCAAGCAC
This sequence comes from Ifrita kowaldi, assembly GCA_013398055.1. Lineage (NCBI taxonomy): Eukaryota > Metazoa > Chordata > Aves > Passeriformes > Cinclosomatidae > Ifrita > Ifrita kowaldi. The sequence goes on from VZRS01003118.1 coordinate 338,672, forward strand.
ATATTTTCCGCACTTCTTTCTTTTAAGCCATTTTTCTACTGGTGCAACATTTGAGCTGACACAGAGAGGATATCTGAGTTTTAGTCTTGATAAAAATCACTAAGAATAGGTTTTGCAGTGTCAAATTCAGCTCTCCAGAGACAAAGGACCAACTCAGATTCCCAGTGCTTCTGGTCTTCCCCCCACTCTTCCCAGCCCCATCTTTGCCTCCCAGTGCCTCTGTGAAGCCTCCACTATTCCAGCCTGTCGCTCAGCAAAGAGCAATTATTGATGGTACATCAGCCCTAATGGCCAACCCTAATGGGGGCCTGTATGTCTGCTGCAGAAACACAAACCTGTTTCTGCCCCAAACTTGCAACTGGAACAGCCAGACAGGGCAGAGGCGAGGGAGCAGAAAGCCCAAGCTGAAGAAGGACAGGGCTGGCAGCAAGCTCAGCTGTAAGCCCATATCTTCCTGGGGTTAGTGGGGTTAGAGTGCAAGTGGAGTGATGCTCCTGGAAGGACTGCCTGGAGCACAAGGCGAACTGGCCCAGTGGAGGGAAGCCCAGAGCTGAACCGCAGGCTGCTCTCTGAAGGTCCCAAGGTCTTGGCTTGGCTGCTTTACAGCTGTTAGGGCTGGCTGCAGTTTGGCTGGTTTTAATCTCCAGTTTTTTCCCTCAATCCAGTCAGAACGGAAGAGAGTAAGGATGTGAAGCAACAGGACCATGGCATGCTCCCTGCATGCTGCTGGGACTATGGCACGAGAGATGGCCTGGGCCAGGTACCACTGTCACACTGCTGTCCCTCAAACACAAGTCCTGCCCCTGTTCCCACCAGCTGGAGTCTGGCTGGCTCAGTCTGGCTGTCTCATGTGTGATCTCCAGAATCACAGAGGAGCTGTAGGCTCAGAGGGACAGGGAATGGATCCTCTTTGCCACCTGTCTGAAGGAGCAATGCAGCCTTGACTCTGCGACAGTCTGCAGGTGATTCCTCACTTACAGCAACCCAGGGGACTTTTGCCCTGCTATGCATCTACCAATTCCTTAAAGTCTTGTCCTGAGTCCCACTGGCAATCAGCAGACCTTGCCACAGGCAGCAGCAGCAGCATCACAGAGGAAATACAGCAAATACATACAAAGTCCAGTCCTTTTTATTAGTGTTTCAGATAGGGGAGAATTGTTGCAAGACTCCTGTACTGAATCCAAGACATTGCAACTCTCTGCTTCTTATTTCCACCTCTGCAACCTCAGATCAAATGGTATTTAGAAACCAACAGAACAGGGCTGAAGATCCTTGCAACCTGCAAAGCTCAACCAAGAAACTCATCTCCAAATGCTGGCAATGGCTGCCCCAGCTCTAATGATCCCCTTGGAGGCTCTTCTGCCTCTCAGCGAAGCACAGTAATACTGCGTTACATTTATTCAGACCATATGTAATACACACAAGAGCCCATAAAAGCTTAAACAGCACAATAAACATTTGGAAAAGCACAGTGACCAGATTTATGGGTTTGGATACCTGCCAGCATGACCCACCAGAATCAGATCCTTAAGTTTTTGTGTAAGTCCAAGACATACACACAACACAAACACAAATGTGCTGTTATCCTTGGAAAAAAAGATAAACAGCCCCCAAAGCCCATCCCCAGCACTGGAACATGACGGCCTTTCACTGCATCTGATTGGACTTCGTTTAAATCAAAGCCATAAAGAAGGTCTTGGCGAGGAGAAATAAATGTAGCACGACAAAACTTCACCCCAGAGCACACTGTAAAACTGACAAAGAGGGAAAGACAAAAAGATTTAGACACTTAATTTCCACTGAAGGGGAGATGAGCCCTGCTGTAGAAAAAGAGCTGCGCTTTGCCAGATTCCAAGATACTTTTGTACAAAGTTTCCTCCACAGGGATGATGGGATACCTCCTGTGCCACCTACCAGTTTGAAGGAAGGGGGTGATGGCTCAGCAGAACGGAAGACGTGTGAAATGATGACAGATCCCAGGGCGTGCAAAACATTTTGTCCCAAGGAACTGCAAAAACCTTCAGCTTTGAGTACAAATGACTTTGGGATAGTGGGAGAGCAAGGCAGCAGCGGGATGTAGAAGTTCCTCTATTTACCAAGCTTAAGAACAGATGAAAGAGTTCCAGTTTCCTGGCTTCTCGGGCATTTTATGACACTGGGTTTTTTTACCTCTTTTACAGTTAATAACATCTATTGCTGAACACAGTATTTTGAATACCTACAGCCCCTTCCAGTTCACAAAGATACTTCACAAGCAGGATTTAGCACAGCTGTGAGCATCCAGTGCTCAAGACAGAAGTCAGCAGTCCTGGCTCCATGTTTTGTGCCCTCGTCTAGGGCAGAACACCATCCCCAGATTTGAAGCAAAAGGAAAGAGATAAAAGAACAGCACAAGATACTGCTTTTGAGAAACCTGCCTCATTTGTTATGATAAAGGAGAGCATTACGGATTAGCTGGCAATACATGGAAGGAGTTGCCCACCTCCCACGCATAATTTCCCACAAAATGTTTTTACAAGTTCAAGATGAGCTGCTACATAAAGTTATACAAAAGAAAGACTAAAACTTGATGACAGATTTACTTACATAAGGCTCAGGACGTGATGATGCCCTTGCTGTTAAAGGACCAGCTCAGAAGCACTGCTCTGCTTTGCTCATTGAACTGCAGAAAAAGGCTGTTTGTGTTTATCTGCTGCTCTGGGAGGTGGGTTGTGCACTGAGAACAAAAGCCACATGCAAGGGCGCATTCTCTCACCCACTGGCACGGGCACGCTCAGGGACAGCTTTGCTTAGGACAAGGTCTATCTTCAGCACCAGTGGCCACAGAGGACAGAGCAGGGGGGCTCTGGTCAGAATGCTGCAGGGTACCAGCTGCTGGGAAGACCACACATTTGGTGACCACAGAACTAGTGAGAAGGCACAGAGTAGTGAAGGGTCCTGTGGGAGGAAAAGATGTGTTGAAGCATGGGCCACGTGGTGTGGGTACATGGAGTACATGCCAAGGGAATGTCTTAGTAGCTCCTGGGAGGGAGGACAGGCAGTTGAAGGTCTGTGCAAGGTGGCTGTGCTCATGTTAGCTCACACAACAACTCACACGAGAGGAAGGGATGGGAAACACAGGACAGACAGGGAGAGAACATAGCCAGGGGAAGGGCAGTGCACTATTGACACATCCCTCTTCCACCCCCTTGGGAAAGAAAGCTCTGCTCAAGCTCCAAAGTACACGTCTGCCTGAGAGCTTGAACAGCCCCAGCCAAACCTCCCTGCACAAACAGGGGCTGGGGGTGCCTCCAGCACAAGGAAGGGACACAAAGGACAAACAGTGGAGCAGGCAGCTGAAGTGGAGAGCAGAGGACATCAAGGGACACCAAGGGCTGGCTCGGGACAAGGACTTGCAGATTCAATAATCTAGCAAAGTGTCACAGGGAACCAAGCTTGCAGACCTACGCAGACTGATGATTTCAAACAAAGTGTAGGCTCCTGAGCAATTTGTCTTCTACAGCAGACTGTGCTCCCAGTTCTCACAGAGATTTGGTCGAGGAAGAAGAGGGAGATGCAGGTAACCATCAGCCCTCCTCCCTTCCTCCATGCTCACATGATCCTTTCCAGAACTGCCATGGGGCAGCTGGGCACAAATGTGGGCTCTTCTTCCACATCACAGCTACAGCCCACCCTGTTCTCTGTGCTGTCCTGGCATTTGGGAAGTGTGGACTGGTTGTTGTGTTGCTTCTGCACAGGTATTTGCTGTTCATCTCAGGGGAGAGACTTCAGATCAGGCAATTCACTACAGTTTGGGGCAGAAGACAACAGGGTGAGGTCGATCTTGAGCTAAAGGTCCCCCTTCATATGCTGATGAGCAAGGGATGAATGTGTATTTCTTAGAGAACTGTGAGACCAGTGGTTGAAGCAGAGAATTCAAGGGCATCCTGAAGACTAGTTCCTCTGCAGCCTAGGGCAAACTAGTTCAGTGTTTCTTTAGCACATTCTCCTCAAACATAGAATTTTGCAAAAATTGAAATGGACGCTGACCTGCTTCTGTAGATCCTGGAAGTTGTATAGCAGCAAGTCATGGCATGCTAGGGGTGTTTGCAGAGGCAAATAGCAGAAAGTATGCTGAGAGTCACAACATGAGGCTAAAATCCAGACCTTCTGGCTCCTATTCTATCCTTGGTGACCTTTCAAAACCACTTTCATACTTTTGCTTCCCTGGTTCTAAAATAAAACCTGTATTTCACAGTCAAGCTGAGAGGGTTCATGTTTGGGCCATACCTCGAGGTGGACTCTGAGATAAGTCTATAGAAGGGCAGTGCAGTACTATTGCCATTGCTAATACTGGATGACTTACATGATGCTTTCTTTTCAGTATTATTATTAGGAACAATCCCTGGGAAGATTTTGGTTTCACTAAAAAAAGAAATAAGATAGATTATAGACAGCTAGGGACAAAAATAATCCATTCCCATGTGGTTTGTGCTATTTAAAGGGACATAATACCTATTTTTGAAAAGACCAGTTTCAGAAGACAAACAACTGATATCTGTCAACATAAAGAAATTTGGAAAAATAGACTTAATGCCATTTTCCAGAAGCTTTAGCTGTGCCTGAGATGACCCAGAGTACAGCAGCAAGCTGGTGGAAGCATGCCCTGTGTGACAGAGCCTAGCAATCTCTTCTGGCAGAACACAAGCAGGGAGTAGTTTTACTAACCAATATTTAGAGGAGGATCTTGGTTTCAAGCCAGGAGGTTGAAGGGTGAACAGAACAGCACAGGACTTGGTGCATAGGGAGAGTATTTTGTGCCACATTCCCACATTTCTGTTCACTGTCCCAGCTACGGTCAGGTGGGAAAAAAAAGTGATGCCGTCTGTTCAGCCTGAATTCCAATTCCATCTAACAGGCTGAGTTCTCTTCTGCTGAAGTATCTGGTGGTTGGACAGAAGCCACTGAGCTAACAACATCTGTGCCTCACAATGAACAACAGTTGGGGGCACCAAGAAACTGGCAGAGAGTGGGAATTTGCCCCAGACAGCACAAGATAAAGCAAGAAAGTCTTACTCTTCCTGCATTCCTTCTGCATCCTCCATGGCCATCTGCTGGGGAAAGCTGTCTGCTGGAATCCAGGGGTGCGAGGATGGGCTGAGGTGAGCGTGGGGCTGGAGCTGAAGGATGTGAGCAGACTGAGCAGGGGGACACAGCTGTGGGTACGGGGATTTCACAACATGGAAACCAGGGCAGGATCACCTTTGGTTGTGCCATGTCCTGACCCTTATGCAACAGCTGTGAAGCATTGATCTCGTCCTGGTCTACAACCTGGAGGTAATTTAGAGAAGTCCACAAGGTGGAAAATCCCAAGCCACAGACTCTAGAGTTAGTTTGTGCACAGTTAAATCTTTGTGTTTTGCTCTGGGATCAGCTAAAACTGCAGCAAAAACATTGGTAAAGACAGAAGGACACATTCAATTAGTGCTGGTGCTGCCCATACAGTTCCTGTCACTAACAATCAGTGGGAAATCAGCGAGAGATATCTCAGACACAGCATTCAGAGGGAGATGCTCAGCACATCATCCACTGCTGTCTCATTTATTCTGAACACTTAAAACAGAATCTTGGGGCAACTACAGAGGGAACAAGGCTGAACATAGAAAAGTAAACTTGCTTTTCTTTGTCTATAATATTAATAGGCATATTATGCAATGTCCTTGGCTTACTGATCCAGCAACTCTCGTTACAAGACAGGATGGGATTTCCTTGAGGTCATTCTCCCAAACTGTGGGAGTTGTTATTTTCCTGGCTCACCCACAAACAGAACGGTTTGCTCTTCTGAAATACTAATGTCCAACTGTTGAAAGGTTTTGCCAATCAAAACATTGTGGCCTTACCCCGTTTTAATAATATAAGGCATCAATCTCCCCTTTAGTATTTGTTTGATGTGTTCTGCACCCTGCTGAAATATCCCCTCCAGACCTCCCTGAGCTCAAGGCTCTGATTGAAGAGAGATGCCATGCATCAGGCCTGCAGCTTTCTCTCTGAAATGTTTAGCAGGGGATGGTGGTAAAATGTATTTATTTTCATGTATTGAGGAAAGACCATATATTCCAGCCTCTTTTTTTTCCATCACTCAGAGATGGGCCTGAGGCCAAAACGGTGCTGCTAAGCTTGTTTTCTATTTAAAACCTTCATTTTTATTAATAACCCTTTACAGCCTACACACCAGCACTGCGGGAGTTGCATTTCCGTGTTATGTCATCGTGAACCGTTATGTATTTAATTCCTGTACCCACAAACCCATATGGACATCATTAAACACGCACCATACAGTATTAAAACTGTGTTCCATAAAGTGTGATTTAGAAAAAAAAAAAAGAGCTATGAAGTGGGGATTTCTTTTTTTTTCCCTAAGGTCATGGGAAAATGGAGAAGTAGGGGAGAGAGAAAAGGTTCAGCAGTGCTGCAGGTTAGCTCACAGCTCTCCACGCCTGCAGACTGAGAACCCAGCCTGCCTTATCCACCACAGAAGATTAATTACCCAGGAACTCCAGGCTGGTGATGATGAATTTCTGTTTGGCAGATCACAGAGACAACTTCTACAAAAATTACAGGTTACAAAACAGCAAAAAACCTTGGTGATTTTATTTCTGCTGAGTTAGGTTTCCATCGCTTCTCCTTTTCTCCCTAAGAGTTGCCTTTAGCAAGGAAAAAGAGCAGGCTTCCCCATATTGCTGAGGGTTAGTTATCAGGGCCACTAACACATCTGAGGGTGGCACAGGGTTTGCTCCCAATTTCTGTTCCAGCCCCAGACTGGCTCATCCTGGCTGCACTCTATGCAAACAGTTAATCCAGCAACGAGGCAACTTGTGTACCTTCTGTCATCCCTCTGTTATCTCTTATGTGGTGTTGGGGATGAAAAGAAATGGGGAAGGGAGAAAGTGACAGAAGAAATACATCGGAGAGCAAATAAAACCAATGAACAGAGTACCAGTGGGACAAATAGCAGTAAGTGTAGCAATGTTGGGGGAAACAGCACAGAACATAATGAGAAGGAATAAAACAACATCCAAGGGATGTAAGGATAATGAAAAAAACCCAAACAGAGACAGCTGAAAATGACACAAGTAAAGATATGCCAACATGAGGCAGAGAAGCTGACGCAGTCAGGGATAAAGCAGTCAGGTAAGAAAGCAAAGAGAAAGCAAGAGATAAGAACAAAGCACAATTTAAAAATGTCCTGTAAAAGATTTAGGTACATATGTAGACTAGGAGACAATAAGCAAATTGCCTACAACACACACTAAACAGCTTACAGTGACCTAGTCCATTATACCAGAATGAGACCTGCCAAGCCCTCTTTGATGGATGAATTCCCTCTGATCATGGAGCAAGCACTGGCTGCAGTGAACAGACCACAGTGAAAATAATATCTGAGAGGATTTTACAGCAAGTACAGCCAACAAAGGTGCTCTACGCAGCCTTGTGCTTATTGCTTTCTCTCAGAGTGGCTGCATTCCCTTATGGAGACTGTATTGATGCTTCATTGATTTTACAGCTACACAATTAAAAGGTCCCCTCAAAGACACACATGAAGATACACACCTAATTGCTTTCACGTCCTTTATAGTTTTGTGGATTTTTTTTTTTTAATGAAAAGTTGGTAAAAATAAATGCAGAAAAAGAGCATCCAGGGCACACACAGATTATTTGCTATATCAAAACTCTAAATTATCAGGCCAGTTAAGCCTTTCTGCTGTTTTGTGGTATCTGTGTTTAGGAGTCTCTGAGAGTAGATGTTACCTACCCTCATCCCTTGAAAGCTGGTGACTTATTCCAGTTAAAGCTGTTGTGTTGGCCCCAAAGCCCGTGTGCACATACTCCATACCTGCCCATCTCCAGGCAAGAAACAAGAACCAACATGATTTGCAGAGGGGACTACTGAAGAATGAACCTCCTTTGTACCCCAGCCCTCTCCAGAATTTCTCATTCCCATCAAACAAACATACCCATGCATATGCACACAAATAACTCTGAGTGCACGTGTGCTCCTGCTGAATTCAATACAGTTACTGTGTAGAAAACTGCCCACGTGCACAAATGTCTGGGGCAGGAGGAGGCTGCTTGCAGGACGAGGCTGACAGCAAGTTTAATGTTATCTAGGTGCACTACTCTTGAGGTGAAAATGTTTTTGACATGTGTCTCTGTTGGGCTGTGTCCTACTTCATTCAAAATCAGGAATTTGCTTTGATGTTTTGAAAATAAAGCCTTAAAAGAAGAAACAGACATGACTGGCAAAACTTTTTCAGGAAACTTGCAAAGGACCACTAGAGCCGTGACATGTTAAATGGGTTTATTTTTGTCTATTCTGGGTAAGTGCTCTCTTAAACTGATCGTCACATATTCTACTTACACAGTTCCATGGCATGTGAGTATATCTGAACTGAATGAATCTGAAGTGGAGATAAGACTGGAGATTTTCTGAGCATATATTAGGATAGACAAAATTGTGTCAGAAAGCAACATTTGTTTGTTAAAGCTCAAAATTGTCTGTTTGCTGATATTAATTCAATCTTCCCTCAAACGCTGCTTATGCTGCCAGGGATCAGGATGTATTGGGCAATAAACCAGGGATCAGTAGTTTATATGCCTGTCCACAAAAAAATTAAATATAAACTACTTGTCAGGAATCTGCAAGGACAAATTTTTCTGATTTATGAGGATGCTGAATGATTGAGCCAAGACTGTATTAAAAAAAAAAAAAAAAGCCTTAAGAGAAAGCAGACAAAAAAAGGAAGAAAAGAAGTACTAATTATATAAATCACTGGAGACCAGCCTTCCATAAGAAGAGGGGGAAAGGGGCTGCTCTTATGATGCCTATTTCATCCCTTGCCTAACAATCCCAAAGCACATAACTTTCAAAGAACCGCATTTTTTCACAGGCTGGAAGCACCACAAAGCATCCTTCATCAGCCTGGCCTTTTGGCTGTTCTCCTTCTCCAAATGCAAATGCCACATCTGGAAAAAGCAGTAATCCTCTCTCCTGCCTGAAAGCCTCCTTTTATCTCCCTTCTCCTCAGAACTCCTACTTCTTGCAACTACTCACTCCGACATACTACTTTATTGAAGGGATTCAAGGCTTTCTGCTCATCTGCTCAATGTCTGCCTCTTACTAAAACCCCAGCTCACCTCTGGAGCTGTCTCACTCGCTAGCACAGGTCACCGTGCCCTCCCTCAGCCAAGCATCTGTAACACAATCCCCTCCTGAACACTCAGATGAGCATGAGCACGATAACAATGAACATTAACAGAAGCTTATTTATCAGGGCTGGCAAGAAAAGCATCTCATTAGCTGGGATGGCCTGTGCAGCTCTGCCACGGGGGCTGCTCCTCCCCCAGGGGATGACACTGATGCATCAGGAGCGTTACTGACGCCGTTAAGTGCACGTCCCACAGAGCCCTGCTTTGTGCATTGAGAGGAGGCAAACAATAAGAGAGCTTTCCACTGACCTCTCGCTGCAAGAGTTTACAGCTGTTTGCAGCGTTTCTGTAGTACCCTGGCCCTTAGCTTCACTACACAGATAGGTGTGCAGGTGAAGGAACTAAGCCAGACCCAGCAAGATGCCTCAGCACCCAGGTCACCAGCTGCAGGGACTGCAGAGGTTACGTGCAAGCTGAAGAACCTTGCCATTGGGACTACAGAAAATGCTCCGTTTTCTTACCCATATGACACCCAAATTTAGGAGCTGTTGCTAAAACATCCCATCTTGTTGGAAGAAATGTGGAACACTGGCAAGATGTACTGGTTCCCACTACAAGAGTAAAAGCTGCCCCAGTTACTACTCAATCTGCATACCTTGTTTGCATTTGCCCTTATTTTCAGGGGTTGATGACAGCCTTACACCCCACCTTCTGCTCCTGTGCTCTGAATAGCTGAACTAATTGTCCTCACTTGGGGTGAAAATTCACAGCACCACAGCCAATGTCATGGTGCTGTGGCTGGGCTTTTTCACAGCAAAACCCCTCCTGCTCCTCTTCTATTTCCCAAATATTCTCAATGCCCTAACCAAGGGTTGCACCAGGGCTGACACTTTGATGCATTTTTGAGTCCTTTTTCTGCTTGCCAGATGCTGGCACAGGAGAAAGGGATCATCCACATGGCTGATGCTCTCCCAGAGCTGCCTGCTGGAAGAGTTGAGGAATTATGTAGGCAGGACCAGGCACATCACAGGACTGCCAGAGGCAGATCAAGTCCCAGCCACGCAGCACACAGAGACCTGGGCACCACTGCAGAAGGGGTCACCTGCAAAGCCATCTGCCAGATGTCTCTGTACGTGTTTGTTCACTCCACAGCCATCCTGCTGCTCAGTAGGGCCGATGAAAACTATTTGGTTTCAGGGATTTGGGACCACATTTCAACAGGAACTGACAGGTTCATTTTTGGTTAAATGTTTCATGAAAAGAAAGCTCCTCTTTTACTCAGATTTAGAGGATAATCCACATCTCCACAAAATAGTGTTTTGAAATAAGATTAATTATGCATCCTCAAGGACTGTGCAGCTTCCCTAGCAAGAGAGGATGATGTTGCTGAGGTTCAAATCACTAGGAAAAGGACCAGCAATCTATCCAATGGGGAGCAGCAGAGACAGCAGCATTGCTAATTCAGTAGTGCACCAGGACAGCTTTGAACCTATGATGAACACTGTCTCTGGCATGAGTCACCCACACTTCACTCCTGGCCTTCTTGGATGGGAAAGGAAAAGGTTTATCTTTTAGATATGGTGCCCCAGCCACCTAGCCCTCCAGTTTTTGCCATGGTTGACTTCTCATAAAGCAAAATAGACGTTTTTTGGTCCCAAACATTCAACGTTTTCTTCTTCTTTTGTATTTTCAAGCACTAGCTATCTCAGGTTACTGGTGATTTTTGTGGTGGTTCCCAAATGAGCCTGAACTGCTCTGATTTTTCAAACCCACAAGACTGTAATTGAAAGCAAATGTAATCAGACATATACAACGTTCTGAGGTTCACCACAGTGCACTGCAGTCAGCATTACTGGAGTGGCTATTAAAACTCCTTGGAGCTGGGAAGCAAATACAGCTTGCAAGAATCCAGCAAATAACCAGCATTTATTAGATTATACTAAAGTATTGCAAAGCCACAGTCAATCCTCTATTCACTATATACCCAAGGTCTGTTTAAATGAACATCTTCCTGAGCTTAGACCAATTGTTTTAAGAGATGAACAAGGAAACAAGGAAAGAATTCTACTTTCAACACAGCAAATTCTGCAATCCTTACATCAGCGTCAATCTCAAATAGGCCATTACTGTCAGCAGGGTCATTCCAATCAAACTCTGGCATAACTGGAAAAAGAAAGAGGCCCAAAGACAAAGGGTATCTTTGAACCCAGACACATAGCTCTAGCTATAGATAAGCAGTAGCAAATCCCTTCCATAAAACTCCCAAACAAGATGCAAGCATTAAAAGAGGGGGGTGGTGGTGTGATGGGGGGGGTGGTTAATTGAATTCCCACTGGTTCTTGAGTCTGCACTTAAAAGCAGGTCTAGGGTTATCTGTGAAATTTCAATTAAATCAAAAGCTTTGATAACATGATAAGTCATTCCAGAGTTTGGAGTCAAAACATGTTGTTATTTGATCCTCTGCTTGTGTTTCTGGGAACAGCATGCATGAAAGACAGTCAGCAGCAGACCAGTCAGGAAGATGGAAAGGGTGGAAATGAATCCACCAATAGATCACTATGTCTCCTTCAGCCAGAGCCACTTGAGGGCTGGTATTTTTTATACATACAGAGTCCTAAAGGCACCCCATTTCTCAAGAGACAGAAGACAGAGCAAAAGAGATCACCTCAGACATGTGCAGCACTCCAGGGGATGGCTCCCTACTGCCACAAAAGTTTTTTCTTTGCAGGCTTGCTATAAACAAGATTTTTACCTGCCACAGCATTGGGAGCTGAATGCAAATCTCTGTGACAGACACAAAACACTGGGCCCTGTGTCCGTAATGGAATGCATTTCTAGCACAAACTCTTTGATGGCCCGAGGTGAACAGGTTAAGACAGGTACACCAAAAAATAATAATATGATTCAACCAAGCCAGAACTGAAACCCAGCTCTCAGCTCAACAAAACGCAAAAGAGGCAGCGGCTCTCCAGAGAGACGTGACTTGCTTTACCTGTTATTCAGCACCATTTGATTGCTAAGGCTTCCTCCCCTCTCTTCAGAGGCAACTGCTGGATGCAAAGGGCAGTGCCAGAGATTCTCAAAGTCCTGTTTACTGAGGAACATCACCTCTGCTCACCAGCGTTTAGACAGAAATGCTTCACCTCAAATAAGTGTGAGATTTCAACTCCACCTGGCCTGTGGTCAACAGCATTAAAATACGTTGTAAGCAATGCCTTCCCTTGTCACATATAGTACAGCCTGATAAAACCCTACCAAATGTAATGGGATGCCTTACTTTGCCCCCAAACAGCTCAAAATCACACACAGGGTCGCACTAGGCACGTGTACTTGAGAAAAACACTCCTTTTATAACCAGTGAGGCTACTGATCCTCAACAGTGCTAAAAACAAAGGGACTCTCCAGATAAGCAACGTCAAAATTACACAGCAATCGACAATAGGAAGAGCAGACCACCGAAAAAATCCCATCTGACCCCAGGCATCACTGGGGGATAATTTATCACTCTGGCAGCTACCACCCCATTGAGCATGTCTGTCCCTAGTGCCCTCCTCTTCAGAGTGAAAGAAGATCTTCATTAAACAGTAGTGTGGCCATATTACAGACACAGCAATGACAAGCTGGGTCCTTCTCTGTGATATAATCATATCTGCAACATAAGCTGCCTAGTCTTGCTTTCCAGAGATGTGACGCACAGAGGACAAGACAGGCTATACTCAATTCTGTCATTTAGTGAATAGAAAACTCCACCCCATCTCCTCCTGCCTAGAAGGTGATGAGTCAGTGGTGACAGATACCTCAGTGAGCAATTAACCTGCCAGCAGGGGCTCACCAGAGCAAGAAACCCAGATAAGAAGAGGAAGTCCCATCCCTCTTCCTCTCCTCAGTTCCAGGCTTATCCACAAAGAACATCAGGACCAGACACTTCTCTTCTGTGTGGAGCTAAAGATCTCTTTCGTGTCCATCAGCATGGGCAGTTCAACCCTGTGGGCTGCAAACCAAGCACCAACTGCCTTTAAACAGAGAACTCCACAAGATGCTGTGGCATTGAGCCAAACCTCTCTAGAAGTGAGTGCTCAAGGATAACTGGTGCCCCAAATCCTTCAGAACAAGCTTGATAATCTCTGAATCCAGTTATTTTGGTTCTGATCCAATCCTACCTCATTAGCCTAGGTTTCCCCCACTGCTATAAATTCATAAAGTTACTGTTTTCACTTTCTAACTGGTTTTGCATCTAGAAGCACTAGCAGAACAAGCTTTCCTGACAGATTTTGGAAGTAATGTTTCTTCCAACATCGAGAGATGATTTTTTAAAACAAATTATTTTTGTAACTGGCCATTTCTAAAACTGTATTATAGAAAGAATGGGATTTCCTTACCAGAATCAAATCCTCTTAGCAAATCTCTGAAACCAAAACTCTGCAATCATTCTGCAGGTAGAGCCAGGAGATGCAAGAGGCCTTTCCAACAGCACAAAATAAATCAATCAGACAGTAAGGAACAGATTTCCCAGTGCCCTGCATTAACCACTCAACTTCTCCAAAGGGAAGGAATTTTATGGTTTAAGTGAAACAGTAAGCAAACTATTACTTTCTAGTCTACAAAATAGGCATTGGCAAACTATCAGTGGTGATCGCTCCTTTAGGATCCGAACAAAAATTACTGGACAGGAACAAAGCTCTTGAGCCAACAGGTTTGGCATTTAGTTTTTCTAATGGCAACATCTCTGCATTTCAAAACACCTCTCAGTCACTACTCTTCTGCAGTGAAAGAAAAAAGAAATTGTTTTGAATTTGTGCTTGTAAACAGTGAACTTTAACTAGCACCAACACTCTCTTGTGTTTCACCCCAGCAAGGCAGTGTCCAGTGCCACTGCTGAAGCTGCTGGGTGTTGGCAGAGCTGTAATCTCATTCTCATACTGATGAATTTCAAGTAAGTCTGTTTATTCTTAATCCATCCTGTGCCCATGACAGCATCCCACTTTTAACCCCTGCAGCCTGCTTATAACCAATCCAGGCAAAAGCTATTTCTGTACACCTGGCAGCCAGTGCCGAGTGTCAGTACATTAAACTGTCTTTGCTCCTCTCAGCTCTGTGTCCTTTCACATTCAGGCCTACAACCATGAGCCAATCCAAATGTGATACCCAAGGCAAGGGATAAAAGCTCATGCTGTTCCAGCTGCCATTTTTCTATAGCTATTTTTTTGTGGTTGCTGGACCTATTTCATTTAGCATGCTTTCTGTTTTCCCCAGGTTTATTGTTTGATATTTATCTGCATCTAATTTATTTTTTCATTTTCTGAAAGAGTAGCAAAAAAGATTCCAATCTTTTCTCAGGAAGGCTGAGTTATTTGCTGGTATCACCAATGCTGCAGCTGGTAGCAAATTTCAATACCCTCCATTTGATATCCCAGTCCAAATCAGTTTATATGCTACAAACAAAAGGGAAAGTCCATTGTGAAACTAAAGAAGAGAACGAGTAATGAATCTGTTATTTCCTTTTTTCCATTCCTGCATTGGTTTAGTTTATTTAAGATAACAATCTCCAAGCGAGACCTTCCCAGAGATGACGAGCACTGATGAAAGGCAGTGCACACAGGGGGAACTCCAGCCCCACCTAACAGTGGCCGTGTCCCAGACTGAGCTCCTGCCCTCCAGGTCACAGGGACACAACTGGGGACCAGCCACACTTGCCTCCTCTATTCCTGGGCTGCCTGACCTCTCAGCCACAGACTGGGGCAGTTCCAGCCTGTGAGCAGGATACTGTAAAGCACTTCTGAGATCTAAAAGCCCAAGAAACATTTTTCCCACAAATTTAGGTGTTGAGGCCAAATATTACTAGTAATACAGCCCTAAACCAAGCACATTTCAGAAAATAATCACAGGTACTCTGCTACACTGAGATGCTCAAAGAGCTGTGGTACCTAATTCCCAGTGAAATCAGTGGGAGCTGGGTGACTAATTAGGAGTAGCTAAGCAAGGCTCTTGGCAATCACAGCCTTAACCCATTATTGCATCCTTAGCTACATAAATCTCAGTGAAGGTGAATAAATAATTATTTGAGAATATTTTATTTCAGATTTCTGCTGAGGATTTAAATTTAAGGCTGAGGTCAGGCCAGGGCTCACACATTTGATGCCCTTCACGACAGTGGGTTTTAACTGCCTTATCCTATCACAATCTTAATTCAGAACTTTTCCCACTCTGTGTTTTATAATTTACTTCCCAGATAAAAAAACCCCACAAAAATAAAACCTCTATTTCTTTTCCGATTTTGCATTTCTTAGGGAAATTAATTTCCATTCTGCATCTCTCAAGTGGAATGAATTTCCCAAACAAAATGCGTGCATTGAGCAGTCAAAGTAACGGTGCCAAGTTCAGACTGTAACACCAATTGTCATCAAATGGTGCTGACCACATTCTTAAATTATGTGGAAGTTATCTGTACTGTAAATCCTGTAAGAAAGAGCAATCACAAAAAAAGAATGCCAGCTTTCCTCACAGCACATCTGCTCAGAGACTCAGTTGTCCAATGTGTTGGGAAACACAATTCAAAAGTGATGAAGTATAAGCGAAATATAAGAAATGAAATATAAGGGATGAGATGTAAGAGAAAATATTTTCATAATATCAAACAAATCAGAATACACACAGATATTTCACACAAGAAAAATTTTTCTCCTCTACCCATAGTAAATGAATTGTTATTATAAGGCAGATCAAAACACATTTGGGAAACAGAAATAACTGTATATAAACACAGTCATTCGTATGGATAGAAAAAGTGTATTAGGGAGCTGTGCTCCAATACACCATAAACCAAAGCAGCTTCCTTAGCATGGTCACTCCATTACCCTGGCTATTTCTTTCCAGTATCCTTATCAGGAATTTGTAATACATTAAGAATAAGGGGAGAATCCAGCTTCCATTTAACACGGGCTACCTGGCATCAGAGCATCTGAGTGTTACATCAATATTTATTTGATAGAGATATGATCAGTAAAACTCATGGCTACAGACCACAACAGAGCATTTCTGTTCTTTGTAAAGGCACCTTCAGCATTGACTCCATTTTCAGCATCAACCCTCACAATATGTCAAATAAGTCCCCTACCTTTTCTGGATTTGCATATTGTTTGAAAATTGCTTTACGATTCTCACAAGAAAATTATTCTCAGATATTGAACACTGTTTTAAATTCAGCTTTTAATATTATTAGTGGTAGTTTAAACAGAAATCTTGTTTGAGCCTGCACGCATTTCTGTAGGGGGAGTATTGGAGAACTGAATCCTTGGCTCTTGATCTGCTCTTTAGACTGGATCTAGACACAGAAAGAAAAAACAAACTCTCACAAGAGTGGTCTGGCTCTGATATTTTGAACCTTGCTGCAAAAAAGCCCTAAAACCAGTAGACCATATGCAATGTCTAATTGATTAATCCTACTTTTTGGGTATTTCTGTTATTTCTAGTAAAACAGAATCATTTAAAAAATTGGTTTCTGAGATTTTGTTTGTTGACTGTGAGCCCTGGCCTGACCTCAGCCTTAAATTTAAATCCCCAGCAGAAATCTGAAATTAATCTACCCCTGGTTTAGTTATCAGTAATTATAATTATTAACAGAAGTATTCAGTAAATGAATGGTTTTCAGTGACACGGTGTTTACTTAGAACAATGGATAAATAAAAATGCACTTCCTTCTTACCTTTTCCCATGGCAGTGCAGGATCTGGCCCTTATGTGGGCATGATAAAGGACACAAGCCCAGACACTAAAATGTAACATATTGGAAACATAAGCAGTTGAACGCTGCCCCTCCTGTACCAGGGCCAATGGTTTGAAGCTTGCTTTCCCTGCAAGCTTCCAGGGGAATCCAGGGGGTGGAGCGAGAGCAGCCGAAGCAGCTGCCCCGGGAACACCGACGCTGGAGCTCCCAACGCTGCCTGGCACATCACTGCTCCCAGGGCCCGCCAGCTCCCTTGCAAAAGCCATGCTTTCACCACGTGAAACAGCCTGAGAATGCTCCCAGACCATTCCACACAGGAATTTAGTGCCCTCCTATGGTCTCTCCCATGCCACATGAAGGAAACCTGCTGTTGGGAGCAGTCTGGCCTGCAGCTATCTCCACCAGCAGGAGCAGGCTTGGAGAAGGCTGTCAGCCAGTACAAATGCTGAGATTTCTTGAGACATCTCTCCAGCTCTCTGCCTGTAAGCTGAGATTTCTTGAGATATCTCTCCAGCTCTCTGTCTGTAAGCTGCTGTACCCAGAAGAGATTTAATGGGCTGGAAGAAATACCTTCTGCCTATTGTCACAGGACTCAAAAGCCTGGACCATCACCAAAACAGGAAACAGAAAACCTAAGCTGTGAATCCAACCGAACAAATTGGGCGGATTATGGGAGCATTGGGAAAGCCCAGCTTTTATTACAGCTGGATTGTGTGCTGCTCGGCACTGCGGGCAGCCGGAGCACGGCAGCAGGAGGAAATGACTCTGTAGGGAGCAGCCGCCGAGCCAAACACGGCATAACCCGGACAGGACCGCACAAAGAAGCAGGGAGGAGGCAAGGGTAGGGCAGATGAAGGCTTGTAAGGAAGAAGCCAGCAACTCTTTCATAAAAGTGCCTAAGGAACTACAGGGAAATTTTGGTTTCTTTCAGGACAACAGGAACAGAAGTGAAGAGCTCAGCTTTGCGGCTGAATTAAGGCAGCACTACACAGATTAGTGCACCACTGCAAGCCATGGCTCAGCAACTAAAGGCATGGATACCTCTCTGCACATCCCAGCTGCGAGGTAAACTAGGCATTTTTGTGTCTCCTCCCTTGAAGTTTGAGCTTCCATGTACTTCTGTCTGGAAGCATGTGCTCAGTCATTGATGTGCAATAACTCAATGGACTCTCTGGGCTCAACAACCCAAATGCCCATGGGATTAAGGTTACACTCATTAAAATTTGTTAGTTAATTAAAACCTAGGTCAGAATTTGCCTCATGAGGCCAAGCTGCTGCAGAAAAACTGAGCATGTCAACATGAAACTAAAGATCACCTCATTGTGCACGGAGAGGAGACATGAAGGCAGCACAAGCAATTCTGTTCTACCATCCCTTGGTGGCTGAGTCACTTGCTTACCATTCCATAACCCAGCAAGCTGAATGCCACGTCTATCCTGACAGATCAACATACAAACCACCTCTGTGCTAAGGGCTAAAAGAAGCAGCTGAAGAAATAGATAAAATAATTAGGATAGTCTAGATGCTGCCCCCAGGCTACAGCCCTACCACCTCCAGTGAGATGAATGATGGACCATGAGGTCCAGGGAAGACTGAATTCACAGGGCTTGGGCACCACTGGCTCCCTGTTTCTGGAGGGGCTTGGCAGAGTAACAAAACAAGGGAATAAATTGGGATTTCTCTGGAATTGTGTTCCTTCCTGCAGTGCCTGCTGAGGTTCAGAATCACCCTGGAGGTGTCCTTCCCCCAGACCCTACACAGTGGTCCAGTGAGCCTCAGATCTCCTCCCTTCCCCCTCAGTTCACAGAAGAAAAACACTAAGATGTTTCCGTTGGCTTTTACATCATCTTTTTGTAGAGACTAATCTTCAGTTTCAACAATACATCTTTTGTGAAGCACTCCCAGCAGAAACCTTAGACACCTTCCCTAAGATCTGTTTGCTTACAGAAGACGAGGTAGGATTTGTTTAAACCCAGCTAGATTAATGTCTTGCAGACATTAGTGAAGTGAGATTTAACCAGGTTATTGCTCTACATTTTCCAGGGAAATAAATCACACTTATTACTAGGTTGGAATAGGATGCAAGGCTTGGGCTGAGAACATCTAGTCTTTTTTGTTTTTCCAGAGGGGAGTGAAGGGATAACTTAAAAATTCCTGCAAGGCTGTCAAACAGGCCCTCTACAACTCTGAGTAGGGACAAGGGATGCAAGCCATAATGGCTAGTGTATGTCTGGGATGGGCCTGGGTCCCAATCCCCTGCCTTGCAGAGGTGCTGCAGGGTCTGCATCAGCACAGAAAGCAGACAAGAGTTTCAAGCAGACTCATAATGTCCATTTGAGATCCACCATGTGAACTCTTCCACAGCTCTTGGGACCTAACTCCTCTTCTAGGTGTCTGTTCCTGCCCAGCACATGAGGGTGTGTCCTTGCATCACAAATGGGGTGCTGTGGGATCATGCAACCTTTGCAAACCTACTTGCAGACCCTAAATGGAAACTGTGATAATCAGCAGATCTCAGAGTGTGACAGGCTTACTTTGTTGCAATGTTTTCTAAGTTTGCAATATGTGTTTAACAATGAACAAGCAACTATATTTATTCTCGCCAAATATTTTTCTAAAACAAGGACAGACAGGAGAAAAAAAAAAAAGCAGCTCTTTATCCAGACTTTTAATTTAAAACTTCTTTTTCCTTCATTCATTAAACAAAAAAAGACTTTGTTCTCAGCGATGCTAACAGTGTTTTCTTTAGTACACATGCTAATACATCCCTTTGTACAACCATGCATGTGCAAGAAACAAAGTCTAAGAAATCAAATTGCAAAGGTTTTCCTCTCTTTTTCACCAGCATGGGAGCAGACAGCTGAAGCCAAATACAAATCTTTCTGATAACTACAGGTTTGCATGTGCTGAAGTTCCCAAACCCCATACGCTTTGCATCCATTTCCCCTTATCCAGTGGGGTTGTGCAAACACGGGAGAAAGCAAATTATGGTAACAGAGCCTGCAATCAAGTTTCAAATCATGCAACAAAGCAGCACAAAACACAATGGGACCAAGTCAAAATCTTACTGCAAAGTACAATAAAATATATCCTGTTCAGGATGAAACAGAAAAGGAAATACCAGGCAAGGCAGCACTGTTGCTTGTAAATACCCTCCTGCCAATGCTTTCCCTGGATAAATTAGCCCTATGAACCCTAACTGCATCAGCATCAATCAGCCTGTCTGCTCCAAGGTAAAGGCTACGATCCTATTTTGTGTTTAATGGGAACTCTTTCCCTCCTCCTTTTCTTGGCTTCCTGCTTAGAAAGAATAGACTCTCCAGAGACAATTTTGGATCTGGACCACAATCTTGCTCCCTACAGATAACTAAGTATCTCTGGGCAGGAGTACATTTAAAGAAGCAGCTGGTAATTACGAGCCAAGTGCTTACTGGCAGGATTTCCCCCTGCTACTGAGCCAATGCTTTTTGGGAACTAAATGACTCTTTGGTGATAACTATCAGGTAAAACCCACAAACCAGGGGAGGTTCCCTCATTAGAACCATGAGCAAGAAACAATGCAAAGGTGGGCGGAGGATGGCTGAAAATTGTGTCTGAGGGTTGCTTGACTTCCCTGTCCTCCACTCACCCAAAGTGCTTGTGTGTAACTGCTGGGCATTTTCTACATAGTGCTTGAAAGCTACAAAATCCGTTCCCACGTCTACAGCAGTAATAAAAACAAATGACCTTTTCCTTCCAGCTAATCAAACTGTACTGAGCAGCACTGGAAAACCATCACAACACTTACTCTTTTGGAGGGTTAAGGTCTTCTGGGCGAGCCTCGAAGAACCTGAAGACTTCATCGCACTGTGAAATATGGGGAGGAAGCCGAACCAGCGCCTGCAAAACAAAACAGGGAGTGAGAAGCACTTAGTCATAAGCCAAGTTTGACACCTGGCCTCAAACATCTAAACTACCAAGCAAGAGGAGGCAAAACAGTCCTGACAGGGGGAAAGGAATACTGAAGAACAGCATCACGCCTGGCTGCTTACCTGAGAAGAAAGGAAACAGAGAGCCTCGACTGCAAATGTCAAGCAGGATGCAATGAGCTCAGACAAGCAGCAGATCTTAGAATCAGCCAATGTAATTTATTTTGCCATGTGTTCAAGAGCAGAATTTGGTCCACAAGTGCAAAACCATGATGCTGCATAGGTAAGTGCTCTGTGGCTCGACAGTCTGTGACGTGGGCTCGCACAGCACCTCAAACACTGAGGTTAGGGCTTACAGGCCTTATGTCAATGCACACAAATTCAACACCCACTAAGACAACAGATTAATGTGCTCCATAAAGCTTTCCATTAAGCACTGCCTACACAAAAAGCAGAGTTTGCTAAAAAAACCCCATAACCAAACCAAACAACAATTTGCTCCTAAATTAACAGGAAAGGAAGTTTGATTAAGTGTCTGAAAAAACCAAATCAAGCCCAACCATAACACAGAGAGGCTTTTTCTGCATGAAGAACAGCACATCCTGGCTAACGATGTCTGTGTGCTCGCCTTGGCAGAGGGACACAGCACTTGTCACATTCAGCAATAGCTAAATACAGTCTGGGCATCAACCACATTATGTTGAAGTGTACTGGAAAGTGAGACTCAAGACAAGCACACAAGGCAGAAACATGCTACGAATTAGCTGTTCAGAATCTAGAGCTTGATGGTGCCAAAAGAAGTCAAAGAGCTGTTCCCAGCCCACAGAGATGGGGCAGCAGCTCTCAGTGACATGCCTCTGAGACTGCCTCCAGAAATGACAAGCAGGAGAGGAAAAGAGGCTGGACTTCACCTCCTCCTGCACTAAGTTATGTTGAAAATAGGCCACAGGTTAAATATAGACCAAGCTTCTTACAGTTGCTGTAAACCTGTTTGACAAAATGAGATTGTCTGGCTCTTCTCCTAGTTGAAAGTAGGACAAACAATCTTGAAAGACAGATGAAAAACTGCACCAGAGCTAAATGAAGATGCATTAGGGTGAACAGGTTATATTAACCATGAGACATCTGACTGTTCTTGGTCAGACACACCAGAAGGTCCAACCAAAGCACAGAGGCCAGACAGGGCAGTTGGTTACCACCACAACGGTTTTTAACCAGGCTTTGGAAGTGGCCAGATTTCTTTCCAAGACCCCATTTGCTTGGGGATGTCAAAGAAAAGAGTTGGAAAAATCCTGCTGTGAAACTGCAGGTCTCCAGTATTAGATGATGGGGTCTTGTTTTGAGGTGTACAGAAATCCAAAGTCAAATGCTTCCACACCTACAGCTCTCATTTTCTTTGTGAAGGAATGTTATAAAAACATTAGGAAAATCCATTTGGTATCACTAGGCCTGTGAAGAATGAGGGTCTGACCTTTGGTCATGTGAAACTGTACTACAGAGCTGAAAAAGATGCCCTGCAAAAAGGAAGCAGCATCAGATGCAGAAGCTGGGCAACAGCTTGGTGGGTCCAAGTGCCAGGGCAAGCACCACTGGCTGCTGCACTAAGGCAGGATGAAACAGAACAGCTGGCAATCTCAAGCACTTTTATGTAAACAAAGGATGCCCTGGTCTCCACCCTCTGTTTGTTCAAACTTGCCTAAAAGTGTAACAAAAGTGTGAGCTCTGCCTTTATTCCTACTGTACATAAACCCATGCATCCAGCTGGCAAACCAGGAATAACACTGGGAACTCAGGAAGTGCCCAGGAATAGTAATGATCACAGCATGTTGAAAGAGAAATGCCTCACCAGCATGGGCTAACAAGAACATAAACAACACTTACTCATCTGCACCTCAAGCAAGAGACAGCAAAGCAATGCTGTCTAACCAACAGTGGATGGAGCTGATATTTAGCACTGGCTCTACTACTCACACCCTTCTTGGTTAGGGCAGGTTACTTAACCTCTTTTCATCAAATTCAGCTGGGAAATATCTTCAGTTACCCCCTTACAATGCTGAGCAATAACACTTACCTAATCTGCAGAAAGGTTAGGAGGCTCAGATATTCAATATCTACAGTGTGTTTTGAAATCCCAAAGGGCTCAGTCTTGTGCAGTCAATGGGGCAAGAGCGAGCACTGCAAACGATAGGTATCATTACTAGAGAAACACAAACACCCGAGTTACACCCACTGCGGGGGGTCTCAGCATCAGATGCCTTCTCAAAGAGTCACCACTTCCCTGCAGGCCACAGGTGCTCACCCTTCCCAAGATCCAGGCTCCAGATGTCAATACTGAGCTGCAGCACAGAGTGGGTGTTCAGTGATGGAGGAATGCAAAGTTGCTGTGGAGATTTTTGTTTCTAAATCAAGGGAAGCTTTGGGAAATCTGAACCCCCTGAATCAGTGGTTGGCTGCCTGGAAATCTCCAGAAGCACTGTGGTCCTGCTGAGCTGAAGGGGGATAACTGAAAAGCACCTCTCTGACTCCAGGCTTTTGCAGGGCATGGATAAAAATCAGCCAGTCATTTCCACACCCAGCCATCCACCTTCCCACCCTGGGGCAGGGCTGGCTCTTCTGCTTCTGAATCATCTCCCAAAGTGCTACAACTTCCAGCCTTATGCAGAGAGATGGACTGAAATCCACCCTATAGTAACTTGCCATTGCATGTTTTTTGGGAAGCTTGGGTGTAAAGTCCAGCCAGTCAATTTTTACTTGTTTGTTTTGGTTTTATTTTAAGGAACAAAACCTGAAGAAGTGGTAAGAAACTCTAAGAAAGGGTAAAAAAAAGTGCAAATGAGGATATAAACCCAATCAGAATCCTTCTATTAATTTTTGAATAGCAGCGGGGAGCATCGACACTGTTTAGTGAAACAAGTGTCTCTTCAGCAAACACACAACATTCACTATGAACAAGTCAAGGCCAACACAATTCTGGTGAGCAAACAAAAAGTGCATTGAGGAGATTAGTGACATCACTGTCACTCTGCAAGGGGAAAATGCAAGCTTCTGGCATTTCCAGCAAGACAGTTCCAGGGCAAAGCTGCAACAGCCTGAAGGAAAGACTGCAGGGTCAAGGGAAGAAGTGTAAACACAAAGAGGAACACAGATGGTGAAAGGACAGAAAGGACAGGGAAGTGACATTCTCCTGGGGATGTGGAAACCAGAGGTAAATACACACAGCTACAAACAGCAAGCATCCAGGAACAGCAAGGAACTTGCACAGGAAAGGTGAGAGATAAAAAGTGCCAGCAAGCAGAATTCAGCCTTGCACAAGCATCGAGTACTATCAGTAATAGCATGTTTCCTTGCTTGGCGTGCACAGGCGGACGTGCGCTGCTCAGCCCTCACACATCCCTCAGGAGATAGGCTTTCATGTGTCATTCCAGCCTGTAATGATGTCTGTCTCTGTATTACAGGTTACAGACAGTCCTGCAGAGCAGATGACTCCAAAGGTTATTGAAAAGCTGTAACATTGAGGCAGGGTGTGAGCAGGCAGCTGTCGGTGCTGGGGATGGCCAGCTACTCTCACAGCACCAGCGCACCTGTGGAAAGCTGCTGTGTGCTGCACACAGCAATGGAAGCCAGCAGAGCACCAAGTGCAGGCAGGGGTTCATTGCTTAGGGTTACATGAACTGGAAACTGCTCCGTGGGGCTGTATCACAGCTCAAAGGCGTCACAGAATACATGGTATAAAACCCTGCAGGTACCCGTAACGATGCATTGAGTGCTGCGGGTTGCATTTCTGCAGAGACATTTATAAAAAACTGATGCACAGATGTGTGTATGCAGAGTGCACAGCACATGTGTGTGTGTATATGCAGAGAATGGTACTCACCCCACTGAACTTTATGTGTCTTAAATGGGAGACTGCTCACACTTTGTTACCAACTCCTATCATCACTACACATCTTCAACATCTTCAGAGGGTGCTTTGTCTACCCCCTGCCATGTCTAGCTCTGGAAGGGGTGAATCACTGATTGTCTCCACACAGCCTCTAGAGACACTTTGGATGCACAGCTTTTAAATCCCTAATATCCAGTGGGTTTATTCCCAGCTCTGCATACAAACACACAGGGCCAGCTCACAATACTGTACAGTTATGACTCCCTTACTCTTCCTCTAATTGTTTATCATTTTCATTAACATTAATCACTAGAGCCAGATGTTTGGGAATGGTCATGAGCCCAGCAAGGGGGAAGGTGCAACTAAAATAGATAATTTCTCAGAACAAAGAAATAACTTGTTTCATCTATATGAAAACACCCTCTGTTTGTCTGAGAGCCTCCAAGCTTGAACTAAAGCACTGAAGTGGTGGATGGCAAACACTGACAGTCAGGCAGAAAAGTGGAAGAAGAGTGCATGGTGGTGATTCAGACGGGAGAAGAAGTGGGAATAAACAAAGAGCTGAGAGAAGGAGGAAAGAGGGTGCAGTTTTGGAAGTAACTGGAACATGTAAGAGCTTCTGGCATGGAAGCACCATAACACAATGGAAAGCAAGGCTCTGCTCCAGGTGCTGAGAGGAGTGTTGCAAATAATTAACTCTCATTACTGCAGCCAGTCTAAATGCATCGGGATTCTGACACATGGATTAAAAAATGACAGATCAAGTTTGAAAGCATTTCACTAATGACAGATACATTTTGAAAGTATTTCAGTTAAACTCCCATTCTTGACCAGGACTACTGTTCCATCTTCAATCAAATTAATTTAGTTGTACAATGGATACAGAGAGAAATGTCTGTGTAACTGTCTTGACAGGTTCAAGGATTAAACCTTGAAAGAGAGGCAGGACTGAGAGACCAAGAGGGAGGCAATTATGTTTGTGAAGTATGGTCTCTCAAATAGTGAACATTAATAAAAGAATGACCAGGACTTCCTGGCACTGATGTGACTTGCTAATTTAATTTTTATCAAGGTGGTGTCCATTTGGGTACTCAAGCCTCACTACAGAAAAGCCCCATAGCTTCTACTTAAAGCCATATCCAGCTTTATGGGACAGCATGAAGGCATGTGACAAATCCAGGTTAGTGTTTATGACAATGGGACTTTACATCTTAAAGTCTTCCCTGCACAAAGATGCTTCCCTCAATTAGGATCAACACCCACAAATATGGAAGTCAGCAAATTCTGGCCTGTGTCTTCCCAGAGGGCTGTGAAAGGACAGAGCAACAGTTTTGTGAACCACTGACCTGAAAAGTCCTTCTTGAAGACAGGATGGTAGGTACTGGACAAACACTCACCAGAGGTGTGTTTGAGAGATCAAAAGCTTCATAAATAAAATGCCCCTCGGGAAGGGAGGTCTATGAAGTTGCTCTTTCTTTCACATTGGCAAAAATTCCTAAACAAATTTAGAAAATCAGGCCCAATGAGCCCAGAAGACCTTAAATCACACTAAACTAATTCCAAGCCTACAGTTAAGACGGAAAGCATCCAGAGAGACTAATTCCAGTGGGCAGCACACATTTACTGGCAAAACACAGGTTTGTTTGGTAACTCACTCAGGTTACCAGTAAGGACATCCAGACTCTGCACTTTCATGTTTATAGATGAGAAAACTCCTGGAAATCTTCCCATGTATCCCACTCCTCTCATTTTCATTGCAACTTCAAAGTTTCTTGCAGCCTTAGCAAAACCACTGGCCTGGTTACCTCTGTGATGGCATTTCTCTACACTGGTACAATGCACTGGGAATAACCCACACATGAGGGGTACAGAGGACAAAGCTGTAGGGTCCAGTGGGGTCATGCCCCTGATACAGAACATTCTGCAGACCTCCCCTTATTGCCAAGTATCCCCACAAACTCTCAGAGAGCCTCTGCCTGTTCCTGGCACAGAAACCACAGACACATCCACACAGCAGGAGTAAGACCTGCTTCCCAGCCATGCAAATTGCCACACTGACAGACAGTCTGCAAAAACAAGACAACAAATGGTCAAACATTTGCACCCCTATTTGTGCTTTGGCTTTCCAGGACAGGTGAAATGGATGGAGAACTCTCATCTTGCAAAGAAAAAAAAAAAATAATGAACTTTGCATTTGAACCTGCCTCCCTCCTCTGCTGCCACACAGATTCCAGTGGACAGAGGTCTTATTGTTTTGTTTATTTATTTATTATCCCACGTCACATGGATTCCATCAGCTTCACCCACATCATTCCAGCATAATTCTCTAATTTTTTCAAATTTGTCAGCCTGCCCATTTGAGGAGTAACATGGCACAGAAACTTTGAACTCCTATAGAAGCAGGACTGAACTTGTCAAAATTATGCTCTTGTTTTACATTTACATACAATTCTCTCAAGAGTCAAAATATCCACTGGAGAGAGGTAGAAAAGCAGAAAACGGGTAACACTTGCCAAGAGGTGGGCATGATCCCACTCTCAAGTCATACACATGCACCAGTACCTGCTACAGAGTAGGAAACAGTATTTTAATAGAAAAAAAACCCAAGCACGTCTCCTCTTAAAACACAAGTGGATTCACTGATCTCACTTCAGCTTTCTAGAAGCTAGCACTGGAGCTAAGCAAGTCACTCAGGTTGGTTCTGCAGCACAGCTGAATGGAGAGTGACCCTGTGTCTGGTTTAGGCTGGTAAAGTGATGCTGCTCTGGTTCAGACTCACCACTTAACTTTCTGTTCCCAATTCACAGTTTCCTGTCATTCCTGGTTAACTTTGTATCAGGATAGAAAAGTGACAGTAAGGTTACACAGGTCATGTTCCCAGAAACCTTATAAGTGATGACCTTCAGCAAAGGTAGCAAGAAAGCATTTCTGAGTTTTGAGTTTCTGCTAAGCCCCAGAGATGAAATCCTGTCCCCAAAGGTCAGCAGCAGAACTACCACTGACTTTACTGTACCATAAAGCTCTCCTTCCACATGCCACTTTCCTAAATTCTTTGTACCTTTGATGTTCAGTGCCTGATTTTCATATTATTTTCAGTCTTGTGGATTTTCATATCCTAGGCCAGGTTTGGAACAGCAGTAACAAAGGACAATCATTCTCTGAATAAATGCAAATGGGATGAACCATAAATGTTCAAAAGAAAGGCTTATTCTCATAAAATGTGCAGGTTTAGATAGGTTGGGAGGTATGAATTGCAACTCCCAGGTCCCTGTTTATATATACAGGTTGCCTACTATGTGCTGTGGGATTTAAGGACTGGGTATGTTCTGTGCCAGACAATGGTGTGACCAGCTGCCATCTTCATTTACTCCCTGTAATTAGGAGGAAGATGTAGCAGAAGGCAAAGAAATTGGATCTGATGACAGGCAGGACATCACAGTTACTTCTACACTGGTTTTGAAGAGGGGGCACAAACTTGCCTGTTATCCACACTGGACACAAATTAATGTGCGGGTATGGGTTTAGAGTCAAATGCAGGGGATGGAAAAAAAAAGCTTGACATTGCTTTATTTCCCAGCACTGGCTGAAGAACTCACCTACCTACAGCCCAACTCAGGAGCAACCATGGTCATACATGCTCCAATAGATACATCCCTTGGGAACGGAAGAATTCGCCAGGGCCTGCTTTACTTAAAGACATGAGACCCCATGCAGAAAGACACTGTGGGGGATGTAGCCCTCTTGAACCACTCACAGACATGAGATGCAATTCCTGCTCATGCTCTTCAGTGACTATAACCCCTTCAAGGCCACCCAGATTTAAACACCTTCTACTGTGGAGTGCAGAGGCAAATTAAATACAAATTACAGTAAACTGCGAATGAAATACAAAGACACTACATCAGGCACAAGAAACGTACGTGCCAGAGACCACTGGAATAATATTCTGGAGAAGTCACTATAGACTTGTCATACTCAGTGCTGAGAACCACTGTGGCTGCTGCTGGAGACAGGAAACACTGGGCTAGGGGAAACTGGGCTAATCCAGCACTGCAGGGTCTATGATCAGAAAAGCAGCATCTATCAATACACAGATAAAGTAAACAGCTTGGCTTCAGGAACGCCATATCTGGGCAGCAGCAGTAGATCTGAACCGAAGTGAAACCATTCTATGATTCCATGACCTGAGCCAGACTTCTTCAAGAGAGAGAAGAGGAAATAAGGAGAGCAGGAATCACAGCACCGCAGTGCCAACGAATGTGCCATCAGCCAGTGCCACAACACGTCCCTTTGCCATGACCCGTGGAGCCCCAGCAGGCCTGGATGGGTCAGCTCAGGTCTGTCTGGGCACAGACAATGGGGTCCCAGAGAACCAGCTCCCCCTGGTCACTGCTTTCACTGCTGGAAGAGAAAGTCCCTGCTTTCCCCACCACACATCTGCTGGGTGAACCCTGACATCAGGCAGCCCTCGCTGCTCCTGTCGCCGGCAGTTCCTGTCTGAAGGAGGGCGGCTGGGGACCCAGCGAGACCCTGCATATTTCAGAAAGAGCCACTTGGCTGCCAGCAGGAAGACAGTACCCTAATTGTCACACAAGAAAGCCTGATCTCATGAGATAAGACTTTAATCGCAGCTTCCTCACCCCGGGGGTGCCAATGGCATGGGTTTCACCACCACCACCACCCCCCAGCACGCCTCAGGCACTTTGGCAATCTGCTTCCAATTTTGGATGAGCAAATGTCTGACTGGAGAAGTTCTTGGGAATGCTTTTTTTCCCCTCCACCTGCTCCTCTGGCTTTCTAAAAATGGAAAGAAAACCTCATGGGAAATAAGAGAGGAAGTCTGGGGTTTAAATAATGCAGTGATGCACTCAATNCATATCTGGGCAGCAGCAGTAGATCTGAACCGAAGTGAAACCATTCTATGATTCCATGACCTGAGCCAGACTTCTCCAAGAGAGAGAAGAGGAAATAAGGAGAGCAGGAATCACAGCACCGCAGTGCCAACGAATGTGCCATCAGCCAGTGCCACAACACGTCCCTTTGCCATGACCCGTGGAGCCCCAGCAGGCCTGGATGGGTCAGCTCAGGTCTGTCTGGGCACAGACAATGGGGTCCCAGAGAACCAGCTCCCCCTGGTCACTGCTTTCACTGCTGGAAGAGAAAGTCCCTGCTTTCCCCACCACACATCTGCTGGGTGAACCCTGACATCAGGCAGCCCTCGCTGCTCCTGTCGCCGGCAGTTCCTGTCTGAAGGAGGGCGGCTGGGGACCCAGCGAGACCCTGCATATTTCAGAAAGAGCCACTTGGCTGCCAGCAGGAAGACAGTACCCTAATTGTCACACAAGAAAGCCTGATCTCATGAGATAAGACTTTAATCGCAGCTTCCTCACCCCGGGGGTGCCAATGGCATGGGTTTCACCACCACCACCACCCCCCAGCACGCCTCAGGCACTTTGGCAATCTGCTTCCAATTTTGGATGAGCAAATGTCTGACTGGAGAAGTTCTTGGGAATGCTTTTTTTCCCCTCCACCTGCTCCTCTGGCTTTCTAAAAATGGAAAGAAAACCTCATGGGAAATAAGAGAGGAAGTCTGGGGTTTAAATAATGCAGTGATGCACTCAATACCTCTACAAAAACTGAGAATCCTACTTGCTTATAAATTACTTTTATTCTACTGACAGAGAATTAATGATGAAATCATAAACCTTAGGCTAGAAAGGAAATATTAGGTGGCTTAATCTTCTCAACAGAGCCATGCTTTTCTGCCCAGCAATAAATTTCCAGGCTTTCACTCATGAGGAGGAGCACTCCTGGAAGACACTGGTCCACCCACAGTGCTGCACCAGCCACCACTGTCCCTCATGTGGCACCAGGGGACAGAGAGGCAGGAAACAGAAGAAAACACTACTTTAGTTGTGCCACTCTGCCTGCTCAACTCCTGAATCATCAAGGCTGATGTGGAAACAAAATCCACATTTAGGGCAGGTGAGGCTTAGAGACTTTACTGAGTGAATGAGGCACCAAACCAGTACACAGCTTGCCAGGGAAAACGCTGCAAGGACCCTAGGAGCAAACAGCGGCCTGTTTCCACCTGCCCCGTTAGTCTTGGTGGTGTTTGGGAAGCACCATCCTTCCCTGTGCTGGGTGTCAGCACTACCCAGCAGGGAAATCCCAGCGCTGGAGGTGCCCTGAGCCCCCCAGGCACTCTGCAGAGCCCTTACCCTGCAGTACTCATCGATGGGCTTCAGCCTCTTCACTGCTACGTCTCGGACGTGGCTTCTCCGAAACAGGATCTTGCCTAAGGAGAGAACACACGAAAGGGGAGGGTTAGGGGCATCACCTGCCAGGTGGGACAGCACAGCAGCACCAAGCAGGCAGGGCAGCAGACAGAGTTTCATCCCTGGCTCGGCCCATGGCTGTTGGCATGAAACCTGGATGACTGCCACCACAGTCCTGCCTGTGTGAGCTGCTTGAAGGGGGCCCAGAGACTAATGGGGCAGAGGGGGGTTTCTGATCTCATCCTGTAGATAACCCAGAAGGTTTTGGTTCCCTTGCAGTGATGGCACTATCCTGGAATGGACTGACACAATGTTATGACTCGCTCCTAATTCAGGGTCACTTTGACATGTCCGTGCTGGCTGGGCTCCATCTGCTCCCCACTCAGCTGCCTCCCACTGTGGATGCTCCTGCCCTTCCAGGCAGACAAACCACACACCCAGCTCACAAGCAAATACAAGACTGTTGGTGACAGAGCCCTTATAAATCTACACAGAAAAACCAAAGAACAGAAGAAAAAGAAACACAGGTTTTTTTGAAACTAAAAAAATAATAACCTCCATGTCTTTACTGGATGACATTTCTGCAAGCAGTTAAGATTAAATAAACAACAGATTTTGTGTGAAACTGATTGTAACAAAGTTTATCAAAATAATCTAGGAGCTGAGTTTCCCCACACACAAGGATGTCATAGAGTTGGTATTTTTTTGGCTAGAAGGGATTATATCTTCATATCCTTTTTTGGTGGTTTTCTTCCCTTTTCCTTTTCTGCTGTATTTATTTTAATATAATGAGACAAGAATAAGTTGTATGTTCTCTTTGTGGTAGAAGAAAACAGTATCTGCCAGCATTATTTAGTCCATGAAATGTCTATGAAAAAACCCACAACATATATACCACACCCTGCTCCAAACTTCTTCTGCCAACAGGAAAATAATATACTCAACCATAGATTGTGAGATAAGAAACTGGACTAAGAAATTAAATCAGATCCAAAATCTGAATATGTGGCTTTGACTTTGTCACGATTACACAATCTGAGAGGTTAATGAAATGGCAGCCTTTGACAGTTCAGTAGCAGAGGCTGTAAGTCCCCCACAGATGCTGCCCCTTTTGGCTGCCTTTTCCTCCATAGCTGCTAATCTGGAAGGTGTTAAAGCCTTTTGTTTCAGACAGGAGAAAGTGGTTTATCTTTATCCCCAATTCTGGCAACAAAACAGTGTGTGCTGCGAGGTAAAGCCATTTCCTGGTGCCACCAATTTATCTCTCTGGGTTCCCTGTGGTTATCTCATTACTGCGCTGGTGTTGAGCCATCCCTGTAGGATGTGATGCCTTGTGGTCACAGGGGAAATCTTCAATGGGTGTCCCAGACACTCATCTCAGCTTGAGCAATGTAATCAAAAGCTGCTGGAGAAGGAAAGTGACACTTCCATGTCCCTGCACTGACCCACTCTGGACACACCAAAACATTCTCGCTTTCCTGTTTCTCTGTCTGGTGAATGGTGAGAATTACCTGCCTCGAGGATCACACTTCACTTGTACTGCATAACTCAGTAAGCTGCTTTTTGGGGGGGAAAGAGGTGGGGGTAGCTATGGAGAAAGGAGTAGTTCCTTTCTCAGTGCTCCAGAAATGCTGGTGTGAGAGATCTAGGTATTTTTTTTTGCAACTTTTATAAATATACTGCAAAGAGAAAATGACATTTTGGAAACATTCTCACTTTCTGGCTTTCCTGTTTTCAGTTCAAGCCGTGAGTCGAAAGTTGAACGGGTGACCATATAAAAACATAAAGGAACCAAAGACTTAAACACATGAAAGATCTCCTGTAAATGCAACTCAGCTTTTCTAAAAGTAATAATAAAGAATGTTATATTAAACAGAGTACAAAAAAGACCCCAGGATATGATGAATCTTAATTCAGTCCTTAAATGGAGATGGAAAATATCAGGTCGACTGTGGTGTTAGGACAAAACAAAGCCCAGAAGGTGCTTCCATTTTTATCCCGTCAGCAAAAGGAAGATTTTCCTTCTACTATTGGAAGCTGGAAAAGGCTCAGTGAGGCCAGTGGGGAAGATCTGTAGCTGCCCAGTCCAGTATGGCATTCAAAGCTGGAGAAGGCTGGGTATTTTATAGCACCATGGAGTTGCAGTCAACAAAGAAAAAACAAGAAGAAAAACAAGGACACTCCGCAAACACATCCAGTTCTGATGGGCAGCAAGGAGGGATCCCCTCCCAAACTCTGGAGGTCCTCAGACAGAGAAGTCTCATTGACAGAGTCACTGAAGTACCTCCAAGGAGGGACAGCTTCCCAAATGTCCAGCTTCTTCCCTTGTCTGGGAAGACAGACCGTGCTGACAGAAGCTCAGTCAAAGCCACCACAACTGACCAGCAGGAACCACTGCAGATCCAGTGCAAGTTACCACTGCTTTCTCCAGTT
Organism: Ifrita kowaldi; assembly: GCA_013398055.1. NCBI lineage: Eukaryota > Metazoa > Chordata > Aves > Passeriformes > Cinclosomatidae > Ifrita > Ifrita kowaldi. The sequence goes on from VZRS01003118.1 coordinate 372,082, forward strand.
CCCCCCCTTCTCCTGGTCTCCCACTGAAAGCAACGGAGGTCTCACAGGACTGGAAAAAGAAGGGGATGTGAGAGGCCCATGTTGTACACTCTTTACCTTCTCCAAGTGAGTGCAGACCCCATCAATGGAAAGCCTAGCCTAACAAGGGAGGTAGGGTCACCATAAATCCAGGGAAGGCAGAGAGCTGGGCAGGAGGAACACATCAGCCAGCAAGGAGCCCTCTGGACGGCACTGGAAGGGAGCATTTTGCCCAGCACCAACATCAAGTGGGGAAGTTCCAGGGTGGCTGGTAAATGCAGAACAGCCCACGCAATTTCCTTGAGAGGGTGGAGCAGTGGTTTATGTGCCACTTGGCTTTTCCTCTGGGAAAAGCCCCCTCTCTAAGGAAGGGATCTATTCTGTGTGAGTACACGGAGTGCTGCTTCCTCTCTCTTGAATTTTACTGCAGCTCTTTCAAGCCTCCTCAGGCACTACAGCCCTGTTTTACAGAAGGATGAGTGGCTTTTAACCATGCTGCAGCCCAGCTAGGAAGTGAACAGGAAGTCTGTCTCAATTCAGATGGGAAGTCATAGGTTACATGAAATGATGCTGCCTCATGCAAATATTTCATTCACTGGTGTGCCAGGCTTGGACAGGGCCAAGGGAGGTCTGGCACATGTTAGGAAGGGCTCTGAGGACAGCAGCACTTGGAAAGAAAGACGTGGGAAAGACACAGGGCTCCAGCCCAGCTGCTAATGCAGGATAACAGTATTTATTTTTATCATTTTTTCTTTAAGGAAAATATTATTCCTAGGAAATTAATATGGATAAGAGGCAAAGTATCAGGTTTAACATAGTAGAGGACATCTTAAGTCATCCCTTCATCTCTGCGTGTATATATATATGTAGTCTTTAATTTCACGACCACACACCTCTTCTCTCACAAGACCTAAGTTTCCTCCTGTATACACAGCGGGTGCACAAAGTGGGAATAATAAAGCTATGCAGGAGACTGTCTATCTGGCAGCTGCTGATTCTGCAAGCTTAAATGTATCTCAGAATATCACTTTATTCCTGCATCACCTCATACTTGGAGTAACACAGACTTTTAACAAGTGCCACAAGGCCCAAGAACAAACCAGTTCAAACACATCTGAACACTCTGGTGCTCCCATTAGCCCACAGGCCTGTGCTGAGCACACCAGAAGGGTCCACAGTCTAATGCTCTGTAATAGTCAAGGATGTGGTTTGCATAGGGAAGAAGCCCAGCTCCTGGGGAGCTTGGTGACACTGTGGAGCATGGTCTCGAGGCAGGACAGCACCAGGCACCACCAGGCAAAGAAACACTGCAAGTCCCTGTGGGGATGCCTAGCAGGAGAATCCTGTCTTTCCTCTTCAAGAAAGGGGGACATATGGTACACAGCCCCTACAACCACAGCAGATGCCAGCTGTCAGCAGCCACTGCCCTTGACTGGTGATTTGTAAGCCTCCAAAACAAATCTCCTGATCACACCTTTCACCACCAAGGAGAGGTGCAGCATATCTAGGCCCTGAGACCTTCTAGAGATGCCTTTGTGATCTTCCCACCACTGTGCCAGTGGCTCAGCCCCGAGCTGCCAGCTCTGCCGCTCCTTTGGAGCCAACAAGGAGGCAGGGAAATCGGTTTTAGCTCCTTTCCAAATCTGACAGGGAACAGATTCACCTCTTGGTCTTAAGTCTCTGATTGCTGAGCTTGAGTCTCATTTCCAGGTATGTCTGGGTGATGGAGTGGCCTAAGGACACCAACTGTTTGATGCAAAGAGCCTCTGCCACAGAGACCAAACCCACTATCAAAGGGATGATGGACAAATGCATACTGACATTTAATCTTGAATTCCAAGCACCATCACCACACTTCAGAATGCAGTAAGTGAAGCAAGCCATATGATAAATACTCTACAGTGGACAGCCTGAAGACTAATGGGAGCATTAAAAATACTCTAATGTCTCATCTGATTTGCGTTTAAAAGAGACATGTGCTGCCTTTGACTACAGAAGCTCCAGCTGTGGAGATTCTGTCAGTTCTGTCTCCCAGGAGCAAGAAAGAGCTCCTGCTTCAGCCTCTTCATGTTGTTCTTGTTACTGTGCTGTTGATTCTCTGCCTTTTTTACTGTAAAACTGGAAGCTACCAGGTCTGTATGTATTGCCAAGCAATATGTTCAGCCTAAGATCAATTTCTCAGAGGTACTTGGGAGATGAGGTCAGACTCTTTTTGCAGTTACACTGCATCAGTTGCATCAGTAAACAAAAATAAAGAATTTAGCCCTCATACAGTTACAGGTTCTCCTTTTGGGCTAAGCAGCTTCTTCCAGTGTAAATAAAACTATTTCGCTGTTCAAGTATTTTTATGAAGGCTTCTAATTCTCACACATGGCTGTTTGAATTATTTTTATACACCAAAGAAGCACAGGCCTGCAATCAAATATGACACAAATCGCCCTCAGCCCATTTAAGCTATGACATCCACCCCAGGGTCCTGCCAAAACTTTTGGGCACCTGACACACAATCTATCTCCCAAATGGAGCATTTAAACATGCACTGACACCTTGCAGTGTAAAACAGACACATCAACAGCACAACACTATGGAATAGAACAATAAATTATTTTTCTCCTGGAAGTACGTGTGATTGTCAATCAGATGGCAATCTGACAGCAGCCAGAAGGGAGGTGTGCTCCTCACAAAATAATATCTTACTTTTAAATGGGGATTCCAGTTTCCATGGATTGTTTCACCCATGATTTCCTGGAGTCAGAAAGTCAGTGCCAGGGTCCTAACACTGATGGCATTTGCTCCTGACAAAGAAAAGGGAGGGAAATGATTCATAGTGTTTCCACCGGTGGGAGGGGGAAGGACTTTTTTAATAAGTAGAAACTCGTGACAGAGTCAGAACTGTTGGCTGCATTTGTCTTGCCAAAGAGCCTCAGCTGATAAAGGCCTTTGCTAATCAGCAGGAATTACTATGGAAGGTGACAAGAGGTGATGGAGACAGATGGGGCAGCCAGGAAAGCCACACAAGCAAAAACGATACTGCCCTGAGATGTGGGGGGTGGTGGGGACGGTGTCCTCCTGCCCTTGGATCCTGCTTTTAATGTGCTTAAGCTGCAATGTTAAAGAAAATCACTTTAAAAAAGAGAAGCAATAAAGCATGGGAAGTAACATGGCTTGTATAAGAGTAGCACCAGGAAGAGAAATCTTTCTCCATTAGAAGTGATAAGCAGAATATGCTCTTATGTGAGTAACTACAAAGGGAAACCAAAGACAGGCAAGTGGCGAGGCTGGATTCCCTTCCAAAGAGCTCCTACCTCTGAACCTGGCTGTTTTCAGTGTCTGGAGGGGTGGCCATTATCCTCCAGGGACAACAGCATCGGCTCTAGAGCTTTGCTAGTACACACTTTGGGAATTCAAGCATCAGGCAAAGCTGGAAGGAGAAAAGCCAAGAGCACCGATACTGAAATTCAGAAGTGACAGATGGGGGCCATGGGGTCCAAATCTCAAGCTCTGTTTGTACAGTGTTTTGCATAAGCCAAGAACTACTTCATATTGCTCTGTGTCCTGCTGCTATTGCCCAAAAAACCTCCTATAATCTCCTGTAATCCCCCTCTTCAGATGCCCCAGCTGCAAATCTCCTGCATCTCCAAGGCAAGGCAGGAATCAAGGTGTAGGTAAATTATACAGAGTTTGGTCTGAAAAGGCCAGACAGAAGTTGTACAAAATTACCCTTTCAATTTTCTCACTGTGGGGCACCTCCCTGTGCATTGGTCTGTGAGCACCAGCAAACCCAGAGATCCTTCACCTCACTTAAAACAACTTTACCGCCAGAGTACAGCAAAGTAAAGCAGCTACTCCACACAAGAGGATCTCAGTACGAGCACAAGCCTCCAGAACCCTTAAAACTGAACTTCCCAGTCTGTGAGTGGTTGTAAAATGTTGGAAGTGTTGATTCAGTGGGTCAGGCCTTCAATTTCTGCAGTGAAATCGGTGCCTTCTCAAACTGTGCAGCTCAGCTTCTCCAAGGTGGAAAGTGAACTCGTGTAATTGCTGGTTGCAAGTGCTACATTATCCTGCAAACAGCCAAGGGTTCTTAATTGCAGAAAGCAGTCAGTGTGTCTGAGGGCAGAGGGAGGAGGGTGTTCACACCTGCAGCCAGCAACACCAGCAGCTGGCACACCCTCACCCGGAGGAACCAACGTGATGATAATTCTCAGTCCCGCAGAGATAAGGAGCCAAAAGAGGGTCAGGTTTTCAAAACATCTGAGAAACAATGCCTTAGGAAACAGCAGGGCTTCCTCACACAGAGGATGCAGGAGTGTCCTGCTCTTTGCATAATCTTTGCTACGCTGGAAGCAAAAGGCACAGAAAATCAGGAGAGCCTATGCATATCCAAAGCATCATCCTTACCCATGCATGCTTCTCCCCTAAGATAAGAATCACATCCACTGCACTCTTTGTTTCATTTTGTTGAACATCCTCCAAAAAGATCCATTTCCAAATATCCAGGACCAAGTCATTTAATGTGCAAAAACACTGAGGCTTAAATAATGATCAAACTATCTAGACCCTACACCAAACTGACCAGAGAAACATCAACCACTACATCTCACTGCTGAAACACTTGGTTTTCCTACTGTATCAGCTGGCGCCACTGTCCTGTCTTCACCAAGGTAGTTAGTGGCTCCTAACCTGTGATTTCCAAATCAGTAGTGCCCCACAGACAGTCTGCAGAGCTATGTTCCAGAGTACCTTTCACTCCCTGGGCAGTGTTGGAATGATGTGTATCACTGTACATTGGCCCAACAAGTGTGGGAAGCAGCAGTTCCTGTGACTATTATGCATTTGCTGGTGAAAATGGTTGTTTCATCTGAGCTACTTCAGTGCCTGACCCCGAGAAGGAAAAGTCAAGAGCCTCTCAAATGTCTTTGTGCCACATTAACCATAAAAAATACTCTTCCTAAAGGGCAAGACCATGCCCCCATAGCTACATTCACAAAACTCTGCCTCCACTCTTTCCAAACCCACATCAAGTACCATCTTGCTCACTGGGGTCTGGTAAAGTCACCAGGAGTCTTCCTACTGACACTGAGTGGTATGGACCCTCAAGAAAGAAAGGACCATATGGTCCCACCTCAATCTTTTAAGGAGCCTTAAGGAATGGAGCCTATTAAAACATTTGCACTGTCTCATGAGACCTGTCATTCATGCAGGAGCTGGTGTGACACTAAGCCTGAGACACAACCTCAGAGGCCCTGGGCCAACGCCAGCCTCGCTGGCAGGGAGCCTCTGGGCTACATCCACTGGGATAGGAGACCCTGCAGCAGGGCCACTGCAGGGAGATGGATGTGCACCACACCCTCGCCAAACTACACTGGAAAAGCACAGTAAGGTCCCAGCCACATCCTCTGGTGTGATGGGCAGAAACACTGCTTGGGAGACTCCACCCTTAAGCTGGTTGAGAACTGGAGCTGTGAGTAAAATAATATTTGCACTCATACCATGCAGATCAAAGTCATTATTACAGGGAGGCTGGTCATGCAGTAACGCGGTGCCACAGCGTGTATTCTTAACCAGAAACATTGCAGGTGGAAATTGAGGGGTAGGGGTGCAAAGGTGGCTTCACAAGGTCACAAAATGAGCACGCACTAATGAAAGCCACAAAGCCAGTCCCTAGATCCCTCTGCTGATCACGTGCAGAATGAAAAGACATCTACCTTGCTATCTAGGGCCAGAGAAATCTTCCTGTTCATTTACTCTAATTGAAAACAAATTCTAAATTTCTGCCACAAGAGACAGAACTCTCTCCAGTGGAAGACCTTGATTAAGTCAGCTGTCAGGTTACACATGTCCCATATTGTAGGAGGTGAAATTCAGCAGTCAGATTGGCAGGGACAGTGCTCCACAGAGCAGCTGTGGTATTTGGAAGGCACCAATTAACACAGAAATTAAACAAACAAACAACATGGCAGCAAACAAACTAGGTGTCTGTGTTTGTGAGAGGCTGGAACTCACCAGCTAGGATTTCAGAAGGCTGTAGTAAGCAATTAAATCCCCCGTGCTTAGCAAAACAGAGCACTGTTCTCATTTCCTAAATCAAAGTGCTCTCCTGGAGTCCTCTAAGTGAAACTGCTGACTAGTTTTAAGCTGAATTTTCACTAGATGACAACAGGACAGAAGAAGCTGCTGAATTGACAACCAGACCAAAACTGGCCGGCCTCTAAGTCAGGAAGCTCATCTACAGACCAAGATACCATCTCAAACCACAGACATCATCCTCTGGTTCCAGACACATCTCTTCAATATGTCCTACTTTTAAGTGTTATTAAGACAATCTCTGGTACAGATTTCCTCTCTGCCTGCTCTGACTCCTGATAAAGCTACTGCTGTTTCAAAGGCTCACAAGCATGCACTTTAAAGCACGGATTATCAGTTTGTGTGTTTCAGAAGAAGGGAGATAGGCACTTTTATTTCCAGCACATGTTGGGACTCTTGCTGGTGCAGTCACCTCTGTGCCAACTTCGAAGCCAGACCTGCACTCCTAGCCCTGCCTCCTCTGAGCCTGCAGTGCAATAACCCAGCTGAGACTTGTGCCCACAGGTATTGATCAGACCTGGATGAGATGGGGATGATTTAGCAGCAGAGCACGGTGCTGTGCTTTGTATCTGTAGCTAGAAAGGCGTTGATAACACCCCAGTGTTTTGGCTGCTCCAGAAGCAGCACTCGTACAGCCTCACCGCTGCCTCTCTAACGCTGGCATCACCACCACCAGAAGGCTGGGATGGGCAAAATCTTGGGAGGGGACATAGCCAGGACAGCTGATCCAAACTGACCAAAGGGATATTCCAAACCACACGACATCTTCTCAGTACTAAGAGCTGAGAGAAAGGAGGAGAAAGGAGGGGCATTCATTATTTGTGACACTTGTCTTTCAGAGCAACCATTATACATAATGAAGCTTCACTTCCAGGGAAGTGGCCAAGCATTGCCTGCTGATGGGAAGCAGAGAATAAATCTTCCGTTTTCCTTTGCTTCCACATGTGACCTTTGCTTTCACTTTATCAAACTGCCTTTATCTTGACCCACAAGTTGTTTTTTCCCATCTTATTTCCCCCCTGCCTGTCCTGCTGAGGAGAAGAGTGATACAGTGGCTTGATGGGCACCTGATGTCCAGCCAAGGTCAACCCATCACATCACATTGCCTGATGAAACAGCCTTTGGGTGAGGTCTGTGGCCATGCCACGCAGGAGCACCTCCTCTCTAACTCTTGACCATGAAGCCACCCCTACGGATGGATGCAGGGTAACCCGCTCCTGTGGCAGGCAGTGGACATGATGGCCCATGTGGGCACAAGCAGCCTGCACCAACCTGAGCCAGTGTCTGGTCACTCGGCTTCCTAAGGACAGCAAAGCTCACTCAGTCTGCTCCACCTTGGCTGCACGACTCCAAGCACTCACACCAGCACTTATCACAGCTCAGCCGAAGCACAGGAACAGGGAAACGATTTTATAATTACTTATCTGATAACCAGCCTCCTTCACACCCAGCTCCTCCGTGTGTGAGCACGTCAGCTGCTTCCAGCTCAGGCCACTTAATGCAAACTATGCTCAAGTGTGACTTGGCACCAGCAGTGCCTGCTGCTGCCAGAAGACAGTGGAAGACAATCTGAAAAATTCCTCTCAGTTCCTCAACGTGCAGTAAATGCAGTGTTAACGCTGCAAGAGGACAGAGCTGCTGCCCTGGATCTCAGGATGCTGAGCATCTCCAGCTTTCCAGGGCCGCCTTCTCCTGGGTTCAGCAAGGTGCTTATGTGTGATCAAAGGAGGAAACAGCACTGTCAGATGTCAACAGCTTTGCCCACTGCAGAATAAAAAGCCTCTTTCAGAGATTAATGCTCTGAGCAATTACTCACCCCATGAAAGGAAAAGTGTCTTCAGCCAAGGTGACACCAGGACCCGACGACCATGCACACTTTTGTTTCCCTTTCACAGTTAATATGGGCTTTTCATTTCCCAGGGAGAAGAAAAAAAGGTGGACTGGAAACTACTGTTTTGCTATTTTTTTATTTTTAATAAGGATTGCTGGGCCAGCAGCATAAAAACATGAAAACAACCCCAACTTTATGGCTGAATTAAAGAAAAAACACTAACATGAATAGGCACAGAAATCTGAATTAGGAATGTGAGCTGGTAATTACCCTTTTGGGCCCTGATTAATTGCATTTGAAGCCACAGAGACACTGAGCCGCCAAATGGGGCTGACTGCTAACAAAATCCAGCCCACAAACAAACCTGTCTTTCTCTCCCTGTGCCACCACACAGGAATGGCAGCTCCCCAAATGCCGTCTGCCTTTGTGTCCTGGTGTGCAGTGCTATTCAGGTCTGGACAGAGATACAAAGTCACACTATTGGGTACCTCAGATAACCCCTCTGAGGTGGTCCAGCCTGCAGACTTGTGGTCTCCCAGTAGAAGGTCAGGAATGGACAGATGCCATCTCCTCCACCTCTAGACGGAGGATCACTATCTGTGTGTTTGGCTGCAGCAATGCAAGAACGCAGCTCCACTAGTGGTTATTACACACTAAAGAGGGACAGAAGATTTCATCCACTTTGTTGTACAGGTGTAGGAGTGTTGCATTTGGTTGGGTCAAAGATCTCTGTAATCCAGCTCCCTGTCTGCAAGAGTGGACAGTAAAAGATAGGCAAGGAATTCAAGAACAGGATACACATAATGAGATCCTTCTTGTGATACACACTTTCCATTCCTGCACAGCAGAGCTCAGACATTTTGGGAACTAGGAAATAACTTTCAGCAACCAATGTTGGCTTCATCCTATAGAAACTGCCCTAGCACATTTTTGAACCCACAGATTTTGTGGTCCCTATAGAGTCCTCTGGAAATGAATTTCATAATTTAATCACACAGCTTGTGATTTCATACTTCCTTTTGTTCACTTTAAGCTTGCTTTTCAGATTTCACAGGCTGCACCTGGTTTTTGCATTCTGAGAAATAAAATTAATCATGTTTTCCTCACTCTCTCAAATTTCTGGTGATTTCACAAACTTCTACTCTACCCCAACCACCACACTGTTCAAGACTGAAAACTTTTAGTCTATTTATTCCTGTCCTTCAAAAGCCAATTCACCGCTGTAATCACCTGTGTCATCCTTCTCAGCACCTTACTTTATTATGTACACTTTCTGCAAGGCAACACCAGGCCTGCACATGGCATTTACAACGTGGGGAAATCTTGGATTTCCACAGCTGAAGCTCTGTGTTTTGTTCCCCATTCTTTCCCTAATTCTTTTTAACACCACCTTTGGCTTTCTGACTGCTGCTGACTGTTGAGCTGCAGTTTTCATGGAAACACCCACAAAGGTACTGAAATCTTCCTAGATTGCAATGGTTCTGCTCCCCCTCTGCCCTCTCCACTGCTTTGTGCTTACCACCACCAAACTGCCTTTTTACCCTGTATATTATGAGATCCTCCTCCAGCATCTTTCAGTCAGCTCCAAATCTGAGTATCCTAAGTGAATTTCAAAATCAGCCAAGTTAGTTATATCCCTAACAACTCCTATACCAGATCATTCAAGAATCCCTGCTGGCAAATCCATGTATCTTTTCAGATAGGAAGTTCTTAACTCTTCATCCCCAGAAGATGCATTGTTTTAAAATGTAGGCTTATTGACACCTATTAGCTTTCAATCACCTATTTCAAAAACTTTTCTCTAACACTTTTATTTCAAGTGTCAGAAACCAAGGATTGTTGTTAATGTCCTCAAATGCCAAAGCATCCATCCTTAAATGAAGGCTCCAACCTGGCAGAAAATAAGCTTACAGCCTATGTCAGTCATACACCAAATAACAAGAAAGGCTGTTAATATAATTATCTTCTTATTGCTATTTTGGGAGGCACAGTAGGTTTTGATGGATCTGGAAGTAATAGGATCTCTTAAGCCATAATTTATGAGCACGTCCGTCTTGAACAATTTTCCACATGGGAAATTAATCACATTCTGCCTAATGGGAGGAAAAATATCCCTTTGCAGTTTGAATTGGATTTGCCATGGTCAATTGGATGTGGGATTCTTCTTTATCCCTAGTCACAATCTGAGGTGTAATGTAGTCACAATCTGAGGTGTAATGTTGCCATCCAAGATTCACTGTGCTACATTCCACAGATGAAGGTATTTCACTGATGGCTGATACTTTTATGCAATGCCCACAGTGACATAATTCAAATATACCAGCATGGCACAGCCACTGATTGGGATTGTGACAGGTGTCAGGAATTGTAGATAATTATTGCAGAAACTACATCCCAGTAAATTTCAGTGGCAGCTGCTGTACAGTCCACACATATTTTGGTGTTAGTCCTGTGAAAAATAAATAATTGGGCCAGATTTAGGAAGCAGGCAGCACATCTCCCTTCACCAGCAGACCAACACAGATCACTTGGACCCAGGTGAGGTGAAATGGCTCATCTGCCACTCAGGACTGTACTCAGAGACTCAGCTCAAGCCACCATGGACCCGCATTCTGATGTGAATGTGTGAAACAAGTTTCCAAGTCACATAACTTCCTAAAAGAGTCATGGTGCTCGGATGTGTACCAGTATCTCGGGTACAGCAGAAGTGAATTTAGCTGAGGCAATGGGTTGCATACTTGAAATCACAACACCAGAAGCTCCACTTGGTACAGAAATGCAAGACTTGTCAGCAGAGTCACTGCCCATACAAAGACACAACCCTGGGCATGAGGTCCTGGGAGATGTGACTGGATGCTGAAAGTCACTGAATGCTGGAGCAGTGCTGCAGTTCCGAATGACACAAGACAAGGTGTCAATGGCAGCTCAAGGACTCTCAGGTCTCATGTACCATGTAGACATTTATTCCTGCAGGTAAACTCTTGCAGGACACCACAAGGAACTGAATTGAAGGTTCCTCATGTGCCAGGCTAATGACTCGTCTGGAGGCTGGCTGTTCTTTGTACCTCCACTGGCAGTCAAGAATGAACTGTCCAGAAACTGGGGCTGGCCTTCCCTAAAGCTTTTACTGGAATCATTTGCCAAACTTCAGGTTTAGATTTTAATCCCTTCCTGTGTCACCATCAAAAACCCATTGTGCAGAGCAGATGTCCTGGTGCCAATTCATCTCTGCTGCATATCTGAGACACACTTCTTGGAAAATCCCAACTTGTTTATGGTTCCAGTGGAAAAGGCGTGAGAGACTCGGAAAAGGTGATGGAAAATAAACCAGGAAACTAACACATCAGCTGGCACTGAGATAAAGAAGGTGTTTCCAGGTAGCAGGAAAAGATCCATGTCTCTGGAATCCCTTGACTTTGCCATTAAGAAGCAGAACAGAGAGTTACTCAATGTTTCTTTAAGGCTGAAAGACTAAAGGAAAACAGGATGGCTTAAAGTAAAAAAGGAGTAATCGTATGACTGGAAACTATGAGTGCCCCTAGCCAAGCACCCAAAGGAACTGAGTAATGTTCATTAGTCAGTGACTTTATTGGTACTTGGGACTTTCAACTTCTGAGCAAGATTTAGACCAAGAAGATATTCTGGGGCACGCTACTCTATTTATGTTTGGATGGAATTCAGCCTCACCCCACATAATATTTTTCCATGCTGATTTAGGCAGAAGCAGCCCTCACTTTTTCCCTTTGCAGGGTAAGAATGGGTCCCCTTCTTGGGATCAGCATGGTGGAAATGCCACTTCCCAACCAGCAGCGTGAGGGCAGAGGAGATGGCTGAAGAAGAGTGGTTCTCTTGCAAAGAACCTAAAGATATTTTCCAAAGTATTTATTCCCAGAGCAGAAATCCACTGTCCCAGGCACAGTACAAACACAAGACAGTTCCTGAGATTAATTTGTTCACAACCAAAATGCTAGGTGTTCCACTGCAGCTTTTGAACAAATTAATAAGGAGCAGAGAAGTGTCGAGCACCTGAATTAACACTGGGCACCTGTGCAAAACAAAATCCAGGTCATACCTCAAAATTACCTGACTGCAAGAAATGCAGAGCATCAAAGGCTGCCTGTTCAGCAGCTTGGTGATGCTGTACTTGCCACAGCAATGGTGGGCCAGATTCAGCTACTACTAAGATCGTAGGAATGAAGGGATGGTTATGGAAAGAGAAGGGAAGTGGGACCAGTGGAGCCCAGCAGAGAAACTTCTCAACAACACGATGCACAGAACCTTTCACTGCACACATCCGCAAGACAGACAAAAGAGTATTTCCTGCTGAGCTACATAAAACCATGTGGCTGCAAATGGATTTGAAAGATTGGGCTTTTTCCTTTTAGACAGACAAGAAGGAGGAAATAAAAGCATTTCTTGCAACTGCTACAATGATTGCTCTGTGACGTGAGGCTTTCTGAATGCAGTATTCATACATGTACACTTGAAAGAGTGCATGCAACTGAGGGACTGCTGGTGTGGTGACACAAATTATACTAGTGCCACTTACAAATCAGAGTGGTGCTGTCCAGAAATCATGAAGTTTTGATTAAACACCAGCAGCAGCTTAGGAAAACATTAGATTTTGACAAGTTTCTACTACTGGGTAGACTAAAATCCCTCTTTTTGAGGCCAAGATCTTATAACCACAAACTACTGACCCTTCACATCCAATTGCTGTGCACTCTGAATTAATCTTCATCACAATCTTTTCACCATGTGGCTCCAAAGAACCAAATCACAGAAATACAGCATGAGAGCTCAAGAGACCAGCAAATCCATTACCCTGATTCATGGTACAATCAACTCTACCTACGGCACTGCTGGGGAAGTCTGTTTAACCTGTAGTTACACACCTCCAAAGTGGAGGGTCCTGAGCTCCTCAGGCCACCCAAAATCACCTCTCCAGTGCACTATAACAAGGAAGGAGGATGTACATTTAGGACATGAAGAAAAGCTTAGGTCTTACCCACCACGTTATTTTTTATGCTGTTTATCCAGAAAAAGTACCAGATGGATCTTTTTCACAGGTGTTTGTCTTGTTCAAGAGGTGGGTTTTCTAAATTTTTCTCTGGATGACTCTGTTTTCCACATTGCTTATTTTAGCTCATATTTTATAAATTTTTGGTCATGTGCCAAGAGGGCAAGACAGGTGCATTTCAGATACTGCACTGCAGATTATTTAAATAACTATTACTTGAAAAAGAGGGCACTGACATGAGCTTTTTGGAAATACAAAAACAAAGAATCTAACAAATTTCTGGTATTTTGAAGGCATACAGAACATTGTATTTTTAATGACAAGCAGATCAGTCTCCTGCAGTCAGATCTTCAGACAGCTCAGCTGCCTGGGAGTGATTCAGGAGGGTCACTTCTGAGTCAGCTCAACCAGTCAGATTGCTTTAGATCATCTTATAACCCCCAGGAAACCTGCATCAGTAACGAACCACAGCATAAACCCAGAGCCCCCAAGGAACCAGAGGCATCACAAATGGGGAAAAGAAAAAATTTTTCTTGGCCCTTTCCAGGCATTGCAGTGGGGAAACACTGCAGAAAGGGAAGCAGGTATTTCCAAATGGAAAAGCCATTAATGAGAACAGAGTCTGGCCCTAGGACTCGTACAGAACAGAACCAAACTGAGTGACATCAGAGCCGGCGTCTCATTGCTGCGAGTGAGGAACCAGCCTGGCTGTGCCACGAGATTAGAAACACATGGAGGGAGCATCAGTGAGCCCCTGGGGAACAGCAAACCATTCCAAGCCATAGATGAGAGGAAAAAAAAAGAGACAAGCACGGAAGGGACAGTCTGACAGTCCCTTCATCACGTGCTGGCACTGAGATGGACCCAGAGGACTTCAGAAAGGGACACCAACACCTGCACTGGCTCCTCTGCAGCACCACAAGGACCTGCGTGTGGCTCACGGGGCTGAGGAAGCCAAGAGAAGCTGTGTCCTTGTGCCGGAAACATGCTACGTGCAAGGACAGAAGCAAGAGATAGAAGTTAATGAGACTGAAGAGGATTATCCCCTCTCCCCAAGGGTCCACGGGTAAATACAGGTTTTCCTGCAAGCATACTGCCACTTGGGGTGATAGCTTTCCTTCCATTGTATTAAAATAGCTAACCAATTTGAAACAGAAGTCAGATTTCCAAACACACATGCACAAACACACACCAGGAACACACTGACACTTCAGAAAACAGGAGTCAGGGTCAGATGACACTTGGGCTCTTCTGAAAATTTCCTGCTGGAGCCTTTCGCACTGTAAAACTACCCTGAAATAATTTGAACACTCCAGGCAGAAAAGCCAGCTGCTTTCCTAGTCAGCCTGAGAGCTGCTCTTGAGATCCTTCACTTGCTCACCCAAAATAATCATGTTCTTGGGGTGGAGTATTTCCCAAGATACAGAAAAAGACCAGTTTGTGACCCCCATTTGCCAATGGGAGGTTCCCTGTCTGCATCAGCCTCTGCTTGGATGAACCTTGGTTTTATGAGCCTGGGAGCATTGCTTTGAAGGAGGACAGAATGGGAGTGAGAGACTATAAATCACCTGGGAAGAGCAGTACCTGGCTCTCTAGACACCCTCAGTCCTACACCCACACTCTTCTAGTGTGGTACCAATGTCAAGACAAACTGTGCCTTTGGCAGCCTAATCTAAAACAGACTCCTGTGGGAAACAGCTGGACACTGCCAGGGTGAGGGACTGAGCTCCCACTACCTCCACCCCTTCAAAATCCCACTGCAAAAATCACAGATCACCCTGAGCTGCCCCACCAAATGCCTCAGTGCTCTGATGCCCAAATCCTTACTCCCTCCTTGCACCCACCACCCTCCCAGCCTCTGAGGCTGCAGCAATGAACCCTCCTCTCTTTGTTACACTACTGCACACAGCAGCAGCCAAGAAACAGTTTTTCCCTTGCAAAGGAATCAATTCACCATAATGTAGTAATTTCACTCTCTGGTAATTAAAAATCTTAAGCTCCAACTCACACTTCCAAGCATATGCTCAGATGGGAGGAAAACTAACAAAAACAGTCAGAGCCATCACCAGAACCACCCCTGTGAAAGGCCTAATTCCCTATATTGCTTTAATTAAAAGTGGATGAATAGCAATCTCTCAGCCCAGAGACCTTTAAGAGAAATAAAGTCAATCTATAGGCTTATGAAAATAAAACAGGAGGATGGAAACAAACACAAAAATCCTGCCAGTTTTAGGGCTTACCAGAGGATTACAACATCTGGACTCTCTTTTCAAGGGGAGGTGAACCGAGAAATGGATGGTGTAGAGAGGACACAACCACCCCTTGAAGTGAGTATCATGCACAGGGAGCTGTTGATGGGAGAAGGGGAGCAGAAAGCTGCAGAGAGGCAACAGCCTTGCCCACACATTTCTGTCTTCATGGCTGCCTGGAGGAACACTCCTATCTGCTGACACCACAGAACAAAGGACCTGGTTTAATTGCAAAAAAACAAAAACGGGCCCAAGGGAGAAAATCCAAAGAGATGATGAGTACAGCTGACCTCCAGTGAAACAGAGAACAAGTAGTGAGGAATAATCTAACCCATAAAAGCTAAGTATTTATCATCATTCTTACAGCAAGAGACCACCCTGCTCCAGAGGACATCTGCAAACAGATGTGAGCATGGAGGCTTTTAACACAGCAATACCACCAGTCAGGGCATAGGTAACTACAGAAGGACTTTACTGCTGCCGTATTTAAGTGCTATACAATGTTTTATGGATTTATTCTTCTATTGCCACAGGGAGATATGGCAATTCTAGTTTGTCACCCTTTTTCCCCCAATGCAATATGTGCAGAGAGTCTGGGGGTAGATTTGGACTCTCTTTCTCCTACTTGAGCCCCCAGATCCTCTTTTTCCTATTTGTAAAGAACTTCTGGCAGTGGGGAAAACTAGGGACACATCTTAGGCAGAATTAGTAACTAAATATGGGCTTAACTGGTGATTCCCAAGCTCACACCCTGTGGCAGGGGGACAGAGAGAAATTGAAACCAAGCCCCCAAAGTGGGCTGCAGCCCCCCTCAACTGGTCCCACATGCCCAGGGTAAGCCTGCATGGTAGTGGGTGCAAGACATCATCTCGGGCTCTGCTGGAGAAGTATGGACACGTGCATGTTCACAATGAACCAAACTCAATTGCTTTTCCACTTGGGCCAGAGAAAATGAAAACCTTGTGAAAGTCGCTTTGTCTTAGAAAGAAAACAAGTTTACTTTGCTTAGCTTTATTACAACTTAGCCTTCTTATCAGTCTGATTTCATTCTTAAGTCATTTTAAACCCTAGTATCATATAATCTGGCAGCTACAGTGATGGGTTTTACACAGAAAAACACAGGGAAAGGGTTTTCAAAAGCACTCAGACCCGCTGCGACTGCTCCTGCTGAAGTCAACAGTAAATCCAATGATACCATTGGGAGCAGAGGTCAAGGCTGAGCAGGCTTGACACTACAGAAACTTATGGGTGGGATTTTCAATCTCTTCAAAACCAATTACTAATAACAAAGTCTATTAAAAGTAAAGAGCTAAGATGTGACCCTGAAAATATTTACATATGTGCCTAGCTCACAGATTGTAAGTAATTATGGGAGGCCTGATTTCTCTCACTTTCTTTAATGGAAGCCAGGAATAAGGGCCCAGATGCGCGGGAAACCTTGGCTCATGGACAGGGTCAGTTACAATGATTTTGGTGGAGTTACTCAGGCTCTGCAGAGACTTTGAGCACAGGCATGCACACAGCAGGACTTCTTAGAAACACCAGGATCTTCCTAAGCCCTCAGCCGCACAGTGACATGCAAACACACCAAATGTGAGACTGTGATGGTGCTGGATAACAGCATTAAAATCCACTCTCTTCTAATCGACTGTAGCACAACTTGGATCAGAAAATGAAGGCTAGTTAAGAAAAACTGGAAGGGGTGTGTGTGTGTATTATTTGTGCAGATCTGACATTGTGACATGCACTAACCTAACTTCAAAGGATGAAACATCACTATTACAAAGCATTGCATTGAGTATAACCATTTCCAGGCTATTATGCAAGCCCAACTGAAATAATATTATGGGTACAGGATTATTCTTGTTCTCTCTTAATCCCA
Organism: Ifrita kowaldi; assembly: GCA_013398055.1. NCBI lineage: Eukaryota > Metazoa > Chordata > Aves > Passeriformes > Cinclosomatidae > Ifrita > Ifrita kowaldi. The sequence continues at coordinate 389,169 of VZRS01003118.1, forward strand.
AAAGGAAGAGGGATGTGACTTATTTTCTCATCCTGACAAATCATCTCAAGACACTGCTGAATCAGACATGTTCGCAGCTTAAGAGGAAATAAGTAAAAATGTTCAGCTTTTATTACTAAGTTTGAAGATTCATTAACAGGAATGCAAAACTAAACCTCATTTAAATCCCCTCATTGTTCACAATATAAATCCTTAGATTGTGTAGTTACACTGGAATGAGGAAAAAAAAAATATATATATTTAGGGGAGGTGACCTTCCCAGCTATTTGTTTCCAGGCAGTTTCACTCCCAGGGTCCTGCACAATACCGCAGTCTTCCCTGCAAACGTTTCAGGGGAAATGCTTCACTTGCATAAAGGCTGCAACTGTTCCCACTGCAGTGAAGCCATAAAACTATTGCAGTTGAACCAAAACCTGATAACAGCTTAATGGCATAAAGCAATATTTGGACTAAATTGAGCCTGATCATATCACTCTAAAGTTCTTTTCCAAGTTAAAAGACTTTTATTTATAGTCTTTACTTACACCCAAGAGACTTTGACATATTTTAACTAACCTGCCTTCCTTGTCTTCTTAACCTTGGTCCCTTTCCAAGGAAAAAGATGTCATCTGACCACAAATGGGGTTTGATTTCCAGGAGCAGAATTAACCCACAACAAATCCCTTGTGTTTATTCACTGAGTGACGGTGCATGTTCTGGGGAGTGAGCTTAGCCAGTATTTCCTTGATGAAAGGGGTGGAGGGCAACAGACTGGAGTTACCTCTCCTACCACATCAACCACTTCCATGAAACAAATCTTTGAATCCCCCCTATTCCAACTCTTCTGGTTTCACAGACAGCACTGGGAGAGCAGACTACAGCAAGACCCACCAGTGGATGGGTGTCACTCCTACAGGGACCCACTGAATCTCCTCACACACATCATCCCATGCTGACACAGTCACCTCAGGCTGCTGCGCTGCAGAAATATGGCTCAGACTGTGCAATCCTGGCTACAAACACAAACTGGACAAAGCAAAGCACACCACAGCCTTCCCTTCACCTGCTGGGTACACAACACAGGAGGGACTTCAGAAATGCCCCAGTGGTGAGATACCACTGCAGCCACCACCACAGCCAAGGGGGGCTAATGCAAGGACAACTCAGCAGTATTTAAAGACCAGAGACTCAATTCACCCTCTCTTTGACAGGAATGGAAAAAACAACATTTTTGTCTAGGGTGAAGGAAAGAAATTGAAAACAAGTATTATAACAGGTTGAACAATGCCATGACCACAAGAAAAGCCTTTCCCTGTCTCTGAGGGTCTTTTTTTTGACTTGTGTCCAAAGGTGTTTTCAATCAGATCTAGTGATGTGCCTCTGAGTGCCTCCTCAGCTCATAACATAGTGCACGTCTGCTGCAGGCCTGGCTGGTGGTGGGCATGTGACATGGTGATGGCATCACATGAGATGCTGCAGTCCCCAGGTCCTGGACACCTCAACTACCTGCAGCAGCATTACCCTGGAATGCTTTGTGTCTTCATTTCCCAAACACCCTTTCCACAGCTGCTCTGCTCCCTGGGAAGGAGCAGGGGTACCTGTTACCTCGCTAGCAGCGGTATCTCACTGCCTTGGCTTTGTCAGACTTTGTTAGACCAAAAAATGGGAAAGGAGGCCCAGGCAGGTGATTCAAGCAAGCTCTTAGTGGTCCAGCAGCACATCCCTGGCTGTGGGAAGCAGCAGGGAGCAGGTGGGTCAAGCAGGGCAGCATGACACTCCAGCAGAGCAGCTTTTGCTTGGCAGACAGTGTCCTCCTTCCAGCTGCAGGCAGCTCACTGGTGGCTCCCCCAGCCCCTGTCACCACATGCCAGAGCCAGCAGCAAGCCATCCCTTCTTCTCCCAGGCCCTGGAAGAAGATGGGGGCTGGGACATTGTGCAAGAGTAAATATTTACATAGCCAGGGCCTTCCTTCCCCTGCCCTGTATTTTCTCCCCTTCTTAAAATGTCACAGATCAGCTGTTTCCATAATTGTGCAGGAAATGAGTTCCCTGCTGGCTGGCAGCTTAACACTCACGTGTGCTGGGTCTACTGTAGCTGCACTGCTCACCTCTGCTGCTGGCCCCTGCATCCACCCAGGATCTTCGGAGAATGTGGCCAGAGGGGAAACGGGACAGTCAGGGACATGGCCACAGAGCTGCCGGTGGCTGTGGCAGTCCTTCTCACAGCTGCAGCTTAGAGGAACTCCTATTCCCTGGTCCATGGGTTAGATCAGGATCCCGGGAGACCCGAAACTCTGTTTATGCTGCTTCAGAGCAAACATCCAAACCAGACTAACAGAGTTTCCTGCCTGCACACAGCGGCGAGCGCACTCAGGAAATTCAGGCATATTTCAAGCCTGCGACTTATTCTTTGTTCTTCGGACAAAGCCTCGTTCACTGGAGATGTTGCTAAGAGGATTATTATCTATAGGAGACTTCTTTTCCCAAGAGGAAATCTGCTAAACACACAAATCTGCATTTGCTGTGTTTTGTAGGAGGCGGGATTAATACAGGAACATTCTTCCTTCTGCTCCCTGCATCAAATGATTTAAATAGACCAGCCATGACGACACTGCCCTGTGGGAATAGGCCCAAATGCCTTTCTCCTGTACTCCAGCCTGATGGTTTTACTCCTGGCCTGAGACGATACCAAACTACCCAGCATTTGATGAGAAGAGTTGGAAGAATATGGTGGGCAGCACACTGAACAGTGCACTCAGTGAAAAAGTGAAGCCTGTCCGCCAGCCCGAACACCAATAAAACCCCATCATGGGCAAACCAGATTGCAAATGTTTTGCTTATTTCAGGTCAGCCCTGTGCTGTTCAGAGCCCTGAATACAAGAAGCACCCTGCAAGTCTGAGCTTGCCAATGCTTAGGATGTAAAAGCAGAAGGAATGTAATTTTCTGCTCTTTATTTAGAGGTGGCAAAACCCTGATAGAAAACAACGTGGTGGAAGTGCTTAACTTCAGACCCACGGAAATTTGAGGGCAAACATTCATTACCTCAATCCTGCGTACAAGCCTGGGGCCTGTATTAGCACCTCTCTGAATGGAAGAAGCTCAAGAGGATTGAATTTCTCACTTCTAGGACTTACTTTCCTTTCCTCATCTACCTACGCCTGGTTTCCTCTTTCTAATTCCCACATTATTTCCTTCTCCCTACCTCAGCTTTCCCTTTGAATGGGACTAAACTCTAAAAAAGAAACCCCACAGGGCAGTAGACACTGCCATGGGTTATTTCATTATAGTGAATACAGATTAAGTTTGGCAAATCCCTGCCTGCAGTATCCCCTCACTCTGCTCCTGAGTATAAAGATCCCCTTATGAGTAATGACAAACATGTTCATGAGAGCCTGGAAAAAGCTGCATTGTGGAGCAGGGAGGTCTGCAAACACACCAGACTAGAGAACATCACCACCTAAAAAGCTCAATAGATAGAGAAAATAAAGTAGGAGAAATCAAGCAGCAAATTCCCAGGTTCATTGTTTCCAATCTACAGGAAAAAAATAAATCACAACCTATTTTAAGCATGTGAGTGTATAAATAAATCAGCTGGCCCAGCCAAAAGGCAAAGTGGGCTGAAAACAGATTCAAACACAGGTCTAGACTATTACTTAGCTGTGAATTTCAGCTGGGCTCGTCTCTCCTGTATTGCCCAGGCAACTTAAATCTGAACACAACAAAGACAAGATTAGGTAGATAAGTAATATCCAGAGGGAATATCTAGAGCCTGTGGGGCTGCAAAGCCATCTGAGTCCCTGGAAAGCTTGACTTCTGTGTTAAAAAGCACTTTCATTGTATGGGCCATTTGTTGATGGATTGTGGGAAAAAGTCGGATTTCAGACCAGAGAGGAAGACAAGCAAAGCCTTATATAAAGTCACCCTCTCCCCAGTCTGTGGGTTGAATGCAGAATGCTCTCAGACTTGCTACATACCACCCACTTTAGATTACAGACTTGCAGAGTTATTTTTAAAAAGTAATTATAGTAGTAGAGGGCACACTCATCTGGAACGGCTGCCTGAGGAAACGACGAGCCCAATGCAGCTCAAACTGCTTTTCAAGTCTATAATCGTGTTTATTTATTGCCTTTAAAAACAAGAATCAAAATCCAACTAATTTCTGAGTAAAAACGTCTGTATATTTCCCTAAGGAGTCCAGGCAGCTAGACTACACTGAAAACCTTCCTTGGCCTTTCAGTCTAGCATCCAGAGCTGCAAAAACAATAAATAATCCCCATTAGCTCTGGCTTCAATGAAACCCAAACCCAAATCCCTTTCCATTCTTTGTTTTCCCTTGAAACCGTCTTGATCATTACAAAATCCTCATCAGGAGATTCAAGTGGTCTAATGAGAGGCACATCATGTTTTGCATACGCTGATTTCTGCCCAGAGGTGGTTTCAGGTTGAGCAAAACACGAGTTCTTAACCTGTGTGACAAGAGTGGGTTTACAAGCCCCAGAAAAAGATTTCGTAGCTTTTTTCTATTCCAGCCCCTTATTACAACTGTCAACTGGTGGATTTTGGATCTGTATGCTGAGAAAGGACTCAGAAGAGACCGAAAGAGAGAGAAGAGGACCAGGTACTTGGGCAGATATCAGGAACATTTTTTCTCCTCTTTTTCTTCCTTTTGTAATGGAATCAGACCCTTGATTCATGCCCTATTAATGCCCAAAGACCTTCAGAAGGCCTGACCTGTGAAACAGGCTCAGCATGCAAAGCCAGCAGCCCCCTGCACTCCAGCCCGTGGGGCTCCTCACAGCTCCCTCCTCAGCAGCAGCTCTGAAAGCTGGCACTGGCCATGCCTTTTCCAGAGCTTTTTCAATAGGCAGCAGCCTTAGGGCATCCTATGACCTCATATTTGACGACTTGTCTTTCAACCAGAAAACACTTAAACCCTAAAAATATCTCCACGGAGCCTAAAGAAAAGAATATGCCTGTTCCCCTCAAAATCATCAATCCTCCCGCCGCCTGGCGAGGAACAGCCGCTTCCTCCCGGCAGCCCCTGCTTTCCCTTCAAGCTCGGAGCCGACAGGAAATCCATTCTCCTCTTGTGAGAGACAGGAGATGAATTTTCCACAATAGCTCTCCTAGCAAGGCAGAAAATAGAAAGACACAATAGAAACCGCCAACTCAAACAATAGGAGCTGCTGAAGGGCAGCTCACCAGAAGCTCGGCATCACCCAAGTCCCAAATAAGCTGGAGTGGAGAGAAGCCAAGGACCTGTTAGCTGTCTTGCTAACACAATATCCAGGCTCAAACACGGGTTTGTTTTAAACCTGGAAACACTCCCTGCTTTCAGAGAACAAACAGGAAAATGTAAAATACGTATATTAAAATGAAATTGCACTGCATTATGGAATGGCGCCCAAGAAGATTTCCATAGCTCTTCAAGCCCACAGCATCTCATGCCACAGTGCCATGGGTCACCTCTCCACCCTCTAGCAGCTCCTCAGAGATGGGGACAGGGGACTGCAATACTGCCTTAATGCCAGTGGTGGAAGGGGATGGGGGCAGAGCTCCCCTTTCTTCTGGGTATTTGTTGCCTCATATTCAGAAAAGCACAGCAGAACATCTTGGTTATTGATGTTACACAGGTAAGGCTCAGCAAACCAGACATCTGAGACCCTGCTGTGTGTGTATGCCTATCATGCCTGTAAGACTACCCCTGCATATTAAAGGAACACTGTTTCAAATAACTTAATTCATATTTTAATCTAAAACATAAGATATGCCTTGATAAAGAGAATTTTATCTGATCTCTCTTGGGTTTTTTAATCTTTATGCTACTTTTTGACTGGCTTTGAACTGCTGCAACACTGTTCATTTCTGAGTAGGTCAGAAATGAAATTCTGAGGAATTCAAAATTACTCCAAAAAAAAGTTTAAATCACTTACTAATAACTTACTGCCCTGGCTCAGACTGATGAAGGACAGAATAATCAAAGATTTTAAAAAATCTGAAATTTGCACATAAAATACAGCTAAGAATTAGGACAAGGAACGTATTTCCTTTAAAATGCTCTGCTAGCAACCAGCTCTCCAAGGGAGAAAACAGCCTGCAATAAAAATATCTCTAAAAGTTCTACGGCTCCTCCTCGCCCAGCGTGTGCCTTACAGTCATCATCCCCCTGTCTCCCAGGGTGGGCAGAATAAATGTTGAAAACACTTTCCATGCACTGTACCCTGCTGAAATGCAGCACCTTTGACAAAATTACACACAGCCACATCCTAATTTTGCTGATCCTGGTCTCGATTTACACAGGTGGAACATGAATGGCTGGATCCGAGGGTCACTGCCGTGCTGGCTGTGAGGATGAACCCATCATCTCTGCTCCAGCACACGATCGCTGAACAAAACACTGCTTCTCCTCCAGCCCGGAGCAAAACAAAAGGCGAAAAGCTGGAATATACAAAGCTGAAAGGAGAAGAAAAAACCCTGCTCTCATCACCGTGGACGAAATCCTGCTGTTGCAAACCTGCTGAAGCCCTTTTCCTCAGCTTCATCTTGCCCAAAAGACAGCACTGGAAAGGGGAGGGGGAAAAAACCAAACCCAACACCTCGAACCGAAACCAAAAAGCAGACATAAGCACCTGGGATACAGTTCATCGGCAGATCTCCTATCCCCACTGCAGCCCGGGAGTGGCAGAAACAGAGGTGAGGAAGGTCCCAGCCGGCATTGGGGAGAAGTTATTCCCCATCCTCCTGCATTGTGCAAAACGGGGAGGCTCCCGCCGGCACCCCCCGGCAGCCCCAGGTATCTGGGCGGTGCTGGGGCGGCCGCCCGCGCCCTCTCCGAGCGAGCCTCTCCCTTCCCGCAGCCCTCCTGACTCACACATGGCTCTGCCCTCGGCTGGGGCTCGCTCCTCCGACTCCCCTGTGCTGCAGGAACAGCCTCCAGCAAACCTCAGGCTGGGACAGACTGGGGAGCCGGGAGCCTTGCCCAGAGATTAAGCAGTCAGGCAAAGCCCTCCCGGCGGGGATCAGCTCACCCCACTCCCACCCACTGTTCCCGGCAGGAGCAACGTGCCACAGCTCTGCAGCAGAGAACAGGGCCGAACTCGCACTCCCAGCAGGGATGTGGGCCGCCCTGAATTTGCTGCCAGTCCCTAAAATGCCTCAGCACGCACACTGTGTGCTCCCGCTGCCCCGGGCCCACGAAGGAGAAAGGCCCAGAGACCCCTCTGAGATGGTGCCAGAGCATTTCTCTTCTCGGGGCAAAGCAGGTCAGCGGGGCACAGCAGGGTGACAGCAGCTGGGTGACATCTCATCCCCCCTGCTGGCATCCCTCCCAGCGCCCTGGGACACAGCCACCAGGCTACACTGGCAGCACGTGCCCCAAAACGGATGGTTTCCTCTTTCCTCGCCCTAGTCAAGGGAGGAGGAAAACCTGAGTGAGGAAATAAGGAAGAGAGAAGGTGCCTCTGTGGTAGAGGCTCCCAAGCACTGGAGGCAGGGACTGGAGCCAGGCTGTGGTGTTGTTCCTCCAGCTGCTTGACCAAGCTGGTAGAGCAGCCTGCACTGATCACCCTGCTCCCCTGGGACAGGACTCAGCTTCCCAAGAGTTAGGAAAACCACGCACACAAAGCAGTCTCCTTGAACAGGATGTCTCCCTCTCCAGGCAGCATGGAAGCTGCAGAGCAGGCACCCAGTGAGGATTTTCCCCTTCTGGCACATCCTATGCAAAAACCTCCTGTTTCTTCAGTGGGGATCAAAAGTGGTTTGAAGTCCGGCACAAATCAAGCTGGAATCTGTGTGGGAAGTACAAGGGGCTGCCATCATCAATGGCCAGCCCTCCATGCCATGGCAAGCTCAAGCCTCTCTCCAAGGCAGGGATCTGCAGCCCAGCAGCCAGCATGACACGATGAGTTCATGCCATGCAGCGCGTTTTGCCCAGGGCTGCACTTTGGAAGACACAGTGGAGCAAGAAGAGCTGACATCCCTCCAACTTCAGTTTTGTCTCCAGATGGCTCTCCCATTTAGTGCCAAGAGAAACGAAAAACAATGCAAGCCCTGGAGTCTTGGGTCAACCACTGCAAAACTGTTAACCCCAGAGTTGCATTGCCCTGTCTCTGCCATTTCATGTGCCACTGCGGTCTCCAGAAGCTCAGCAGATGAGTCTTCTCCTTCCAGTTGAAATTCCTTCATTAATTACCTCAAGATCCCTGAAAAAGGGAGCCCAAATCCATAACCCCTTCTCTCTGCTGATGCAGATGTAAAAGTACCTGACAGGGAGGGAACAAAACTACTCATCCACACTCCAAAGATCATTCTTCAGACATGCAGCAGAAGAGGTTATGGAGAAATAGGTCTATTGCAAATGAGCTCAACCAACAGCCACACTGGTACATTCAAACAGCACTTTCCAAAGAAAAAAATTCATACCACCAAGTACAAAAATGCTCTCTGGCCAATCCAGAGACTTTCTTATGCAGTTTTCTTCTGCACAACCCCTCCTGATGCAGAATTTTCCATCATTAAAAAGGGAAATCAGAGAGAAGAATGGAAAAACTCATGGGAAGAAGATAAAACAAGGAAAGGAGATGAAAATATCACTTTTTCCCTCTCAGTTAAAAAAAAAAAAAACACAAAAAAATTGAAGGCAAGGAAGCGACTCTCAAAAAGTAAAACAAAACTACAAAATTGTCCACAGGACATTTTCTACGGGACTACCTGGCACTGCTTATAATTTCCTTGCATCTCTTCATGGCACTGAAAGCCGTAGAGTCGTTATTTGTGTAAGGGAGAAGTGAGGGTAAATATATTTGAAGAAAGAAACTGATGAACATGAGATAAAGGTGTCTAGAGGAAAGAAGAACTGCACTTTCCTGCTGCTGAACCCAGTATGGTCTTTCCTTGGGCGGCAGGGCTCTGAACTCCATTACACTTTCCTTGGTTTTATGGGTAAAAGGTTTCCAGCACAGTCAAGTACTAATTATTGTTTCAGGAGAGCACCGACAAACAGGAGTTGCAGGATGGAATATGCCAACTTCCTTAGCCAGACCTGATGGGGGGATTTTGTCCTACCCTGCAAGTGGCACAGCAAACCCCAGGCACTCAGAACCCAGCATGTAGAGCCACTCCAGCTTGGCTGAATCAGGCCCACTATGAGTAAGCAGGACCATAACATCTTCATAAAGTAGTATTTAAGCACAAACATCTGCCTCGCCATTTTTCAATTAAGGGAGTTTATAGCTAGGTATTCATTTCCGTAATCCACGGCTCCAGCTGCAGAAATGCCATGCATATTCTAATTATGGCAGCTAGTTTATTTAACGGAGTTTGACATTGTTTGACATTTAGCTGAGTCACCTTGTTCCTGGGTAAAGCAACAAGGGCTGCTCAGCACTTCAACAAGAAAGAGGCAGAGATTCGATATCAAAAGTAGAACATACATCACAGAAATATAAATTAAATACAGCTGAGGCCTATTCTGTTCTGGCAGCTTCTCTCTTTGGGACACTAAGTCAACCCAAATGTTTTCCAGATATAACTCTTCCCCTCAAGGACATGTGGCACTACCATCTCCCTCATGTTCCTGGAGGGTGGGAAGGGTAGGAAGTGTTGTAATGGGCATATGGGGTTTATCTCACCCTCTGCAAATATCACGCACCCATATATCAGGACATCCATCACTAAGATCTGCACAAAGGCTGAGCAGCAGCCAGCCAACATTTTTCTAGGAGAAGATAAAACAGATAGGCCAGTGACAGTCAATACAGGAGGAACAAATGCTACCTGCAGATGGGATTTTCCTACAGCACCTCATGTGAAGCCATCTTCACTTCTGTACAGTGTTTTCAAGGACCTCAAAATGCTTTCCAGCAAGAAAGGCAGGGCAGCAGTATCCATTCTTACCACAAAGAGATTTCATAAAGTGATTTGTCTATGAGTTTGTTGGTGAGACAGCTAAAGAGAGAGCCCACTCTTGGATTTCTCATCCCAGATAGGGAATGGGTGGCAACACCACCTTCCTCTGGCTGCAGAGGCTGGGTGCAGCACAGAACACTGCAGAGAGCAAACCCCGTGCCTTGGACTGCCTTCCACAAGGTCGATGGAGGCTGCCAGCTCGCTGCCAGGCGGCTGCACTGCCCTGCTGTGGCTCTGATGTTTGTGTTGTGTATTTGTGCTGCTGGTTTCTAAGTCCCTACTCCCCAGTAACTCTGGAGCTCTGCTCACCACACATCTGGAGCAGCTTCTTTGCCTGCAAATAGTGTTGGGGAGTGCAGCACACTCCTGGAGAGGACTAAATCCTCCCATCCCAGCTTCTCTTCACAGATCTTAAGAGGAGAGCTGGGATCTCCTTTTAATAGTAGGAGACAGAACAGACCTTTTAATAGGCTGAAAATACTCCATTTATCCTGGCAGGCAGTGCAGCGAGCCAAACTTTAAGCCAACAGCCAGAATCATGCAGTCAGACAATAGGGAGCTGGCCAGAGCCTGCACTTCCAGAGCACGCTGTGGTCTGGCTCACGTCCTCCATGCCATCCCTTCAGCCGCTGCTGGAAGAAGCTGTGTAGGAGTGTGTGCTGTTACCCTGAGGACAGGATATCCATCATGTCCAGGCCCTCTACAAAAGCTGTCAGAGGGACAGTTGCTCAGGCCAAAAAGATAAGTAAATATCTTTTTGGCCAGCATTGCAGAAATCCCTGTTTGCATTTAACCTTCCTTCAGTTTTCTTTCTATCCCGGGGGCAACTCCAGTTATTCATTCCTTATTGTACAGTAACAGTGTCTGCAGAGCCATAGCATCCAGAAATGACAGAGACTGACTCTGGTCTCCAGTGGTCTCCCAAGTGGTGGCCAGAGCTCAGGCTGCCTGGTTGCACCCCACAGACACAGCCCCCCAGAAGCCATTAAACCCCTTTGTGTGACAGGGCACGAGCCAACCTGAATCTGAACAGCTGATGCAAGATCCCCTGAGAGCCCTAAACACCATGCCAGCTATTTTAGGGGGGAGGTGGAGGTCTGGTATCACAAGGCTGGGTGTATGAGCTCCCAGGGAAAAGGCATTTAAAAGAGTGGTCACAAAAAGTACTAGACACAGTAGCTGGGGAACTGCAGTCTCCAGCTGCTCTCACCCATCTTATTTAGGGCTTTCCCCACAGCATTACCTGGTAGAAAAGGAATGATTCTTTGCTTGGGATCTTTCTGGCCTCCTTCAATAGGGAACTTGTCCAGAAGCTGCATCTGCAAAGGAAGCACAACAAACGTCTTAGGGGGAAACATGGACTGTCTGCGTAGGGACCAAGGGATCCCTTGGTTTGTGTGTGGTTTACGACAAAAGCAACTGCAGGAATTACTTTGTCTTGTTGGAGGAGAGCCTGTACTTAAAAAGGTATGTATGATACAGTTCACTCCAAGAAAGGGAGGGCAAGTTTCTGGCAGCACAGAGGAGCTGGGACACGGCCCAGGCAGACAGCTGAGCCTGGCCTTGCTGTCATTCTAAAATTAGGCTCCCAGTTTTTGCTACAAAACACACGCCTTGTCTCTAATACACAGCTTGCCTGTGCTGGTGGAGCAACAGGTTTTACTTGTCCATCTTACAGACCACCCTCCTGGCTAAAAATGCTGTTCAAGCAACCAGATTAAAGCACATCTAATAAAACACCTGCTCTGCTTTTATGGCAGAGCCAGAGAGACCCACTGCCCTGGTCCAGTAAGAAAGAGCATTCCTGTTCTCCCAGGGAGACAGAGATGGAGTTTTGGGGAATGTCTTCCACTGCAGTCCCTGCATGGAAGACAGCAGGCAAGGAGGCCTCAGAGAGAAAGCATCCCACAGAACACCACAAATGGCCTGAAAGCACAGCTCAGGGTGGGTGTGCTCTCAGCCAAGTACCCTTCAGCACATGGTTTCCTAGCCTAGGAAAGCTGCATGCTGATCTGACATTCCTAAAGGAGCCCTGCAATATATCCTTGGGTGATGAGGCCTGATGGACCAGTGCCACTGAGGCTGAAGACCAGCTGAAAGGCCTCAGACAGAAAGATGCACCTGCTCTAGTGACACCATCATGGACTTGCCCAAAAGAGACCAACTCCAGCCCTGAAAACTGCGAGAGCCTCTCATCTCTCCCATTCACCTTCTGCAACCTTTTGCTCTCATTCAGCATGTGGTGCTTCCAAGATAGAGACCCAAATCTTCACATCCTGTTTCATTTCTCCCCATGTTTCATATGCATGATGTCTCTATGATGCTCTGTGTCCCCTCTCTACTCAGAAGCCCTGGCTCCCTCAGGCAGGGAGAACTCCAAAGTTCCTGCCAGCCCCAGGACTCCTTTCCAACATACCAGGAGAGACATCTTTCAACTCATAGTCCACAACCCCTGTGATCTCTGAGGAAGGCAAGGAAGGAAAAGCAAGCAGTCATGTCACTTGCCCTTGCAGAACCCCTATCTCCTCACCTGAACTGGATCTACAGCTCAATACAAATATCCAAAGTGGCAGCAGGAGCTGGGGGAAGGGAGGGGATACTCGTCAATCAGCATTTAATCTCATCAGTGCTACATGTCCAGCAGGGAGCCTGTGTGAGTTAACAGTGGTTTTGCTAGCTCGACAGATTTCCTTTTAAAAATATTTTTTTGCTAACTTGGGGAAAAAACAGTCAGAATTATTTTTTTTATTTTTTTACTGGTTTTGTTTTAAGCACGCAGAATCCTTCTCGTCTTCCACCGCACACAACATCTCCAACGTTTTCACCATATGGCACAGCAAACCAGAGATCAAGAGGAAACTCAGGAGTAGAAGGAACATCTGTGCAGGAGAAGAACTTAAAAGATCCCACATGTTTCCCCATCAGGGAGTCAGCCTGGTAAATAAATAGACCATAGCTTTGCGGATTGTTAGCTAACCCGCTTTTCTGCCTACAGAGACACGTTTTTTATTGAAAATGGGAAATTTTGTTTTCTTGTAGGTAGAGCACTGGGTGTCTGAGGTCAGGCATGGGCAGGAGTTTCCTTCAAAGAAGAGGGAAAAAAAGGAGGGGGAGGGAATCCCTACCTACTGACTTGAAGTTTCACTGTTGCTACACTTTTAGCCAGGAAGGCAATTCTCACTTTACTATGCGGTAACTGATTGAAGCTGGAACTGATACAGTCAAATTCCCATGGTTATTCTTGGAGTTAGATTAGCTTGGCTAATACAAGCCTTTTTAACCACATCAAGAGAGTCACAACGTGTATAACTTAGTGCTATTTATCTAAAGGGTGGATATCAGCAAAACAGATACAATAAACTGCAGCTGGAAGAGTTTGGCTAAACTTTCCTAGACTACACTTTCCACCCCAGCTTTTGCCTTCACTGGGAGGGTCTGGATGGCAAGGAGCTGGGGGAGGCAGGGGCACTCCGGAAGCCCTGGATCCTTCAGGATGTTAAAGTCAAATAAAGTGCAGCAGAAGCAGGGAGCCTTCCTCAGCACTTTCCTGCACCCAGTTCTGCCATTCAAAGCCAGTGCAAGTTAGAGCTGAAGTCCTAGAGAAGCAGGATTCTGTATCCTCCCACCCACAGAGAGGGATGCAAAGTGGAAGATGAGGAAGAGATGTATACAGGAGAAAAAAAATCATCAGTAGACCTGAATGAAGCATTCCGAATCTTCCAAAGATGATGGGGTGTCCTGAGCCAATGCCTAACATCCCCACTCAGCCCAGCTCCGAGGAGACAAATGGAGTAGCTGGGAATGAAGAAAGTTAAGGGCTGAATGACCAAAACTCCTCCTGGTAGGCACAGCCCTTTCCTCACATGATTAACAAAGACCAATAAACAGATTTTCAGTTCTCTTAATTAGATGTCTGCAGAGCATCTGAAAGTCAAAAACTCTTTTGTCTGTGACAAATGTTTTTCCATTAAAGGAAATTATTATTGTTATAACTGCAAATACACATATGACTGATGAAAAAAACCCTTCACTTAATGCCCCAGGTTGTTCTGCTCAGACATGGGCAGTCTCCACAAGTTGTTGCTCACATCTTTGATATGTGACAGTTAACTTAGGGACAAAGTGCACTAAATCAGAAAGCAATTCTGTCACCTGGAGTAAAATCATCCCAGTATGAAGGCAAAGAAGGGAAGTCTGGATGCAGAGTCCCAAAGACTGAATTAGGGGTGTGGTTGGCTTTGGGCAGACAAAAAAACCACAGCTAGGCAGTGCATTTTGGCAAACTTGGAGGAGCTCAGTTCATTTGCTTACAATGAGGAGAAGCCTCCAATTGCATCACTGGTATGGTGAGCAGAAAGAAAACTGTTACCATGTCCCTGTATCACAGGGTGGAGGATCCCTTTGGAAACAGGGAGGGTATATGGAAACCAGGAAGTGAGCTTTCCATCCATTCAGGCAGCATGTCTGGAGTCAGGCTGAACAAACACATCCCACTCTCACTTCTGGCACAGCAGATGCGTGTTCACGAATAACTCACCACCAAAACTGCCTCTCCAGGCTTTGTCTCTCCAAACTGCTCTGGGTTTGCTGACATGCCTCCTACCCAAGTCCTGCACAGTCCTGCTTTCTGTTTTGAGCACCTTCCTTCTTGCTTCTATCTAGAACTCCTTTAGAAGACCTGCTATAAAACCTTGTGGTCCAGATTATGACTTTCTTGCAGTGGTCACGACCACTGCAAGAAACCACTTCTCCAGGCATCTTCCTTCTCATCTCTTCTGCTTCAGGCCACCTTTACCTAAAATGCAAATATGCCATGAAGAAAGAGATGCTCCTGCACACAAGAACCATTTCTGTTTGCCAGATAACAGCATCTGTGGTCATTTCACATCAGCTCTGCTGTGAAAATAAGATTCTGGCCTGTCTGCTTTACAATGGTAACACCTGGTTAAAAATCTTAATAAAGAAAAACAAGTGCCCTTTGAGATGCTGGAAGTATCATCTCTGAGGATGAGAAGCCAAGCATCTTCCTGATAATTTACTTACTACATTTTACCTATCTTGGTTAAATTTTCATGAAACATTTCTTGCTGCTGCAGACATAAGGACTTACAGCATCCAAGACTAAGAGGCAACTTCTATTTTGCAGGAGAGGCTTTTACTCTGCTACAAACCAACCAGTGCAGGGAACATGAACATACAAACTGTTCGGTGGCTTGACCCTGGGGCATTTGCCAGTGGGAACTTTGTTCCTGGTTTGGTTTTGAGGTTTTGGAAGTTTGTGTCCAAATCCAGCTCCCTGAAATTAATCCACTGAGACAGTCACCTGACCTCCACCTATGCCTTACATCACAGACTATAGGTGGGTTCCTGCTGGGCTGTTGGTTCCTCCCCTTCCTTCCTTGCAGCAGTTTTAACTCCTCTGGTCAGAAGAGTGGAGTTCTCCTCTTAAAATGAGCAAATGAGGACACCCACACAATCTCTTAGTGTGGAAATCTTTCTGGTTCCTTTTCAAGTGGATGCAGGTTTGCCATGTGCATAGATAAAATCGAAGCTCGGCAGGAGGTCAGCGCTGCAGTCACAGGGAGATTTATTTATAACACAAAGATCCTGAGGACAACTTTCATGCAAGCCCTTACTTTGGCAAGCAAACCAGCATCCACCTTTGCAAAATGATGAAGGACTCTGACCTTCTACAGAGAGAGATGAGGTCTCGCTCCCTTTCCAGGGTGTAATTTACTTGTGTCCCAGAGAAAGAGCAATTGAAAATCAAGCCATGACCAAGAGCAGCAGAGTTTTTGCAAGGGCCCCCTAGAAACCTCAGCTTGTCACCTTACTCTTGGCCACTCAAATGGCCAAGACTACAATTCTTCCTACACTGAATGCCAAGAAGCACATCAGCTTCCCTCTTTCCAAGCGCTCATCAGAAAATGCATTTTTCATTAAAAATGAGGCAAGCTGACAATAACTTTAATTTAGACACTGCTGGTCTTGAAAGGTAAAGTACATGAGGACAGTCAGGCATCAGGCACATCCCTTCCCACAAGGCTGATCTGATCGCAGAGTCCCAAGGAGGAAAGAAGGGCTACAGCCAACTGGGAGACAGGGAGGAGGAGAGGAGGCATCTGTACCTGTATGGGGTTGTGTGCACACTTCTGAGAGAGACTGCCAAAGAAACTGGAAGAAAAGCAAAGATACTGCCAGGGATCTGAAACTAGTGATGATGGAATTCACATGCTCAGCAAGAGGGGTTAAAGGCATCTGCAAATCAGAAAAGACTGTAAGTCCCTAATGCAGATAACACAAGTTTAGATGAGAAGGAGAGGTAAGATACCAGAATAGGAGTTATTAATTAAACCCCTGAGGAGCTGCAGTAATTTCCTTTCATTTTGAAGTTGGAAACCAGCTGTACTGCTTGCTGACGGGATTGATGGTTTCAGCATCATCAGCTATATTTTGAATTATAAACCATGTGATCTGCAAGACAGGAAATGGCCAGGATGGGTTTGAATTCTGTCATCTGCCAGAGTTTTCCTGTGGATAAACCTCTCTGGTCCTGTCTCTGCTTTTGCACCTGCAAAATGTGAGACAAATCTCAGGTAAGTGGCGTGAGATTTAATCAAGAGTCATCACAGGCTCTGAGCCTTATGCTGCAGAGCAGGAGTCAGAGACTGAATTCAGAGGAACTATACTCATCTAAACCCAGCAGGACAGAAGCAAATGGAAGAAGTATTATTGGTGGTTTTCAGATACGCTTATCCTCTCATTTGTGGACTTGTCCATCTATAGCATATCCCAAATCCTGGTTAACCAGGGAATCCAAGGGGGTCTTTCACTTAAAGAAGATGGTTAGCCACCATTTCCAGAGAATGAATCTCATGCTAATAGGTAACCTATCAACATTTAAATGTCAGTGGGTGAAAACAAGCAAGAGAGTGGAGAACACAAGAGCCCATCTCCACAGATTCACCTTCTATATACTGGTCTAGAGAAGATAATTTCTTCAATTGTTTGGCTCTAGAATAGGTTTTCTGCTAATGTTAATCAGTGGAGCATCCATGATGTAAGTGGAAGGACCTGATTTACTCCAGCTCAGGACTACACCTGCTGAGATCAATGACAGAAGGAGATGCAAGGCAGGGGATGAAACCTCTGCCACTGGGGCAGATCCCTCCACAGCAGACAGCTGTTGGAGAATTTTCTCTAGATTTCTCTGAGCTTCCTTTTATTTCTCCTCTGCTTCACCCTCTCACAGGAACAACAAACCAGTTTACTCTCACAGACACAAGACAGCAGGAGGTCTGCTTAACTCCCACCCCTTCAAAATTAGCCAGAGCAGAGCTGTTCCTGAGCATAACTAGGAAAAGTTTGCAAAAGGTCTTTGGGTGAGGGCATGGAACAGACTGAGCACAGGGAAGCTCATCTGTTAGCCACTCACACATAGAACTGACATCTTACACAGCAGAAGGAGGTGAAACTCCATCTCTTCCTAAAGCTGTAACGGGTTCCACAATGCAGCAGGAATAACTATATCAGGCAGCCAGTGACACTGGCTCCCTTGTGGTGTTACATGATGCCACAGCATGCAAGAGAAGTGCAATAATTCAATCCCTGAGAAGCAGAAGCAACTGCTTTCCTTTTATTTTGAAAGAAAAAAAAATTACAGCAAAAAGTCATCTGGATAACCAGCTGACATGCCTGACAATTACAGCATTATAGGATATGTTCTAAATTAAATATAGTGCAATCCGTGAGAAAGTCAAACAAAAGCAGGAAAATGCATATAAAATAAAGAGAACAGACATTTACAGCATGGTGTAATCCCCAAAGGGAAAATGCCTTTCTCAGGTCTGAAAATTTCCACAAGAAATCTTGGAAATCTTACAAACCTCTCAGTATCCAACTAAAACAGCCAGGGGAGGAGAAGGCGGGGAGCAGAGACTGGGGGTCTTTCCCCAACACGATCCATCAAAAGAGGGAATGCTGTTCCCCAGCTGAGACATTTGGTATTTTTCATAAAGAAATGCAGCTTTCTCTAAAGGCTCTGCAGAACGAGCCCGGCGTTTGTGGCTATCACAGACTGGCAAAACATTCTGAGGTGCTGGTTTGGGATGACAGAGGCACTTGGTGCATCTCTGAAGAGCTTCTCAGAAAGCCCACACTGTCCTTCCACAGAGCAGCTATTGAAGTCTCCTGCCAGAAGCATTTTCTTTCCCCAGTGCTAAATTAAACTGGCCTCATCCAGCTTAACCACACTGGAAGATGCTTGGACAAAGGCTACTTCATACTTTTCCATCTATCCATGGTGATTATATGTCCCCTGTTACTCTGGTATCTACAGAGGATTTGTCCCGACAGCATCCCTGGGAAGTAACGCCACACCACAATGCCTGTTTTAGAGAGATGAATGCTGCAGTTATGTGGCACCACAGGGTCATGCAGAGATGTCAGAGCCATGCTGATGCCATGCCCCATCAGGTCAATTAGCTTCTGGGGAAGGCTCATAATTTTGTGATGGGGTGCAAGTAATTTGCTGGATTTTTTTCCAGAGCTGGCACATCCCGAGCCAGCCCAGGTGCTCAGGCTGCACAACCTAGGCATGTTTTAAAAGGCTCACTGCAGGTCACAGTAAAAATCCTGTCTGGAAGAAGAACTAACTTCAAAAGAAGAGCATCTTTCCTTACATCCTGATTTTTTTTCTCCTTACAAAACCCACAGGCTTTAAGTGTTCTTTCAGACTGCAAATAAGCAGCAAGAGACCAGCGTGTCCCAGTGAGAGACACTGCAGTAATGGTGCCCTTGAACACTCAGCTCTGGCCTTCAGACAGCAGAATTGCATCTGACAGCACTATCAGAGCAGAGGTTCCAGTTTTAAACACAAGGGCAAGCCTAAGAGCTTCACTGAAAGGGAGCAAAGCACCAAGGTCATTTCCATTAATCACTGCTTCCTACATCACTTGGACATTTAAAAAAATATTACTCTCCATCCTTCTTTAAATTTCAACCTTTTCAAGCCAATTATTGAGATACAGCGTAGCCCCACTAAGATTTTAGGGTTTATCAGTTCACTAACCTTACCAAGCCACTCTAAAGGCCTCACAATACAAAAACTTAAGAGTGCCTGCCCTAAATTCATGCCAGTAGGAGCAGCTCAACTCAGGTCAGCCCAGCACAAAGGCTAGACGGGTTGGTAGGAGGCTGCAGGGCTTCAAAAAACCCTCTCGTCCTTAAAAAAAAACCCTGGCAGCAGAATCAAACACTGCATTGCAGCTGCAAGCAGGGTGCTGGAGGCTGCATCCCAAAAGCAGCACAGGGCCATTAGCAGGGTGCTGATATTAATTGCATCCCTACTGTTAGCAAAAACACACACCAGATAGTGTCAGCATGATTTACAGGCTGTTTTGGTTTTACCTGTTTTGTTCAGTGCTGTCAGATCATCCAGGAACCAAACTCCTGATCTGCTCTAACATGGCAGATTTAGGATGGCATCTTGTGGGAATGGGGGCTGGCTCTTCATTAATGGGTCCCCTTCTTTGCCAGTGTGACTCATCCTGGGTTCAGGCAGTCCCCAAAAGGGATGTCAAGAGCTGGAGAATCATATCTGTCATGCAATGCCCTCTTTTATCCTTCCTTACTCCTCTCTCATAAAGAGGTAACAGTGGATTTTCATGGGTGTGGGTGTTTTAGGCAGGGACTACCCAGCCAGCCAGACCTCATCTTTGCAAACTGATTTTGTTTGAACTGATGCAAAGCCTGGCACAGAAACTCTCTGAAACCAAATTTATGCATTGGATGGTCATTGAACTTGCACCCACAGAATCCATCCTTAGAGAGTCTTCTAAGTTGCTCACACAGTGCTGACCGTAGTTTTAACTAAAGCCTGTTAAAAACACAGCCTCACTTCAATTGGTAGAGTTTTATGAATCTGCAAGACTACTTCCCTGCTCCCACTGCTACGAGAGAGATGAGACTTTAGCTCCAAATGTATGAAATTTAATCCCTCTGTTTTCATAATCTACATCTTCTCTACAGCCTGTTAGCTTTGCTTGATATATTGTCCCCTGGAAACCGTGAGTAACTTCAATATTGAAAACAGAAACAATAGCTCCGAACACAATGGCACATTTCACTTCACAAACTCCATCTGAAATGGTATCTACTCCTCTCCGTAGGACACTTCTCATAGCTCTGGGGAGAGCATCTGCCAGAGGAGAGCGACCGCCCAGCGCAGTACAATGAGGAAACTGTGCCAAGCACAACATAACCACAGGTTTTAACTCCACGCTGGGAGGAGGCTCCTTTGTCTTCTTTTCTTCCTCTCTCCCCACCTCCAAACCCCAAGATGCTTTGCCTGCGTATCTGGTTCCAAACACATGTGCATCTCGTCTTTGGGGGGATTTAGAAAGGAGTACAGACAACAAATCCCACCGCCTGAGTGGGCAGAGAGAGCTGCACATGTAACAGATACCTTGCTGCGGGCCTCCAGGGAGGTAACAAGCAGCCAGCAGGACAGGAGGTTTCCAAGAGCTCTACGCCAGCTGCCAGCCTTACACCCCAGCCCCAGCACGGGCCCTTCAGCTCCGGCAGTGCCCAGCCTTGGGTGCCGTGCTGGCATCTCCCCAGGATGCTCATCTGGAACGTAGGGACAGCAGAGGTGGTCAGTGCCTGGGAAGGGCAGATTCCAAAAGCATTGGCTGTCCAGTTGGGCTTGCAATGCAGAGAGGAAAGGATTTGCACTCTAGAATACAATGTAAGAACAAACCTAGGTTTGCAACACTCAGTCCTTAGTGGAGCCTATGGTAATGGCATCTCAGAGATTGGTTTCTCTCTGTAGATTTATTTCTGGACAGGGAGGACAAAGTTCACGGGTATCAGAAAAGCTGTTTTAAAGAGCCCTGCCATTGCTAGCACAACCACACAACACCGGCACCTTAGCTGCACACTCAGACCCACACCAGCTCCTTCTGGTCCCTGCCCCAACATGCAGCATGGACAACATTCTCTCTTTAAAAGCAAAAGGGGAATTTGGGTAACGTCTGAGTTCATAAAGTCCATGTCCAGAAGGAGAATCCCAGGGGACATGGGGCCAGAGCTGTCCCAAAGGACCTTGTAGATGGACCAAACCATGACGCATGACCGCAGTGGGAGAAGGGACGTCACAAGTCCTGCAGGACAAACATGACCCAGCACCCTAAGAAGGGAGGCTAGGACTGAAATCTTATTTTTCTAACTACAAGTCTGCCTGAGGACTTCCATTAATTTAATTGAGAACGAAAGCAAACCCTGGGAAAGTAGACAGGCTTGGACGGCGGCCACGGCGGTTGCGTGTGCTGCTCAGAGCCGGGTGGGCACTCCAAGTGTTTACAGGGCCCCCGTGTTACGCTCTGCAGGCTCGAGCCCTACCCTGGGATTTTCATTCAGATAATCATCATCCATCTCTGGACGCATTCCTTGTGGACCAGATGCTATTCTGTGTATCATACCAACTAATCACATGTAATATTTGGCAGGCTATGAAAAGCATCGGTGGAGGTCTTTGACAATGGCAGGGGTTATTTTGGTCTTTTTTTATCTCAGTAGCTTTTAAGTGGCACAGGCACGCTGTCAAGAAATACTGTCAGGGCTGTGACTTTTCCAAACTTCCAGATGAGAAAACTGCTACAAGTTGTGAAGGAGAAAGAGCACATGGAGGCAGATGGTTGCATCCAGGAGGAGAGGGACTCCTTCCAGCTCTGTCCTTCCACAGGAGGTTTCCAGCCTATATCCCTGCCTAGTGGCATTTGTAAGACCTGACGGTGAGACCATGGTCAGCAGTACCAGGTGCAAGAGGTACCCAGCACACTGTTACCCACCACAGGCAGCACAGTGCTGCCTTCAAAGCCAAAGCTGTTGTTCCCATCCCTGTCAGGGCAGCAGCAGAGTTTTAAGCCAAGGGTGTCCGTGTGGGCTGAGCAGCAGCACCTATGGATTCACAGGCAGTTGGGTACATGTCCAGCCTGCCAGTGAGCATCCATGCCTGCTCTCCTCTGGCAGATCCTCCTCCAGTGACACCAGGAGCAGTGCAGCACCAGAACAGTTTGTACTTAACTAGGCATGTTCTCAGTCATAAAACAAAACCACAGGTGTTCTCCAGCCTGCCTGGCCACATGTGCAAACCACAGTGGCCAGCTGAAGGGTACACACTGGGTGTGCACTATGCAAGGTGTGCTTGGGTGACTCAAGGAAAGGGTGCTAGGGAAAGCAAGGAAATCGTAGCCACAACAACACATCACCATCCAGCAGCTCCGTCCAAAACATTTCCGAAGGGAAGAAGGTGACCTACAAACTACTTTGATGGGCAGGCTGGTGTCCATCCAGGACAAGAGCAGTGATGATGCATATTTCTGTGCCTTTTCACATCTTGTGGCCAGCTTTAGAAGCTGGATGGGGCAGACAGGCAGGGCAAACAAGCACGACAGTCATTTGTGTCCTGCTGGGCACTGTGCAGGCATCCAGGGTTATTTCTCATCCTCCCTGTGGATTTGCACTTGTCTGTTCTCTCCTCCTCTCCATCACACAAAGCCACAATAAAGAAACATCAGAAAGATGTCCAGATTGTAGAAACATCCTCAAAATGTGTTGAAAGGCTAACAAGCTGCAGGTACACACAGCTCTCTTCTGCCCTAGCCCCTGGCTCAGGTAGGAAATTAACATTTCACAGACTCCCCGTGAAATTACACGATGATATTTTGTCACAGAAAGTATCCAGGAAGACACTAACTTGCATCAAAGAGATTCAGGCCATGTCCAGGCCCTGTAATTCCCGTATGAGCAGCAGTCAAGCTGTCTGATGGCACTGCAGTATGAGACCTGGCTGCTGGTTTTGAAAGTCCACATGATCCTTGTGTCCCTCCATAGGGTTATCTATCTTTAGCACCTCAGCATTATAGCTGTAAGGAATCAGGTCTAGAGAACTGCCATCTGCAGAACCAGCACTTAAAGTTCAATTAAATAAATAAAAGAAAAAGATACATTGAAAGAAGTGAAGTGAGTAGGAGGTGGGAGGAGGAATGACACATCAGCTGCTTTCTACAGGGCACAAGCAACTTCAAAACTTAGGTTCCACGTATGCACCCTGCTGAGAGTAAGAAAAATGTCAGAGCACAGAATGGCCCATTTTCCATCAGAAAGCAAGACACCAGCCTCATCAAATCACAGCTACTGCCAACCTCCCTTTGTCATCAAACATGGGCAGAAAAGGCGTGGGAGGGCAGCAACTATACTCCCATGGCCAGCACAGAGAACTGCTCTTTGCCAGCAACTCAGATGCAAAGTTATCTTGCTTAATTAGGGCTTCCTTTGGCTCAAGTAATTGACCAAATAAATTACACTACCAGACACACATATACACACAAATAATTATTTTGCTGAGTCAGGTGCAGACAATTGTTTCTAGCCCTTCATCTGGTGCAGGTCTCTCCATGAGGTCAGATGCCAGAGAACATTGCGCTGGCCAAGAATGAAGGAAAACCCGAGAGTGGCTTAGGAACAACGGAAAGAAAACTCAGAAGAAACTTTTTCCACCCTAACAGGTGCAGAGATGTGATTAAACGTGCCTCAAAACTCAGGCTTTCAGCACGGCCTGAGTGTCACACTGCAGATCCAATATGGTCAAGGAGGCTTTGAAATCCCAGCCCTGCTTTGAACCCTGCAGATCAGTATCAGCCTGGAGAAGGATTTGAAGCCGGAGGAAGATGCTCATGTTTCGAAAGCAGGAGCCAGCAGGGGAAAGGAGAGGCAAAGGGGCTGTTCTCCATTACAAGAGAAACTGCAAGAGCAGCTCAGGCAGGTGATCCCCTTGCCTGGATGTGGGACTGAACAGCATGAAACACTGCAAGTACAACAGAGGCTTGAAAACAAAAACAGATTTCCCTTCCTAACCATACTGAGACATGCAACAAGGTAAACTGCCAGACAGCTTCACTTGCCTTTCTGTTAAAACTGAGCAAAGGAATAGGATTCATATACCAATTCTGCTGACAGATGGGCTGACACTGTAATAGTATCTCATCTACCTAAAAGCATCTCTCAAATGTCAAAGGTAGAAAAAGAACTCCAGACTTCATATCCTGACTCTGAATGAGTCCCTCGAGGTATTGCTTCCATATTTGATCCATGCAGAAAGCATCTATTTCTATCATCAGATAGGAACATAAAGAAGGAAAAACTAAGATGAGGAAGAGATACTGCTGGGGGGTTATGGGTTGATTCTGAGTATAATGCTGACTTGCAGGAGTCTGACAGTTCTGGGACACGTGCAGGTGCCCAGTGTGCCTGCAAGAAGATAAAAAAGTCAATTAAACTACTCCAAAAAGCAAGAAAAAGAGCCAATTTCTGCAAAATCAATGAATTCTAGGATGCAGAGGCCACTTTTCCATGCTTCAGCACTCATGTAAAGGTGAGGGGGTTTTTATGATGCCACTGGATTTTCAGGCACAATCGAATTCCCTTCCCAAGGAAACTTCTCTCACACTTGCAGCCAGCAGCTATTATGGTGCCCCACTGACAGCAGTGAGCACACAATGATTATGTAGGCAATGAGTACCTACAACCTGGCTGATTCTTTACTGTGAGGGTGGTCAAAGACTGCAACTGGCTACCTAGAGGAGTGGTTAACACCCTAAGCCTCTCAGTAGTTGAAAGGCATATAGACAATGCCCTTACCTTGCTTTAATTTTTGGTCAGCCCAGAAGTGCCCAGGCAGCTGGACTACATGGTCATTTTATGTCCCTTCCAACTGGAATATTCTATTCTAATAATGAAGGCCTGTAGGATGGACATACAAGACAAGCAAGAATTTCTCTATTTCAAGATTACGACAATCTCAGAATAAGAGAATTTTCTGTGAACTTTTACTGTCCTTGGAGCAGAACCCAATCTCCAGGACTGAATTTAAAACTCTACATGAGAACAAAACAACCAGTCTGAGTTCTTGACATGACCACAGTCACTCACCGCTGCACCTGGATACCTGACAGCAACATGTTAATTTATCCTCTCAAATCCATGGGAGATGAACTCTTTTAGAACAGGGAATCCAAAGGACAAATCTCTCAAACCCAGCTCTCCTGCTTTAGTCAGGGCAGGGAAAAACTACAGTGTTCTGTCTTGCAGCTCTTATGGTGCTTTCACCGCCTGAAGAAAATCAGACAAGAGACCAATATACATTTTGTGCCTTTAGACTCAGAATTACAGTTTGCACCAGCAGAAGTATGAGAGATCATTGTGAAACTTGCCACCCCCATGGAGGAAAGGAGCTCCCAGTGCTGGTGGGCTGGAGCACATGGAAGCTGTGACTGTAATCTTCCCTGCACAGAGCTCTGGCTGCTGATCTCCCAAAGACAGGACACAGCCACTGTCCAGCACAAGTGGTTCAGCCTTGAAGTCTGCCTTCCCAGTTGTCCCCATCTCCCTTCCTTCCATTGGTAAAATGCTGCTGGCAACGTAACACGCTGATTTCAACAGAGAGCTCCCAAGCTTAACTAATCATGGTGAACAAAGCCATTATTTATTTTGACTTATCTTGCAGCTTCTCATGCCTTTTCTAGCCCTTAACACCAGACAGATGTACCTCTGCTCAGAGCTGGTGTGTGCTACTGAAATATAAATAAATGAGCAGGCCATTATGAAGGAAGGAAAGAGTTAGTTTTCCATTCTGAATATTGACTTATTTGAGAGCCTGATGTATTTGAAATCAATTTTTGAAAATACATTTAAAGGGCTCTCTTTTATAGAGGGACTTTGTTATGACGTGGAAAATTCACAGCTCCCAACATCGAGCCATGGGTGGAGGGAGTCTGGAGTATGAATTAAAAATAATGCGGTTGTTTGCAGAAATTAGCGGCACCGATTTAAATCCACACTCCCCTCCCTCCTCAAATAATCACCCTGTGAACAGAGGTGGTTTATGGAGCCCTCTGGAAAATGTTCCTCATGGCCTCCATTCCGGACCCAAAATAAAATACATTACATGGCAGCAAATACTTCACCAGGGTGCTGCTCTCTCTTTCCCAACCCACGCCTCCCATTTGTTGCTAATTAAATGAAACAGCAGGTGCTTAGACCACAAGCACAGCAGGGCTGGAGGGAGTGCAGTGATTAAACCCCCCTGGAATGTCTTCTTGGAGAGCTGCAACTTTCCAGGGACCGGACTCTTGGAGGAAAGATGAGATTAGAGGCGAGGGCTGGGTCAGTCTTTGGCTGTGAGCTCCACGATCAGAGGGTGCTTTCGAAGGACAACGGATCACTAGAAACATCAGGTCTCTGGGGAAAGTGCTGGTGCCTCTGTTTTGCCAAGCCACCTTCCCAGCATCCTTGCTACAGGGAGCACACAACACAGCGTGCTCTGCCTCTGGGCTGGAGACATCTCCTTTCTCACCCAGCTGACACCCATCATAACAACGCAGAGCAGCCTCCCCCATACCAAGGCATGTCTGGGCACCTCAAATCTTCAGGCAAAGATTAGCAATGCAGTCCCCGAGGCAGGAAGCCATCCCAGCCTAAGCCTGGGTGAGGCCAGGGAATGGATACATCACAAGCCAGAGTGTCAGCGCTGGCCAGGTGAGCTATGGGTTGTGTCTGAACACAAGACACACCAGGTCATGCTAATGAGATGTTCCTGGTTGCCACCCAGAGCAAATGCCTGCAAGCCCAGAGAGCAATTTTGTAAGAGGAACTCACTCTTTGGGATGTGTCCTTACACCATAACTCCTGGCACTTCCATTTACCGGCTGCCTCTGTGCCGCAATCTCATCCACAGGTACTCCAGGGACTGAATCCCCCCCAATTCCTTCACATGAAAAGGAATGATCCTTGCTGCCACCAATGCCATCAGCAAGTTTCACCTCCTGAGACCAGAGATCAGGCAAAACAAAAGGCAAATGCCATTCTGTTATTGACAGGGGATACACAATGCTGTAAGACACAGACAGGCGTGGAGCAAGGGGCATTTAGGGGCAGCCAGAGCTAAGCAGTTCATCAAACCAGCTCTCCCTACATCCTGCTCTGGGGCCTCCTTGTTTTGCTCCAGTGAAGTCTTTCCCCTGCTCACCATGCACTCCATCCACAGCCACGTCTCCCTCCCATCCCAGTATGCCAGTCTCACTCAGGTGACTTCCCATGGAGACAAGCCGGGCTAACTGTAATCACCCAAAGGCCACCAGTGCATCTAACTCAGGGGGACCCTAAACCAGTTACCAACTGGGGTAACATGGTACAAGCTTGGAAATAAACTCCTCATCCCTTCTACAAATTCCATTTCTGACCACAAGACTCCATGGGACCAGGACATAATCCCAAGAAAGAAAAGCACTATTTATATTTCTGCTGAGCACTTCTCTTTGGTCACTCTGCTGATGTTTCACTTCTTCACCAAACCCTGTCAGAAATGGCTGGGGGCTCAGGGGGAGGAGAGGGAACGTGGTCATTACGGTCTGGCTTAGCTACTGTAATACAGCTAACATTTGGCTCTGTTAAAAACACTCCAAGCCAAAGACTTCAAAGCATTTTACAAACATTAATGAATAAACTTTCTCCAGGAGGGCTGATTATAGCCCCCATTTTATGGGTGGATATTTCCAGATAACCTTCCTGCCGCACCAGAAGTTCCCCCCTCCCTCTTCCACACCGCAGACTCTGAGCTCCTAATTACACAAAAAACATTTCCACATTAAGGCAATTAAATATATTTTGACCTAAGAGTGGAACAGGATTCAGCATGAGGCTTCCTAATAACAACAGGCAGGAACTGACAGCCCTAGTGCTCCTGCAGCTCACAGCACACCCTTGCTCAGCTGTATAATCCAGGGCTCTTGCTCACCCAGAACGAACCTGAAACTTTGTAGGGCTCCTCTCTACCTTGGAAACACCTTTTACAAACTTCCCCTTTACATAAGGATGACCAGGGACCACCTTCATGGAGCACACCACTTGCTCCATCTGCCTTATTCCTGGAATCCAATGGCAAATGAATCCCTACCACCTCCAGAAGCACCAAATGCTAAATCCTACCCTTATGTGCAAGCAACCAGCACCCTCTAACCCTCAGCACAGTAACACAATGAGCATTGCACAAGGCAACAGAGGTTTTTGCAAAGCTGCACCAACAGTTACCAACACACCAAAAAACTACCAGACAACCTGGACTTGTTACAAGGACACAGGTGTTCGTCATGTGCCATCCCACAACACATTTTCTTCACCAGGAAAACACATGCCAGTTTTGTTCAAGCAGCAGCACATCACTGTAGTGACCAGGAAAAGCCTGGACTTGGATTTCAAAGATCCCCAAACAACAGAGAGGCCACAACATCCCAACTCACTGGGCTGTCAAAAGTCTGAGATTAGCCAGATAAAAGGAAATGTCTGTGAAATAATTTTTTGGTCCAGGTGGATAAGGTGTATTCCCTTCTAAGACAAAATTTCAGTCATTAAACTCATCCTAGTCCTTTGAAAGAATTTTTTCCCTATTATCATTTTACTTAGTCCTTTTCTAGTTTGCTTTCTAACTTCTTCCCACTTGGCATTTTCCCCTCTCTTTCATTGTGTTTTCATGATTTGTCCTTCACCTCTCTCAAAACACGTGGCTGAAGGGAGCAGCTCAGTAAGTCTAACTGGTTTTCTTAACACACCCTTTAAAAAACAAATGCATCAAGACCCAGGCACATGGCTCTGATGTTACCTCTGTTTGCAAAAGCACCACTAAATTGATTTGGATCTGCCCTTGACTGACCTGGTGAATCAGAGGCACCCCTGGATCAACACTGATGCCTCAAGAATGGCTTTACTAGAGAGCTCTGCTTGTACTGTAGAATTACAGAAATTATCTTAAACACACTGGGATGCTTTTCTGAGTCTCTGCTTAGTCCTTTGTGAGCTCGTTCACAGCTCCTGCCATCAAGAACTTGTCAGCAACTTGTTGAAGTGGGAACCTCCTCACTGGACTGCAACTCCCTGCTCTGTTGCCTTTGCACCCTCACAGGGTCCCAGATGGGATAGCTTAACAAAACTTCAGTTATGGGCACTTGTGAAGGTAAATGCTCAATGGCAGGTGTGGACTGAGCAGGCTGCCAGCCAGGGCAATGCCACAGGATCTGACGTGCTATGAGAGTTCAAGTCCCCCCTTTCCTGCACAGATCCGACAGACCAGAACTCTCCTTTTAAATGGAAAAGCAAAAGGTGCAGAGCAAAACCCTCAGCTTGGCTGAACGCTGCTCAAACAGGGCACCCAGGAAGGAGCGTGCACAAAGCTGTGCTTCCCCCAGAGCATCACTACTCCTGCTTCTTGCGTGACTTCACCATGTGTCTGCTCAGCTCTGTGGGTTTTACTGCCCTGACCGCTCCACTTCAATGCTTCCCCTGAACGGAGGGAAGTGGAAATTGCAAAACACAGTTCTGCAGTGGGAATACTTGCATTTGCATGAGACATGAAACTGCTCTGGTTGCAGAAAAGAAGAACCATGCTGTGACTTGAGGCAAGCAGGAAGGGAATAGGGAGCAAATAAATTCCCGACTTCATGCTCCATACATTGATGATGAAAAGATCAGTCATTCAGATACTATGGGGAAGAAGCAAATAGCACCCAGTGCTCATAAATCAGGCTGGGGTGAGCCTGGTCAGGAGCCTTTCCTATGGCAGGCAGGACTGTCCACGGTTTGCAGTGGAAGAGACGCCAGTTAATGCTTTTCTGTGTCCTGTAAGCAAACCATGGTGTGACAGGACCAAGAGCTACTGCTCCTTCCAGACAGGGCCTTCCCACATCTGAGCCTGTCAGAGCAGAAAGCCGGGAGGGGTGAGGTGACATGGAAAAGAGCCCTGACAGAGCCCTGCATAAACTTTCCATTATGGCTGGGCAATTTTCTATTTGCACTTAAATGCAATAATGTAAATAAACTCCCCGTAACCCTTCCAGGGCTATTTAGGACGTTTGCAAAAACAACCAGCTCCTCTCATCACGAGCCAAGGGATGCGAACACAACAGGCACTTCTCATCTTGGTCTCCACACACTTAATGAAAGTGAAGGATTGTATTCCCTGCACAACAGTGGAATTGTGTTTCAGGGCTGGGGGTGTGAACTCCATGCAATTTTCCGGCAGTATAAATAATTAAAAGCTGAGTACGATTTGGGGAGATCAACAACGTAGTGGAGGGGGTAGAATTGTCAAGCCTGAACTTTCGGGGCTTGGGTGCTTAGGGGAAAAAAAGCCCGTGGAAAAATCCTGCTAAGGAATTTAATTTTCACACAGATATTCCAGAGAAAAAAAAATCAAAAGGCTGGTCTTGATCTCTGGTGAGGGGAAATATGCTAATAAAGTGGCACTTGGAGAATTTGCTGCCTGTGTGAGGCCAGCAGCTCCAGAGCAGTAGCTTTGGCTGGGGCTGGTCCCACAGCCAAACCACTCTCCTGTGTTTTATTGTTCCAGCAAACAAAACCTGGAACAAGGGTAACAAACAAGTGGGCTGCTCCCAAGGCTGAGCTTTAAGTCCTGCTGTGGAGATCTATGATGAATGCTTCCAACACCAAAATAATGGAGATGGAGGAGGGGTAACACGGGAGGTATACACTGAGCCTTGACACACTCCGATGAAGAAAGGCTTTCAGCCCAGTTTTTACCATGATTCTGCATAAACCCTTGTATGAGATACTGTCCAGGCACAAAACCAGCAGGTCTGGGCCCCATACCAAAGCTTTCCATCATGATTCAGAATTTTTGGCAATTTCAGGCATGTTTTTAGATTTCCATTAGCACCACAACCTTGCAGGGACTCATGCTCCTGATACATTGGATTTTTAACATGTAAAGCAACCAACAGCTATGAAAATAGGTCTGAGTCCTCCACAGTTGATGCAAGTCACTTCAGTTCATTAGGAAGAACTTGTTGCTTTTCCTGTCTGTGGCTGTATCCAGGAGAGTCCTTCCCAAAATACAGGGTCTCCAACATCCTCACAGCCTCCAAGCCAGCAATAAGGGGGGGATGTATGTACTGCTGGTAAGAACAACTTACACAAACTAAAACTCCAGAAAGCAAGGGAATAATTCCAGAAAATAACACTTTTGACCAATTTCACTGTGTTCTGTGCCTGCTAGAGGCAGACCATATACAGCTAAAAGGACACAGCTAAGAAGTCAACAACCTCTTTGTGATGCTCCCAATATTTTTAAAAAAAAACCAACCAAACAAAACTCATTTGCCTAACTACATATAGAGCCCAGACCACCAAGAGCATGGCACGGGTATCACCTCTGTTCTTGCCTTGCTGCTGTCACACCCCGAGGAGTTGGCTAAGCCACCACCTCACTTTCTAAGGTCACCCATGTCCTGGCCAAAGAGGTGGATTGGTGCTGAGGAGCAAATATTGCCTCGTAGCCACCCTGCAGGAGATTACCATGCTGCAACCTAAGGGCAATATTCAAGTGTCAGCTTTATGCTCCAACAGAACCCAAGTGAAAAAGTACAAAGGGGAGGGTCCCCATAGGCTGGGTCACCTTCTCAACCGTGGGTTCTTGGCCATGGTCATATTCAGTGCACCTCTGTTGTAGCTGCACAGGCACTTTGCCATTTCCTCATCATGGCCCTCGTCTTTGTCTGACGTGTAAAGTCTCTTTAAAAACAAATACTGGAAGCTGAACAGATTGTTTTGCCAAGCAAACATTTAAATAATGATGGAAATAAGAATTACAAACAATTCCATTTATTCACTGAACACAAAGATACTGCCCCAAGCCAGCTGGTATCCTAAGGCACTGAGGGCTAGAAGGACAAATGGTATTTAGATAGCTTTTAAATCAATGGAGACAACCATTCTCAGCTCAATAACCATGACAGCTATTAATTTTCTCCCAAGGGCATCTCAATTCCCCTGGGAAGGCCTGTTACAAGCTTGCTGCTGGGCTGTTTTTCTGAGAGCAGGTATGTAGGGGTCTCTCCTACTGAAAGCCAAGTCTTGCAAGCGTGGCTGCACCAGGAGCTCCAGCACAGCTGCCAAAACACAGGAGGCACAGGCAGCCCTCACAGACAGCGGTGCAGGGCTCCTCCTAGAAATCTGTTTTTCTGCATCCCCTGTAAACCTTGCACTGCCAGCCTCTCCACTCACTGTCTGGGATAACAGCAGCAAACAACTGGCCCATGTTTACGCAGAAGAAAGGATGTGCCATTTCTCCCCAAGGAGCCAGCACTGACCTTTGGGAACAGACGTGTTGACAGACCCACGTTCAGATTTCCTCTGAATTTTCCCAGCCTTGTTTCAGTTTCAGTAATGCTCTTAAGGAAGCTGTTTATAAATGAAACCCTACAGCTGTTGCAGTAACTCCATCCCCACAGTTCCAAGATTATCAGGGATGTCCCTGAAGCCAAGCACTGGGTCTGAACCTCATAGGTCAGATATGGAGCCAGGCCCCTGGTCTGGAGGAGCATTTCACAGCAGCTCTCAACATTTACAGCAGGGCCAGGATGCTGAGGCCCAGCATCCTGCACCACGGGAATGGGAACAGGGGAAACTTGATCCTTGCAACCCAGCCCATCCCAGCCAAGGCCAGCACAGCCCAGAGCAGAGGGAGGCACATGCAGAGCCCAGCAGGAGAAACACCAATTTCACTGTGCACTTCCACCATAGCCTGATGCAGCGACCTCTGCCATGCTGGTCCTCCCCTGCCCGACTCAACCCCACCTTCTCCTCCCACTTTCCTGCCCGTTTCCTTACACACCCTCAGATGCACACATGCAGCCCAATAGAACACTCCCTGAGCTCGTCAGAGGCTGGGAATCCTTTCAACACAAACCTCCCACGCCGCGAGAGGGGCAAGCTGCATCTCGTGCGGAGCCACAGCAGCAGCCCTCCTTCCCTCCCTTCCCACAGTGCCAGCCAGGAGCTCTGCACAGGGTGGCACCTACAGAAGAGTGGGTCACCTATTGCAGAGTGTCCCTGCTGCTCTGGATGGCTGGGAAGACCAGTGGGTGACTCTGCTCATCCTGCTAAAGAGGCCTGGTGGGTTGAGGGTTAGGAGTCAGCATTTGCAAACACAGGAGAACATGTGCCCCATTGCATTCTTACCTACACTCTTCACCACTGATAAACTTAGTGCATGCTTGGACTTGTCCATTCACCGCTCCTGCAGAGCTAAAAGCATGAAGAACATGAAATATCAGAGGCCCTACAAAAACACTCAGTAATGAGTTAGACTGCACTGGACCACCAGAATTAGGGCTGTGGGTCTCCACGTGGGCAATTAACCCAAACTAACTACTGGAGTGAATGTACGCAATTCCATCAGAATCACAGAATTCCCTCTTTGCTCTGCCCCAGAAAGCCTGCATGCCAAAGCCACCAGGTTCTGTTTCAAATCAGTGACCCAGTGAAATCCAGGGTACTCAGGCACATGGCACAGTTACAACGAAACTGGGAATGAGTGGACATTACACTATTTGATATAGCCTGGGGAATGGAGAAAGGGACGTTGTTACAGTATAGGGTAGCAGGAGAATGACTGATAACAGCAACGTTCATGTGAACTCCAGTCTGAGTAAGAGAAGCAGAGATACAGGCTGCAATTACTAGTTTTTATACTACCATTTTTGTTTAATGTCGTCTTTAGTGTTCAGTTACTCCATTATAGCACTATAAACAATCAGGATAACCCTAGCAATAGCAAATTAAGCTCTCGATGTTTTATCATCAGGATGAAAACTCCTTACATGTCTTTCCTCTTCCTAATAAAATTCTTGATAGTCTTTACTTTTAATGTTCTAATTGGCTGCTAGTGAGTTCCTCTTTCTGTGCCACTTTGAAGAAAACCTGCTTAGATCAGCAAACTACGTTGGGCAGATAATATTTTGCTGATACACAAAGCCAGTGCTTGAACAGAGCCTTGTTTATTTGCCTTTTCAAAATTGTGACATTTCAGACATCTCCTTGCAGCCAAACCGCCTGTGTGTGTCATTGTGTGGAGAGACTGAGATCTGCCTACCTCACATTCCTGCCGCGGCTCCGGCGGGGATGCCGTTCGCCTCTCGGGCAGCCAAACACCCAGCGTGGGATGGTGGCATGCTGCTAAATCCAGCTGCTGTGTTTTGCCTTGGAGAAAGCTGCATTTCACCTGTTGTGAGGAAGGATCCTCCCCCAGCTCCACAGAGACCCAGCCATCCTCACAGAACAGAGGGTTGGTCCCCCTGCTGAGGTGCTGGTCCTGTTCATGCTCTGACTGCAGGCACTGAGTAACACAGGCCTGGAGTCAGACCAGGACACTTGGAGTCACTGCTTAAAATGCAGCAGATGACCACTGGTGACTGAAGCTGAGAGACCAGGCATGGACCCTTGGTCCCATTTTCCCTACTCACTTTGCTGGGGAGGGGATTTCTTAGCAGTGGGAGCAGTACCCAGCTGGGGTCATAA
Source organism: Ifrita kowaldi (assembly GCA_013398055.1). Taxonomy (NCBI): domain Eukaryota; kingdom Metazoa; phylum Chordata; class Aves; order Passeriformes; family Cinclosomatidae; genus Ifrita; species Ifrita kowaldi. The sequence goes on from VZRS01003118.1 coordinate 423,480, forward strand.
TAGCTGTAAAAAGCCCAAGGTGGTACTGAGCAACTGCAAGGGTGATATGGGGAGAGGAGAAAGATCCATCCTTCATTCTTGCCAGCTGCAAACTTTGTGATTGCTTTCCAGTCCAGCATGGCCACTGGGAGGGTGAGAGCTGGCTGCATCTCCATACTTCTCCACCTTATGCTTTGGGCAATTATGCACATGCTCAACGACAAATCCCCATCCTGCTAACAGCCTCCAAAAGCATTTTCCAGTAAGAAAAACACAGGCCTTACATCTGTAGGTGTCTTTTACTGTGCAGTGGAAATGCCAGGGGGTATCCCTGCTATCCTAATAAAACAGTGTCCTTTCTCAGCTCCTTTGGGGACAAGAGCAGTATTATTGAACTATCACCTCAGGACAGGAGTCTGCAAGCACCACCAGCAAATCCATCAATGATGACGGGAGACCTCAAACAGCATCCAGGGAATGTGCCCCAGTGAGCCACCAGCCTGTCACAGGGGTCAGCACTACTGACAGGTGATGTTCACATCACTCTCCTCACACTCCTCTGTTCTGCACTGCAGGCAAGTGCAAGAAAACAACATTCAAAATATTACATTAGGAGATAGCTTTGACCCCACACAGTGCTCAGGTGCAAATGTCTCCCCAGGGTGAAAGACAATAGATAACTGGATTTGACAAGCAATTTATAGTAATGCTTTCATCTATGCAGAGTTAATTCAGTCTTTTCAATCCTATTTACTGAAACACTGGCACCCACATGTATTCTGCTGCCATCATTTGACCCATGCTCAGGAGCAGATGTGACTTGGTTGCACAATTAAATGATGCAGCAATGCCCTAATTTTATTTAAAATCTGTGTTTACAGATATCCAGCCCCCAGTGAAGCAGCACATGGCTGACACTTGGCTTGCTGCTTTGGGTTCTGTTTGCTGTACTTCTCACACCTTTGTGGGGCAAACAAATCCTGTGGTATGACCAGCCTTACTGCCCTATTACTGAACTTAAAAACAACCTGATTCCCAATTTGAGCATATGCACTGCTGAAATAGCACAGCCAAACTCTCCTGGGATTTGAATCCTTGGGACAGAGGAGCCTCTTACCGCCTGCAGTGCCTAATAGAATTTGCAAAGAAGTATTTTTAAAAAATGCAGTTTCTACTAATGCTACAGCTCTCAAAACCACTGAGCCACTTCCCACAGAGACAGCCATTCGGGGAAGGGTGGGCTCTTTTTTAAAGAAACATGAAAATGGAGTAGTGAAATTAATTATCTGTATTCCTCTCTCCTTGCTCCTGGGCAGCCCCCTGGGTTTCCCCATGGGTCGTATCCAGTCTCACTGTCAACGCCAGGCACTGCAGCCCTGATTAAGTCATTACAAGTCAGCCCTTGTTCCTCCACTTCCAGTCAAGAGCAAATGAGACACGTGCAGGCTTCAGAAGCCCTGAAGTGCAGCTCTGTCGTTGACACAGCAGGGCGAGTGGAGTTGGCAGAGACCTGTGGACTCCAGCTGTTTTGGACATGAGTGGTGCCCGTGAGCTGGCTGAGCATTACTCCCTAAGCATTTGCTTGGCTTTCTCCTGGAATGGCCACATGGGGATAAGCAGGGACATTACCAAAGTAGATTGATTATGCTAAGAGCACCTTACCATGCATGGTATCAGATTGCAAGTCCCATGTTCAAACAGTGCTAAGTTAGAAGTTCAAGCTTCCAGCAAAAATCTGGAAAGTGCAAGTCATCCCCAGATCTGGAGCAAATTTCTCTTTGGGCAAGAATCTCTGCACATCAAGCCACAGGTTTCCCAAAATGCAAGGGTTACCCAAAGTGCCCCTAAGCATTCATTTGCTTTTCCAGCTCTCTTTGCAAGACTCATTAAAGCTGGAAATACGAATTTCTATTCAAGACCCAAAGCAGTTTTCTTTGCCTCACCTAACAGATGCTCAGGAATAATCAAAAACCCAGAAAGAATAATAGGAAGGAAAAAAAAACCTATCACCTCTGGGAGTCTAAAAGCACATCACGGCAGCCTGAGCACACAGGGCCTTGTCCCCATCTCACAGCTCGGAAACTGAGGCACAGACAGTGACATAGTACAGAAACATGGCAGGACTGTGGAAATCTCAGGTGAAGACCTCAGTTTCTGTAACTCTGCACCTGGTGCTGCAAGAGCTAAAGAGGCTGCTGGAGAGGGCTGTCACTGCCCGTGCAGTGCTGGCCCTGACAGAGATCCCTGGGAGAGAAAAGGGTTAAAGAAGGGAATTTTGTTACTTTCTTGTCGTATTTTCTCGTGGGGGGAGAAGCGTCATGCAAGCGGGAGTTTTCCACTGGCTAGGCCCCTTTGCACTTATCAATGGGACCTTTCAGGACTCACTCCCTGATTGAGACATCATTTCCTGTCCAACACACTAACCCCATTGATAACTCCACACTTGATGGGAACTTTTCAAACCTACCAGGAAAGGCTGGGAGACCCAGAACAACATATACATGAAAACAGAACTGGGGCGAAAAGAAAAAGAAGAGAGAAAAAGAAAGAAACAGTTTTAGCCACAATTCGCATGCTGATAACAAATGTTTGTGACTAGGGAGCTGCGCATCTTTAGCAGGTACAGCAGACACAGAGAAGATGCTGACATACTCTTACAGCAGTGGGACTGGCAGGCCTGGCACTTCAGCCCAGTAAGAAGTAGAGACGGGCACTAGAGGAAGCTTAAGAACATCCCTCCCTTGTGTTCTGGCCACACAGCAAACGGACATTAGGACTGGCTGTAGAAATGGTCACGTTTCACCCAGGAGGCCAAGATAACTGATACAGCTTACAAAACAGCCTAGAGACTTCAGGTTTCCAAGTACCAGAAATGAAATGTAAAGGGGAGAAAAGATGAAACTAGAGCTCTTTAAGATGCTTCAAACAAGAACCTGTTTTTTCCTAATTTATCAAGCGAAAAGGCTCAGTGTTACTTTTCAGGACACAGCGCAGTCAGGTACATCCTCAACACTGACCGTGAGGACCCACTTGATATTGTAGCCTCAGCCCAGCTCCAAACACAAGGTCCAGCCCAAAAATCAACATTTTCCCCGAAGTTCAAGAGTCTCTCAAACCACAGCATCTATTTTTACCCCAGGCAATTACAGTTTTGCTGCCTACAAAGCTACAACGATACAAAAATATCAGTGAATCTGGATTATTGCCAAACAGAACACCAGCCCCAAAGCCCCCCCTACCCATGCAGGTGCCTGGGAGCACTACCAGAAGTGAAGCAGCTGATTTCCTGGTTTCAGACTTTGGTCAGCAGCTATCCAGCAAGAAAGCTTTTGATGAAATCTAAATATACGGGCACAGAATAGAGCAAAGGAGCTGTACCAAACAGCAGGAGCCAGGACACTGGCTGGCTAGGTAGATGGTTGGGAGGAGAGCCTGGAAGATTTCCACTGCACTCTCCATTGCTGAACTGCTGTGGGAGTGTGCAAGAGCTCTTTTGTTTTCAGTTACTTCGGTCAGTAGTTTCTGGGGGCCCAAAATGCAGTGCTCTCTCTGTTTTAAGTGCATCTGAAGTATTTAAAATTAGATCCCCTCTTCAATAGGAACCATTCATGAAAATGTCAGCTTTAAATGTCTTTACAGTTCAAGTTACTCACTGTGAGCATACCACCCACTTATCTTATACCCTACAAGGGCAGAGTCTGAAAAGTTTCAAGATCATGACATGTAACAGACCAAACAAGCACAAAGCCTTATTTAAAGGCACTATTAACCCAGCTGGAAACATGACTAAAAGCATGAGTAGAAATAATATTTTATGTTAGACAGGACAGACTTACCTGCAGGTCAAAGAACTTGCTGTATCTCCGGTAGATGATCTGGGAAGTCAGGTCAGACCATGTTACATTGATGATATAGACCTGTTCAGGGAAAAGAGAACACAAATCAGCCTGGGCCATGAAGCACAGGATACATCCAAAGGCTGAACAGTCAATTAGGTTAATTTCAGATCTCACTGGCTGTTCCTGCTCACAGTGAGGAATATCACCCTGGGTGCAGGACTAGCCTAAACTGAAGCCTGTTGCAGCCTTCAGCAGAAGTCTCAGGAGAGTACTCTGTGCTCCCCCACATTTCCCCATCAGCAGCTCCCACCGACTTTGTTCTGCCTGGGATAAAAGCCCTAACTGAGTGACGCCACATTTTCTGGTCTGTGGTAGCACACCCTGCCTTCTGTCCTCTTTGGATGGTCCCAGGGCTAGCTGCAGGCATGGACAGGGGAGCTATTCCACCCCTAGAGCAACAGCTCATCGTGGGGTGCTGATCTCCAACCCCACACTCCAGGGTGTCTCTGTATATGGAGATGTGGCTGTCACCCTTCTCAAGCAAGGAGTGGCTCTGGTTCAACAGGAAATTCAAAGGAAACACAGCTCCACAGGTGTTGTGGAATCACAGCCATGCAACAGTTGCTTACTCACACCCATACATATGTGACAGAACCCAAACCCTGTCCCAGCACACAGCTCTTGCTGAGTCACATCGGACCCCTCGGCACCTTTGGCCCCCACTGGAAGGTGATGTAAATCTGGACAGTGAGAGTGACACTGCTTCCTTACATTGATGGAAACAGCAACAGAAGCCCAGAATGAGCCCAGGATTTCCCTGGTCCAACCCTAGTCCATCCCCAAAACAATCATCTTACAGAAACACCATTTTGCCAGAAGCTGTGATAAAAAATGATTTGCACGCACATGCACACGAGCTTGCACATATACATTTTTATATATATACACACACATACACAAAACACAAAAATGTTTCCTTTTGACCCTGCTACCTCCAAAACACTTTTTTTTAAAGTTAAAAATGCACTAGGCTCTTCTCTCTCATACACTTGCCCTCAGGCAAACGCTGGTCCTGCTGCCTTGATGACAGATACGCAACAAGACTTCAGCAAACACAGGATGGAGCTATCAAGGGTTACCATGCAACATCAATATAATGGAAATCACAACTAGGACAGCTCCTGGGCCTTTAAAGCCATTTCCAGGTTTCACATATGGAGTGAGATAACAATCTGGCAGAGGAAACAGGAAAGCATTCCTCCTCCCTCAGCCACAGCACTGCAGCAGGAGCTCTCCCTTTTGTCATGGATGCAGAAGTGAAGTGCTCTGTCTCTAGCAGTGGGGGATGGATAACATCAGCCTCTTCTCCCTCTCCCCCAAGACACCAGACCATCTTCCAAGTTGCTCATCCAATTGCTTCTGTATTTTTACCAATAAAAATTATCGCATGAAAATCCCTGGAGGGGTGTTGAATATTGGGTTTAACAACACTTTTCCAAGGACCACCAATGGATTTTTTTTTTCTTCTTTCCCAGTAGGAGAGGTGTCCTGCCAGAAACCACAGAGATCCTGCAGCCATACTTTCCTCTCTGCTTGTTACAACCACATTCAGTCCCCAAGGCAATCTGCTTCCCATCTCCTGCAGCCCAGTTTCATGGCATTCAAGAACTGGAGATGCTGAGCACAGGCTGTTAAGGAGATCTGGGGCCTTTCTCATGATTGCATCAAACATATCTGCTCTTCCCACCAGGGCAGAGACCACTGAGGATGGCAAAGGGAAGACTGCCCAGGGGTAAGAGCATGACTCTCAGCAAACCAGGTTACTCTTCTTCTGCATCCCATAATTCTCCTGGAAAACCAAACCACCCAAGCACCCTCCTGCAATGCCCATACACACCAGGGTGACACCAGCACTGCCCTGCTTCATGGAGGGGAGATAGGACTGTGTAACATGAAGATTTCAGCTCCCCTTTAAAGATCTTACCCACACAATCAAGGCAGAGGAGTCAGAGCCTGGGAAGGAAGCTGCTCTTGCCAATTTTCAGGCCAGCCACACTACACTGAAGAACATTTTCCCATGTGTTTGTTGTGGGGAAAAAAAATGTTTGTAGCTTCAATCTGAGCTAATTCACAAATATTTCTACTCATTCTCTATCCAACAGCTACTTTCAGATGGAAAACCCATTCGATTAAAAACAGATCATGACAGATGGGAGCTGAATAGGATCCAAAAGCAACTTCAGATATTGTAATTCTGGCCCTGAGTTCTCACAAAGGGGATGAGACAGAAGGAGAAACATATTGCACATGCAAATAAAGATTATAATTTTTCTCTCATTATACATCTTTTCTTCAGAAACTAGAAACAAAACACATATGCCACAGACATCCAGGCACTTTGAATTTCATGGCACTTCAGGCTCCTCCGTGCTACTCTTCAGAACCCACAAAAAATGTGAGTTCCTGCAATTTTTAACAGCCTACAAGTTTGCTTGATCAAAATCTAACCCAGGCAGGAGTCAATCCTGCTTCAAGATTTCAGTCTGGTGGTGCAGTAAGTGGCACAACACCTCCATGACAAAAGAAGGGTCAGAGATGGGTGCACAGGGATATTCTGGGTAAGAGGTTGGATTTATTTGGTGCAGGGAACAGGTGTAGGAGCAGCACCCCACTGCATGGTGCAGATACATCCCCAGATCTGAAATTCAGGCTCTGTGGGAATGAAGCTGCCACTGACTTCAGTCAAGCCAGGATTTTGCTGCACATTTAGGACAGCAATTTAATCTTTTTGAGCCTAAAGGTCTCCTCAAGCTCAGCAAGTGATGGATGGGGCAGCATGCAGATAAACTGACTTCTATTTCATGGAAAGATTACAGAAGCAAGAAAAGCCTTTAATCATAACCTGGTGCTATGTGAAGTGAGAAACCTCAGAATCTGCTTGGTGGGAGACAGGTGCAAAACCTAAAACAGCTATTGATCTTTTCTGCTTGTTTGCCCAAATCAAACTGCTTCTCAAAAGCCACCATTTAAAATAATGGGATATAACTGTTCGGTTGAAGATTTATAAAATGCCAGATTATAAACGCAAGGTCTAGAGGTTTCAAAAGCCTTAGATATCATATTTCTCTCCCTTAGAGATCTGAGTTTGGAAGTCATTTGCTTCTGCTGCCTTGGTCAGACCCATAACCTTTCCATGAGCAGTGAACATTACATCAGCTTACTGCATCATTTTTTTTTCTCAGACCTTAAAATGGGTATCTGTGAAAGTGATCAACAATATCCCAAGAGAGAAGGAGAAAAGCAGTCCTGGGGGAGCCCAGGGTCATGCAAATGCAACAGGACAAGGAGGCAGCAGGAAATACTGGATAAATAGGGAGAGTCATCCCACGCTCGAACACCCAGCAGAGCCAGCATCGCTCTCGCAGCCGCCTGCAGAGCCAGGGGAAGGCTTTCTGTGACATCCAACAACTCCCCAAAACTGAGCCACACAAGCCACCACTCCAACATGCAGCTGGTCCTGCCCACAAGAGAGTCCCAGCTCCTTGGCACATTCTGTCTTGATAAAAGAAGATAAAATCAAAGTACCTTACATGTCTTGGAGCAAGCTCTTTCATGTGAGTACAGTGTTTTCCTACACACAACTGAACTGTAATCAAGATTCCAAATTACTACAGTAATTAATTACTAAAGGCAAAGAGACCTGCTTTATGTATCTGCCATGTTTATTACCATAAAGGAGTCAAAACACAGATGCTATTCAAATGTTTCACCTTAAAAATCCTTAACGAAAGGTCCTTAACAATGAACGAAAATTGAAGTACAAAGGACAAACAACTCACTGCACAATCACTGGGTGCTCCAGCCACTAAGAATGTTCAAGTTTTAATTTCCCAAGTCCAGTCTTTTTTTGGTCTACTGTTATATTGTAAAATAAGTCCTTCTTCAGAGAAACAAGAAGCAGTCATTTAAAGACTGTAGAATATTAAGCAGGAACTGAGCTTGATAAGTAGCTCTTAATATTCATGGCTTATGAAAGAAGGTGCAAGGTGCCAGGGGGATTTTATCAGCTACTAATTATTGTTTAATTCTAGCTCTGGGAAACTTCTGCTTTACCCACCACAGAGCAGAAAATTTATTGTAAACTGAAGTCCTTGTTCTCCCTTTACTGCCTACACAAGCAATGAGAAGAGATGACTTCCTATTACCAAACACATCCACTCTAACGTCACTGGGCACGACCTTATCATCGACTGCCTTGTTTTCAATGGAAAATATCCAGTTCTAGCCAGCACAAACCCCAGAGGTAACCAGCTCAGGTTATTCTCATGTGACTGATTTTTCAATTGTTTTTTTAGAGGCCAATGTTTTGTTGTCTACTGCCAGATGAGCTGGAGTGGAAGACAGATGTCTGAAACTGGTCATCTGACGAGACCAAGATAAGAACATACACAAATACAAGAGCTATTGGCAAAGGGAAGATTGAAGAGCAGAAACCAGAAATATCCCTGCACACATAAGAGAGGGTGTTGTTACTTATTACTTTAATAAGTAATTACAGTAAATACCAGCTATTAAGAGAGTTCTATGAATGCAAAAGACAACGCTATGGTGCAATTTGTATGCAGATACCATCACGATATCCCCTTTTATCCTGGAAAATGTCAGCTTCTTCAAAGACTCCTATTAAAGTGTTGGATGTTTGTCCTCCTATGAATCAGGATTGAGTTGGAAAAGATGCATCTTCTCCCTTGTATTCAGATGCTATCACTGCCTATGAGCTGGAAGCTTTCCACCAGCACAGCTCAGCATGTGAATGCTCCCTGGTCCACTTCCATGCAAAGTCAACCCAGCTCCCGCAAGGCTTGCAGCAATTTCAGCTGCTTCATTTACCTGGTGGAGTTTGCATTAAAACAACTCAATCTGTAGCAAAGTCAACATACATCTGTGTTCTAAATTACCAGAGTATGGCCACTGCACCAACTCACTGTTTGCATAACCATTTTAACGTCAAAGATGTGCTGATGAGCACAAATTGGTGCTGGCCCAGATCCAGATTTGAAGTGATAACAGCCTAGACACAGCAATTTTGGTATCCACAGGACCAAAGCAGCAAAGCTGTTCAGCTTCCTGATGCAGTTTGGTTGATTTCAGGTGTCTTCTTCCACCCCATAAGACACTGGCACCAGTAGCTGGGGTTTCCCCAGAATGAGGGACCCCAGTGTCCTCAATTCCTGCCCTATACAAGAGCCAGTGTGGCAACAGGAAGAGTGGAATGCTCCAGGAATAAGCATGGAGAATGTTAAGCCCTTCCTCTGCACACATCACCTGTGCCTTCACTTGGCTCAGATCACGTCTGACTCTGGATTCAGTGAGCACAGCACGGGCTTCTTGCCAAGCATTCAAAAGACCCTAAAAAGCACTGTGAGACCTGGGAAATTCCCACAGAGATGAAGTCAGACCCTCAGCCCCAAGCCATTGGTAAGTCCATCACTGGTGCCATGCAATGAGGTCACCTTTCAGCACGATGGTCTCCGAGGTACCGCAGCTCAGCCGGGGCAGGGCCAAGGAAGAGCTATTTTCAAACCCACTCCAGAGCTGTTCTCACTCCAGCCTTTTGAAGACTGAGCTGAGAAACAGAGATGAGACTTGGAAGAAACATGAGACCCAGGGAGCCCCAAACAGGAAAGGTCCTTTCAGGGTAGTTGCTGCCAGGGCAGGATGCCTCAGAGCACTGCCAAGGAGGGGTGACGCGGGCTGCACGCAGGTGTGGGGTGTCTGGCTTTCTCATGCACCAGATGTGGTTTCACGGACTCCCCTTTACCCAGCTCGTGTTTCCATTACCAACAGGGAAAATACAACTGAGAAAAAGCCAAAATGGCCCAGGGGTCTCATGGACAAATGTTGCATGTACCTAAGTTTTGGAAGCAAAGCAGAGTTACAGTATGCTGGGAGGGAGCAAACTGAAGCATTTGCCAGTTCTCATCTGTGAGCAGCCACCACGCAGGCAACTAAAGCAGGACATGGCAATTCCAGTTTCCATCATAATTTGCAAGCTAATTTACAGTCAAAGTAAACATACAAGTGAGAGGAGAGGAAAAAAAAAGGGAGGAGGGATAAGAGAGTTTTCCTTTCTTCACTGATTTCTTTTGTGGATCTTGTTTCATCTCTAAACTACACTGTAAAAGGATTAATGCTGCTTCTCTTTTCAGCCATATCACACCAAATCTTTTCTGAGTACACAAAAAAATAAACTAATTTCTAACTCCAAATCTAGCCATACTCTCAAGGTGCAAACTGGGTCCATTCCAGTTTAGAAAACCCCACCACTACTGCAACCTGTATGGGCACAGATCTTCCTCCTGGTGGAGCAGTAACCAGGGTGAAATCTGTTTCTCTTTGCCAAATCCCAGTACTTAAAAACAAACGAGAATAGCAAACAACTGCCTCAAGCCAGTCAGCAGACATCCCTGGAACACAGGAAGAGGAACTCATTTGAGTATGGAGGCACCTGGCTGGATGATTTTGCTGGTTTCCTAGCTTCAGGGGGACAGACCAGACACAGAACAGGGTTGTGTCTGGATGACGAATCCAGCTCGTCGTGTTCATACAGGCAGAATAAGACAATACTTAGCCTCCCATATTTTTCTCATGCACTGATGAGGTTTTAAAGCCCACAGTTCAAACTCTGATTTGGTCTCAACTTCACCCCTCAGGTTTTTGGCATTTGCCAACTTGAGTTTCTAAACACTGTCTTCAGACCTTCCCAGCATCCTCCTGCTAAGAAGATGCTAAATTGTCCCACACAATCAGAGCAATGAGCCAAAAGCAGAAAAACCTCCCTGCTGTATTTCTTTACATGGCCAAGCAAATGACCATGAGAGGCATAAAAAGGTAAAAAGTGGAATCTGCACCCATGATTTGTGGCAGTAACTTGACCAGAGAGCTGCAGAACTGGAACAGCTGGGAGCCCTGCAGCTTGGTTGCAAACCACCTCCAAGCCTCTTGCCAGGCTTGTTTGATTACTTCATTTCAGTTCATTCTTGGGGGTGTGTGAGCAGAATATGATGTGTCTGATTCTTGCAGACAGGCAGTATCTGTGCTGCATTAGCAGGGTTTTGTTTGTTTTTAACTGATATCCTGGGTCATGTCAAAAACCTGTCAAGGCTATCTTAACTACAGCATAGCCAACAGCTACAGTTTATGGAAAGAGAATAAGAAACAGCACTAGTAAAGACTGGTCACTTCTCCACTACCACTTCCCACCTTCTGGAAGCAGACCAGCAGCTTCCCTGCAAGGGGATGAGACAAAGGAGCTGGACAACACCCACCCATTACATTTACACGTGTGCATGAGAGAGAGTGAGCATCTGTGCAGAGCACAAAGTGGACCCATACTTCTGTTTCCAGTCTGTCTCAATCCACCTGCATTTACTTTCCATGTGTGATGGAACTATTTGTAAAGCAGAATAACCACAAGACTCCGTTTCTGCCATTTAAGAGTTGACAGATTATTAGAAAACGCAACATCTAAGCCTACAGAGCATTAGAATTGTAGAGTGACAAATGTAAAATGGAAACAAGAACATACAGGCTCTCTGTGAAACCTGCCTCCCTCGTGGCCTTCTCAAATACCCTACCTGGGTCTGAAACAGGCTGTCTAAGGCAAGCAAACAAAAATACTACAGCTGTACTTGGAGGTAAAGATTTTTCAGCTTACTGCCTCTTAAATCTGGATGTCATCTGACTTTTAAACTATCTTAACTCAATGCTTGTGTCCTTCTCCTCAGCAGACGGTTGGTGTTTCATAAGGACCCTAAAATATGAGCATGTCCTGGTGGAAGAAGAGAACCTCCATTCAAAAAAAGAGAATTGGAAAAAGAAACGACCAACAGATAAAACAGACTCTTGAATTTTAAATCCTCCAAGTTTCACAGACCAATTCTGAATACAGGAATTGCATCAATTCCACTGAACTGGTTTTAGAAAGTGATATGCAACTGAAGTTGTTCTGAAATGAAACCTATCACCCCCAAAGAGTACAGCTTAATGTAGAAATCCTCAGTGCCAGTGCTAGATGGGGAAATGAGGTGGAGGTCCCTCTAAGCCAATAACTTCTCAGCTCCTACATCATCATGTCAGTTGCAAGGAAAAGGACAGACACCAAGGGGAAACAGCACTTTCAAAAAATTATTTTCCAGTATGAAATTCCTTAATTCCCCTGTCCTTCTTCTATACACAGGAACAAGTCTTAAAAATTGACTCAAAACTGGCTTCATCCTGCTTCAACTGAAATAAGTTTTAACAGGAAAGTATTGAGGCAGATATGAGCATCTTTAAAATCACTGCTCATTTTATAACACATCTTGCAATCTTCAGCTGTAAGAGATCACTCTGCTGTGATCAGTGATGATGATCATTCAGATGAGAGCACAGTTTGTATATTAAATCTAATCCTGGTCCAAATAGGTACAACCTGCATCTGGTTTTGACTGCCATTACAGCCTCATTAGACCCACAGAAGCCAACAGAAAGAGTTCAATTCCCTTCACGGTGCTGGATCAAACCTCGCATGAAAGCAAGATTGCTAAAGTATCAGAAGGATGCTGCCAAATCAAAGAGGCTTATAAGAGAAGCAGCTGAATTAATTCTGGCACAAGAGGAATTTACTTGAGGGATGTTCAAAATAGGATGAGTAGAGCTCTGTTCATATTTCAGGCAAAGGGATCTTTGTCATCGAGTGCCCCGGGGCCAGGGATACAGGAATAGCTTGGACAAATGAGAACTAACAAAAACCTTCTTGCTACTGTTAAGTGCATCAAGATTGACAAGATACAGAGAGAGACAAAATACAACCCGGAAATTGCAGTTTTCCACTTAACACCAAGTCTCACCCACCTCTGCACCGAGTTATTTGTGCCTGTGGGAGATCACTTGGAGTACCTTTCTGCTCTGAGAACAAGGGCCCTTCTGCACTGTACCAGCAGGCTTGGACTGATGCATTTCCCCAGCTATGGAGCTCAGGTACAGTGCTGGAGCACGCACAGCCTGTGGCCACATGCAGCCCCAGCACACCGTGGTACTGCCGAGCCCATTTCACACACGGTCCCAGCGCGGTTTTGCTGCAGCTACAGACCCTCACTTGCACAGCTGGCGAGTGCTCCCTGCCCAGTCTGCCTTGCAGTCGCAAAGAGGCGTTGTTGCTACAACCCAGCCTCCCTTTTGGCTTCCAACATTCAGGATTCCTGCTCTGCAGCAACACTTGCATGTAGTTTATATTAGCATGCAAATCTTCCGGCTTTGATTTGTAACCTTACGTATGACCCCCAGATGCAGTGCTGGAAAAGCAAAGCAAGGGCCTGGGAAAACGAGCAAAACTCCTCCAGGCCCTTCCAGAACAATGACAAAACTCTGGGACATTCTTAGTTCAAATAATGGAAATCTCCTGGGATTTTGCCATAGAATAGTGGGATTTTTTTTCTTCTCATTTAGAGTAGAGAGAAACAAAAAGTTCATGTAAACCAAGAGACCCTCAGATTCACAAAGACAGACCTGAGGGGCACAGCACTTTAAGTGTGAAAAAAACTGACTCAGAAACAAACTTCTAGTTTCTATCCCCTTTGTGCAACTACATTTTTCATGCATGACTAAAGGATAAAACTTGAGGTGAAATCAACATCAACCAGCAAAGCATTCCAGAACTGCCAGCATAACATGCTGACAGATCATAGAATGGTGTGGATTGGAAGGGACCTTGAAGATCATCTAGGTGCAACCCCCCTGCCACGGGCAGGGAAACTGTATCTGCATTTTAAATGCAAAATGATAGAAAAGCAACTGAAAAAAAGGAGCTGTCCTCGAAACATGAACACCATTCAGCAAACGTGCAATGCACATAGATCTTTAATTATACTGCATGACTATATCTATATGTATCTATAAAAATATAAAGGAATGAATGTACTTGTTCTCTACAGAGCAATTCTGACAATGTAAAACCAATTCCTGGAAAAAAGGGAACAAATTTCCACAACCCCAGAGATGCAATGCTAAAGTCACTGGAAAAATGTCTTTCACTGTAGTGACCTTTGACTTCAGGCTTTAGAGAAATCCACGTTTCTTGCAGGGAGAAGAGTGAAAGAAGAAAATGATTTTGTGTCCTAGTCTTGCACACAATGCCTGAATTGCACTGCAAAATGCCTAAGAGGCAAACATGGAGCATCCTCCTTATTCCAAGCCTCACCCCCCGGCCTTCTGGCCAAACCAGGAAAACTGATGCAAGAGTCCTGTGCAGAACGGATTCCCTCCCGGCAGGGCACGGCACTCAATTAAACACAAAATTACCTCCTTCCTGTGGACCTTCAGGGTTTTCAGGAAGATACTGTGCCAAATCCTCACACCCTCAATCATTGCCTCTTTGCTAAGTTGAACTATTGTCTCTGCCCTTTCCTTCCCTCCTACTCTTCTCACAATCATCCTCCTTTTCCCTCCTTTTCCCACGCTTGGCTTCCTGCCTTCCCACTTGCAGGAACACCCTCTCCCGCCCCAGCCACGCAGGACCGTCACAGGCAGCGTAGACCCATCCCTCTCCAACTCTGCCCTTGCAACCTGGGCCACACACAGGCAGAGGGACACCCAGCCATCCCCAGCGGCTTCCAGACCGCCTTTATCCAGCACAGCGGGAGGAGCCAGCGCTGCTCTGCCCTGCTGGGATGCACAGAGATGCGAGAGATGCTTTTTTCAGCCTGGAGCAATACCGTGCTTGGGGTATTTCTGCTCAAAATGTCACTCCCTTTAAACCTTGCAAATATGAGGATCCAATGGTAGGAAAAGCTGTTTAACTGCTGGGCTCTGGAATGGCTGCTGGACAGGACAGTCACACTGTCTTACTTCATCCCCAGCTGAGGAACTGGGAGATGAGTCTGTACTGCAACCAGAGGAGAAAGCTGTCCTACTGACCTGCACTGCCCACCAACCCAAGCTGCTTCTCTGCAGTTTGCACATGGGGTACAAAGCAGATGGGGCCCTAAAAGAAAGCAAAATTAGGGGAGGTGGTGATTCTCAGCAGTTGTAACCATACTGCTGAAGGACCTGATCACCAAAGCCAGCCCCCTACCTGGCTCATGTGCTGGCACAAGCCACCACCTGAGCTCCTGCTGTAAGCCTGGACTCTTTCAGTGTAGGGGTGAAGAACAGTCCCAGGGATTTTCAATCACTCTAAGTTGGGCTTTGTCACTTGCACAGCTTCCCCCCCCATAAAAAATCCACATTTTCTCTGGAGACATGCACTGCTGTTTGGCGATGCAGCTTCTGTCAGAGTTGCCAGGGGTGGAGTGGCCACACTAATTCCTTCTTGTTTCACAGCTCAGGCACAAGCCTCACATACCCTGGGAGTTACTCATTTTTGGAAGGAGGGTATGTGACTGCAAGTCAGCATGTGTCCCATTAGAAATAAGCTTTTTAGGGCTATGCCCATATGGTATGTTCTATCAAAATCACTAATAAATATAAATCAGCAAAATGACCGTATAAGTTTACATTTCTGTCAAATTCAGGGCTTACAGTGCCTTAGAACAATAAACAAATCTCTTCCTTTCACTCCCCAAGCCTGAATATTCTCCCACTCTTAGCCACTTAAAGAGAATTATGAATGCTGCACAGACAGAAATTCTATTAAATCTGCTTAAGTGTCCACCCAAAGCCCAGAAACATCACTGTCTGTAACAGCAGGCTTTCAAGAACTAATACAGCTGCACTCAGCACATCAGCATCCGGAGACAGCAGGAATTTGCTAGGCAGAATTTGGGGGAAAAGTCCTAGTTTTATGCAACCCTACACTGGGATCTCAAAGTGGCCAAAGCTACTCCTTCTCTAGCTCGGTGGTGAGGGCACACACCCATCTCTGGAGGTGTCTCTTCCTCTGCCTGCAGGAATTGACAAATCCAGCCAGACATCTGATGTCTGCAAGGCTGAGGTTAAGGTGGATGTGCAGCAAGGAAAGGCCCACATGGTGCAGAGATGCCCAAATTGACACTGACCTGTGTCTCCTCTGTGCTGCAGCACTGTCCATGGTGGTCAACAAAGCAGCTTGGCTGGGTCAGCTCACTCACACAAAGAGCCCCAAATCTTTGCAGCACCTGAGCTCTGGCACAGCAGCACTGAGAGTGATGTAACACTTCCACATGCCTGACCCTTCTAAAAAAACGAGCATTTGACTCCAACCCTCATTCAAAAGATTCGAAGTTTTC
This sequence comes from Ifrita kowaldi, assembly GCA_013398055.1. Lineage (NCBI taxonomy): Eukaryota > Metazoa > Chordata > Aves > Passeriformes > Cinclosomatidae > Ifrita > Ifrita kowaldi. The sequence goes on from VZRS01003118.1 coordinate 439,543, forward strand.
AAGCTGGGTCCCCAGAGTGATTCTAAATTCTAATTTATGAAGCGCTAAACAGGAAGGAGCTGGAGGCACCACTGGAATTTACCATGAGGCAGATATGCAAAGTGCAGAGAGAGACAAGCCCTGCAGCCATCTCCATGCCGAGATCTCTGCTCAAAGGCTGAGCCGGCCAGGGGGCAAGCTGAGCCCAAATCACTCACCCTCCCTGTGCAGGGCATGAAGCAGTCGGCTTAATGCCACAAAACGCACGAGGTGTGAATTACAGCATCTTAACTCACACCCTGCAGTGTCTTATTGCCAAGCAGCTCCGGGCAGAGGTAGGATGTTTTATTTCCAATGTTGTAATTCCCCTGTCTCTTCTCTCTCCCCCACAACTGCCCCTCCAGTAGAGGTACATCCAAAGAGGATCAAATCTCACCCTCCTCAGCCCTGTGAAATGCAAGCAAAACTAGCAAGACTTGGCCCACTGTGACTTTTCTTAAGGCTTCAGTAATATTAAATTAATACTTTTTAAATATAAACCACTTGTTGCCTTGGAACAACACAAAGATGAATGTAAAATCACCGGATTCACAAATGGGTGCTGTCGGTGGGCTCTGCTGAAAGGGAAAGCATCCCGTGCTCTAGCAGAGTGCCTCCCTTTCCTGCTTCCATGCACCCCTCTGTGGCAGGGGCAGATGGGCTGCCACGGGGTGCAAAGGAAGGCTTTGGGTTGAGGCCCCTATTCTCCACAGGCCCAGCTCTGTTTGCAGCCTGCTGATGGGAGCTGCCTCTCCACCTGCACGTTCACAGGTAAAAATAAATCCTTGCCCACACACCAGCAGATGTAGACTATTAAATGTGAGGGCCCGCCCTCAGCAATTCCACTGGGCCACTAGCTCCAGTATTTGCCCTGGTCTGCCTCAGGAAGAAGGAATGGACATCCCCTAGGTGCAGTGACAGGGTGATTCATCACTCCAGGGGCCAGTAGGATAGATTCCAAGGTTAAAAAAAAAAAAAAGGGCAAAAGAAAAGAAAATCTGGGGCAGAAATGTGCTCACAGGTCAACCAAATTCCACTGGAAGCAGCAAGCAGGGAGTAAGTCTTCCACAAAACATCCCAAATCCTGCCTGACACAGCCACTGTGGCTGCCCTCATTTGAGGGAAGGGACAAAGTCGGACAAAATGATGGCAGGAGCTCTACCAGACGAGAAAGCCACAGGCTTGGGTGCCAGAGAGACACCACTGGGCTCCCACAGTCTCTCCTCTCTGTTAACCACCCAAATTGTTCCTGAGGGTAAGCGAAGGAGGCCAGTTGGAGAACAGACTGGTAGTTTTAGTGGAGGGTAATCATCAGCCCCGAGACATGGCTGACCACGGGGCAAAACCACAGCCCCATCAGCATTCTCCAGGAGTGTCTCAGCAAGCCCAGGACCGCCCTGGATGGGACAGACAAGAGTGCAACGTGGGCTGCAGGGCTGTGTCCCACACTGTGCTCCAGAGGACACGATTTCTGCTTCCCCAGCTGCCTGTGAGGCTTCTCCACCAGCAACACAAAGACAGCCAAAAAACTCCTCAAGGCTTGTGAACAAGGAGGCATACCTCATTTGATGGCAAGATTTTTCCTGTTCTTCATGGTCACAAAAAATCCCTTTTCTGAACACTGAGATGAGTGATTTGCTTTGGTCCCATGGATAAATGTCATCTCCGCAAGAGAGGAAATCTTCCTAGAAAATGTAGGGCAGAGACTCTGAAGATCACAAAAGTGATTCCTTGGAGACTCAGCTTGCCAGGGCACTGAAGGAGATGGTACACTACATAAAAGGGCCTTAATTTCAGAGATTTCAATGGGATTTAAGCCAACACTTAACTCTCTTACTGATTTGCAGCCTGTGACTGTCAAGGTCTTCTTCTCTGTCACTTTGTCCAAAGAAGTGACAAATTACGGTGCCTGGACTTCTACAACTGTTGATTTGAGGGCTCTGTGAAAATCCTGACTTGCTGAGTATCATCCTTCTACTGTAATTCGGGGCTTTCCCAAAAACAGTCCATGCAGTTGGTCTACAACCCTGACCAACAATGCTCTTCCAGCCTTGCAGAGATGAGCAGGAACCCTCCAGCCCGACATCTCCACAACTCCAGCACACATGAATTGCTCCAATAACCCCACTTCACACATCAGTTACAACCTGCCAACTTTCAGCTGGAGATGACTGAATCCTCTCCATATTGGCTCACTTCTTGCCACAGCTGCAGCAGCCTACACACATTTCCAACCCTTGTTAAACCACACTAGCTGTGGATGCCATACTGCCAGTAGTGCAGCCCAGGGAGGGATCTGAAGCAGCCCCTCCATGGTGGCAAGAAAGCCAAGCCATGACTGCAGTCACTCAGCAGCCAGGACTCTGTGGAGAGGCTGCCACATGGCTTTGGTCTGTCAAGTGCACTGCCTCTTAGCTTGAAACCATGAAGCCACAGCCAGCAAGCATGTCACCAGCTCCCCAAGTCAGCAAATCACTACCACAGCAAGCAATCACAGAAAACAGAAAAATGGCACACTTCTAGCTGATTAGCCCCAGTGCAGTCCTACAGATTTAAGGAGCAGGACAGGCAAAACAGGCTGAAGTTTTTTTCAGGAGTTCAGAGAAATCCCATCTATGGAAAAGGGGTACCAATCCCCATCTGCAAATCTGGCCACTCAAACAGGTCCACCAGCACACTTGGAAACACCTGAGAGGCTGACTGGAGACCCAGCTACCTTCCCACTGACATGGGAGCCCTTCTTAGCTCAAAACTAACTCCAAAACACCACTGAACGACAAATCTCCTTGGCAGGGTAAATTACTGATGCATGATTTAAAAGTGAGCTCCGAAGTGAGGGAGCTCAGCCAACCCCTGCATCTGGCCACAATATTGAGAGTCAATCCCCCAGTTAACAACCTCAGACTCCATCGAGGTGTGACATTAAAAAACAATCCAAATAATATCCCAGCCATGTCACTTTATTCTTTTTTTCCCTTGAAAGGACATCTGGCATGCAAACCTTGGGTTTTCCCTCATCCCAGAAAAACCAACAGCCACATTTTCCAAAGGTCTCTTTTCCCTACACAGGGAGTGGAAGGGATGCAGTCAGTTAATGCATGGTTCCTAATGTTTTTCCAGCAAGTTGGTTGGACTCCCATTCCCTTCTCCCATGGAGAAACACAGCTGCTATAATCAGCCTGTAGCTGGGATGGGGATGGAAATACCATTCCTGTCACTGCCACATAAAAATCAGCAGCTGACAGCGACAGATTGCAATGAACCTACAACCCCCTTTAAGAAGGTAAGGCATCTCTCTTATCTCACAAAGAAAAACCCTCCAGAAACAAGTGTCTCACACTGGACATATTTATCTATAGAAACAGTCTGTAGATCTGTTCCTAAAACTAACTCAAGCAAAGCTTCCTCCACGTCCTGGCTCTTGCATGTACCTTTGTGACCCCTTTAGAAAAGCAATTTCAGGACTGCTCTGGTGAAGCAAACACTGATTTCAGTTGCACAGCGTGAGGGATGCAGCTCTTGTGCTCCCAGCAACTGTTCTGTCCTAGCAGGCAACAAACACGGTAACAGTGGAAAATATTTGTGCAGCCTCTCCTGTTTTTAGGTTGACACGAGCTGAAATTCTCTCCCAACTTCATGTTCTTGTGATTTTTTTCAGCTGCCAAGAAACCATCTTTTCACCAGAAGGAACCATGGAAATGGGCTTGGATATCTATCACAGCTCCAGCAACCTGACCAAACTCCTCACAACAAAACCAGGTAGGACTCAGAACAAGATAAACAGCATAAGGACTTCAGCTCCTACCCTCGAGTGAGCACAGGGCCAAGGGCCACTGGTGCCAGTGGGATTGATGTGAGGATGGAGCTCCTGAGAGGCCCAGTCTGCACTGTGAAACATTAAAGAGTTGTTTCCCAAACATGAGAACATGGCCTGAAAAAAAACCACAGTGTTTCCAGAGGAAAACTGAATTGAAGCTACACAACTGAAATGGAGCCTTGTTTGGAAGCTCCAATCTAAGAACCAACTCAACCTTGTCACTGGCTCACATCTGGAGGTGAGTGGAATGGGAGAGGCTTTTCTAACAAAAGAAGAAGAACTCTTTGAGAAAATCTTGTGCTTCAGCCTTATAGACCCATGAAACAAGGAGGTGAAATGCACAGGGAATTCACAAGCTCGAGAATGCCAGCACCGGCACACTCAGCTGGGACAGGTAATCTTGACAGTGCCAGACACAAGACAGAAGAAAAAACTTTTTGGAGGAAAGGTTTTTTTCCAGGAAAAATGAGCAATGTGGCTATAAAATAATGCATTTTCATACCAAGTTTATTTCAAGCCTTGTGCTACAGACCGTGCTGGCCTACTGACTGCCAAGCTGGCTACTGTGTTTCTCTTTACTCTGTGATACTTATTTGATTGGCAAGATACCATTCCAGAGCTATAAAACCCTCCTGGAACATTCTTCCAATAAACCAAATTCCTTTTCTTAGTAATCATTTTATTTGACTAATTATTAGCAGCACTTGGAACAAAACAGACACCGCAGGCAGAATCCAAGAGGGTTTAGTCCCTGCCCAGCAGCTGTTTATGCACTGCCTGAGAAGGACCAGGACTGAGGTCTCCATCTCAGCTCCTCATCCTGGACAGCAGAACAAGCAGAAATCTACCGGGAGCATGCTGGGGAGGTGCCTGCTCTAGGGAATGATGTATTCCCAAGGTCAGTAACATCTGGCTCAACTTTATGTCCTACCTTGGCCTAGGAAACGCCAAGATGCTCTCTTAGGTACTTGCCTTCAAGGAGTAGTCCTGTCTATCCACGTCAGGACAGGTAAGTTTGCTCTTACAGGGTGTCCCTCTGCAATGAAGGAATTGCCCTTTGGCAGGAAAGGGGCAGAGCAGTAGCTGTATTTTCCCTATACAAAGCAAACAAAAAGTATATTCCTTCCATTTCTCTATCAGCAACTGATGATAAACCTGGATGCAGTACCTGGAGATTGAACTGCTCTGCAGCCCAGAGGGAAGCACCATGATAAGGGAAGGTCTAGTTAAACCCAGATAAAATCTATTCTAGGGGCACTGTAGAGCAGAGATTAAAATTCAGGAGTTGGAAGGCAGTTTTTCACAGAAATGAAGAGGGAACAGCTTTGTGAAGCAAGAATCAAGGGCACATTTATATTTAAATTCACAACTAACATGGGGGGCACGTTGCTGAAATGCAGCAGTGCAGTGCACCCCATGCAACCAAAGCTGCCCCTCCAAGCAGCAGAATAAACTCCCTGGAGTCTCTCTGTGGCACACTCAGACCCTGTGGGATATTCCTATGGGATATAAAAAGCCCGCTGACTCGCTGCCATGGGGGCACAGCAGCTCAGTCACGCACAGGGATTTTCTCTTGGAACACTTCTCGTCTCACTCCGTGTGCAGGCACACAGACACACACAGAGTCCCCAGCCCAGTGGGGATGGGATATCCCAGTACCAAACGCCACAGAAAGTTCAAACACCAGGCATGTTTGGTGGGGAGAGAGCACAGGCTTCAGCATCACGGGGAAGGAGGACCTCCCAGGCCCCAGCCCACCTCCAGCTCCATCTCCTCTGCCATGGTGCCTGAGGCAGTATTTCCACTGAAGTCCTGTGTTTCCACAGACCCACGTTTGAGGTCCAGAGCAAAGCCAGTCCTGGGACGAACCTGCCCTGCACAACATGCAGACGGCAACACAGTTGTCCCCAGAACAAGGAACGTGAGCTTTAAAATAATCTTGGGGGGGTGGGCAGGGGGAGAGGACAATATCCTGAAGCATAAAACCACGTTAAGCACATTCGTTTTGCAGTTGCTCAAATATAAAGCCAAGCCCTGGAGCTCTGCCAGCCAGTCAGTATTTTTATGACTGTATCAAAGCACATGATAAAAACAAAAAGCTTAAGGGTCAAACTCGGTGCCGGGATTAGTAACCAGCTGAAGTGAATAGCATGACACCAGGTCTGAACAGGATCCTCTGATCACAGGCACTTAAAACAAGCCTGTTTTCCTACACACACAGCAGTCATGCCTGAAACCTGTGTGCCAAATTCCTCTCCTTCAGCCCGTTCAGGTGGGGAGGGCTTTCTGCAAAATCTCTACACCATCCCCACCAACAAGCACCAGCAGAGCCTGCAGCTGTCTCGAGTCACGTACATCACCCAGCCGAGCACACTGTCCAGGCCCTTCCCTCGTCGCTATTTCAGTCCTCTAATGCAGACACTGCCCCTGTCAGGACTGCCCCCCACAGCAGTGGAACATTTCCAAATATCCTTGCATTAGGCACTAATGGTATGACATGCTCACAGGTGAAGCCTGCAAGCATCAGGAGAAGAACAGGGCTCCCTTCTGAGTAGACCTCAAGCTCTTACGAGGAGGACTAGGTATTTTTAATTTATTCAGAATAAGGAATCAGCCAACTTGTGCTGAGGAATTTAACAGAAGAAGCTGCATCAGAGATTCTGAAAGACCAAGGGGTCCTTTCATGCTACATCAGAAACTGTATACTGGGAAAGGGAATTCATGGCAGAGCAGGAGATCTCAGCCCACGGAAACTGTCTCCATGGCTGCCAGCAGGTGAGACTGAACGAGCCACTTGGGAGCCCTGCTTAGATCGTGGCTAGTTTCCCAAAAGCCAGCATGGTCACTCCAGAGTTACAAGATGGTTATACCCTGGGGTGCTACTTGCTGGCACTGCTCAGCTCAGAGAACAAAGGGTTTCCAGCAGCTCTGAGCTGAAATGCCTGGAATTCAAACCCATCAGAGACACCTTCTCACTCTGTGGGTGTCAGTACTCTGTGCCTCCCTCACCTTTGTCCTGATAAGGCAGGAGGCAGCAGTGACAGGCATGTGAGCCTGGAGAGGGATGGGGCACTGGGGTGGTGGCATGTCCCCTGCTGCCCGGCAGGAGCTGAACGGAGCCAGCAGGACATGGTGCCACATCCCCCCACTGCAGCCTCCTTCTGCATGGCCACGGAGCCAGGGCATCCAACAGAGACCTTAACTTCCAGCTAAATTTCTCTTTTATCCAAGGAGACAGGAGGCGTCCCTATCGAATCATCTCCAAGAGTGAATTTTAATGTAATAGATCAGAGAGAAGCTTAAAGCTCGGGTTGTTTGCTTTGAACACTGGATGGCTTGGTTATTTTGTCCATTGGTTAAGCCCACTTTTATGTTACACATAGAGATAATTTCTTCTTTTCTAGGGCAAAACTGGGAGTGATTTCCCTTCAAAAAAGCTTTTTAACGAAATAAAATTACTCATTTATGGCATTCAGCATTTTTCAACAGTGCTTTTAGTTTCTGCACAAGATGCAGTATTTTATTCCACAGGATGAAAATTCAAATAAAAACCTTTTTCCACCTCTCTTTCAGCAAGAAAAACATCCTTTTTTATTGAGCACTAACTGAAATGACAATTCTCAAGTTTGTGTTATTTCACTAAAACAAGTTTAAAATGCACAATTCTAGCCAGTTGCTTCAACTGCAGACAGAAGCTCTCTTACAACAGGAATTAAGGACAATTTGGGGACTAAGTATGCACGATGGAGGGTTTTGGTAAGTACATGTCACTGTGACAAATTTGCACACAATGGCAAAATTACAGCTGGAGGAAAGCACTGAGGGAGGAAAGGACTGTGAACAGAAAGAGTCTGGTCTCCCTTGTTCAAGCTGTTTACCACCCATCACTTCTGTCCCTAAGCTCTAATTTTATTTCACACAAGCTGACAAAAAGCTCTCATCCTACGAAGTGCTGAGCATGCTCTACTCCCACACACCTCTCTCCATCACCAAGACTGGGTGGATTTAGGGCTGCAACTCAGCCCCAAAAACACAGCAAGATGGCACCAAACATCACTTCTAGACTGCCCCAGGCAAGCTGTAATTGTGATTAAAGAAGAATTTCTAGCTCTCCCAAGCAGTCTCAGCTCCCACTCAAATTTTTCTTTTGATCTATCTGCCCCCTTCACCAGATTTTTAAAGAGTTAACGGTGTTGTCTTCCCTCCTTCCTGACACTGTCTGACCTGCGGGGCTTGGCTGGGGCCAGACTCAAACAACATCATACAACAATATGCCTCTTCTGATGCAATGTGTCTCTGTGAGAGATGATGTGGTTGTATCACGCCTTTGCATAAAAGCTGAGAGCAATCTGGGGGAAGAAAATGCAAAGAGGAACTTTTTTCCAGGAATAAATCAACAACCTGTCACAAACAGCATATGCAATAATTTCTTTGTTTACAGCTACAACTTGTCTGATGAAGCAATTAAAAAAAAAAAAAAACAAACCAAGATTTTTTTGACCTTCTCCCTTATCTGAACCTGGTGTCAGCAGGAAGAGCACAGGTCTGACCACACTCCAAAGAGGAGGTGTAGCCTTACCCCAGAATACACTTTAAATATACTCCATCTCTAGTAAAGCCCAAGGCTGCTGTAACACTCCAGAACCCCGGCGTCACTGCTGTCACATCCCCAGTCAAGGACAGCTGGGCAGGGAACAGAACTAAACTTGCAAGTGCTGTCCCTCCTTGTGACTGCACACATCACTTGTACCACCCTATGGAGGCACGTGCCATTTGCTAAGCTGAAAACACTGACAGAGATGGAAAAACACTCCTATATCCCCCAAAACTGAAATTGGGAAAAGACAAGGAAAAGACAACAGCTTGCACCAAGCTAAAAAACACCAGTGGCCACCATAGCCTTCATTAAGGTAATTCCAAAACTCTGATTTTAAAAATATAGGAAATAAAAGGGAGGAGAAAAAGCTCACACGATGCTTGATTTGCCAAGAGCAGTGTGCAGCAAGGGTGAGGACAGAAGCCATGTCTCCTGATACTCGAGTCACTGTGAGAGATGTTTCACCACAGCTTTTTCCCCTGAGAAACTGCTCTCACTGAATTTGCTGTTCAAATATCCCTCACTTCAAGGGGCTGATATTCCAAAGCAGATGAGCCCTTCCATGCAACCCCATCCTCAGGTTGTTCTCCTTGCTGTCTGGAGGAGATGATGCTGCTCCTATCTTAAAGGGAGACATTAACAAACTAAAGACATTGGTTTTGAGCCAGTTTCATGTATCCATAGTAGACCAGACTCTGGAAAAGCTGACATATTTTGGGTTGCCAGCCCAACTGCAGGCTTTGAGCACAGAGTTCTGGTTTGGTGGACAATTTTGTGGATCCTGGAAAAAGAAGGACTGTAATACCTTAATGACATGGCATGGGGACAGGCAGTCCTGACACTCAGTGACAGCCAGCCAGACCCAGGCTGGCCTTGAAGGGGCAGGGCAGATACTGCAGTGCAAACCCCAACATCCAGGATGAGAAATTAAATAAATACCCCAAGCTGTGTGCTGTGCCAGCTACACAAACCAAGGGCTACAGGCAGCTCCAGCTGCACAAAGTCCTGTGATGCCACAAACCCACTTTCTTTATACGAAAAATAGTAGGGAGAAAAAAGTAAAAAAATATTGCAAGCAGATTGTTTTTTCTCATGTTTACTATGATGATTTTTAACGCTTAGCATTCACAAAGAGAGATGTGAGAGTCCAAAAAGCTGCTTAAGGTCACCCCATGAATATGCCGAGGCAGAGACCTCCAAACTTGTGGGATGCACTGAATTACTGTCCATGCAGGACTTGCACTTACTTTCTTTTCTTGCCTCTTGGACCACAGCCATGGAGTTTGTAGCAGGTGCAATGCAGAAGAAGGCAAGCTATAAAGAAGTGGCTCCCAGGCAGATGCCTTTGCACTGCAGCTACACTGAGAACCTCCTCAGGGTGGATCAGCATCTCTGATGGCTCAGCTCTCCTAACCAGGGAGTGTGTGGGACTGCCAGGTGAGATCTGCAATCACACTTTTGGGGCCAGGCATCTCTCACAGAGATTCAGACCATCCAGTGGGACAAATCCATGTGCACACCTTGGCCATGTCATATGTCACAGATCAACTTGTCCCATCCTCCCATCTAAAATAGAGGAGAAAACCCTTGGAATTGCTCTGATGACTAAAGAGCTAGGTTATAGCACAGTGTTGAAGCTGACTCTTGCTTCTTGCTAAGTCTTATTCTGACTGTAAAATTAAACAGCTCATTTTAAAAGCAGTAAAATGACTCCCAGTTCAGAACATAGCTCTCAGGGGGAAAAAAGAAAGTGTGCAATTTCAGCAGGGCAATGCATGAGATGGTCTGTTAATTACCAAAGGAAAGGCAGCTGGTTCAGTTCCTGCTATCTTAATCATTTTCCTCTCTTTGATGTCTTGATCACATCTTTTGAACAACACGCTTGAAGCATAACACTGCAGAGAACACTTATTTTCATAATGAAAGGGAAATATTTTGCTCCATGCATAATATTTAGTTATCCTGATAGGCTGCACTGATAGGGCTTTATATATTGTGTTTTCAAACTAATGCTGAGTTTAAAAGGCCTGCGGGGCAGTGCAAGGCTTCTATCTAAATGATAAATACGTAATCGGTGTACGTGTCCAGCATCCTTTAAAGTGATATCAAATGGTTTCTAATAAGAAAGATGCATGCACCCAAAACTTTCTTGTCCTAAAGGCATGAAAAGGAAGTTTACTTGTTTCTCATTTTAGTTTTCAAAGTTAAAATTTCTAGGCCATATGAAAATGACATTAATCCTTTGCACAGCGTGACAGCATATCCACTGTCGCACAGAATACACAATCAAAAACTCTCCACTTCCCACAGACACCAGAGACAGCCAAAAATCTGGAGCAAGCACACAGTTTTGAAAGCTGCCAAGAACAGGATGGAGTTTTGTGAGAGTTTCAGTGATCTACAGAAAATTCATTTGCATGTTCCTTCACACGGCGCTCCAGTAACAGGGAAAGCTGGAGGACGACCCAGCTACACGTACATGGCACCGAATTCCTCGAGAGGCAGCTGGCCATGAGTGCTGGGACAGCAGCTTTCTACAGCTGCCTGCAGTTAGAAGGTCTTTCCTTAATAAATGGGCCCCATTCAATATGGGCTGTGATTCAATTCAGCCTAACTGTAAATCCGAATCTGAAATCAATAATGACATCCCCACCAGGCTGCACACCAGAGTAAGAGGTAGTGAAGCACGCAGGAGAACTCGCTAAAAAGATGTTCAGAGCCAGGGAAAATGTCTCCAAAATGCTTATGACCTGGGCAGAAAGTTCAGGGTTATGGCAAAAACTCGGCCTTTGCTCTAATTTTCCATGTACAATCTGAGTCTTGATATTACAGGTTACATTGAATCTATCAAAACAAAACCTAGCTGAGGAGGAGTGACTTCAGGATGCAGACTTTACTTTAAGCACAACACCCATTTCCTCACTCTTTTCACTTGAAACCAGATGTTTTTATATTTGTGTGTGTGACATTTACACTTAACAATGCAGACTCTGGTAGAATTTGCTGAAACAGTGAGTAAAGCTATGATTAAACTACTTCCTATATGCAGAGGCACTTTGAACATCGTGTGTGTCACGGAGACTGGCGAGTCAGAGGCACAACCACTGCCCAGCTGAGGGGGTCAGATGTGCTTCAAGCTGCAGCTGGGCAGATGTGGGAGGCAGCTGGTCACTGCTCACCATGGCCCAGTGCTGCCCCTTCCCTCCTGTGGTTACCACCACCACACATCTGCCAGAAGGACCAGGTGTGCCGCCCCTTGAAAGTCCAGAAGAGGAAAACCCTGCAGGAAATGGGCTCTAGTTAATCCCCACTGGTTTGGGAGGAGGGAGGATCTGCGGGAGGATGTGACCTGTGGTTGGGAGTAGCTGGAAGAGATGACACTTTACCCCAGCACAGGATAGCATCCCTGACCACAGCTCCTGGCTTCCACCAACTGACATCAGAGCTTCTATTCCAAAAAAGGAAATAATTTGGGACTCTTTTGGCTCCACAAACTGGCTAACCACAGTCTTAGAGAAGCACCAAGACAAAGAGGATGCAGGGACGAGGATCAGGACTGCCCCTGGCTCAGCAGCACTGTCACCCTACACAGCAGGAGCCTGACTGGCTCTGGGACCCAGACCCATCTGATCCTGTGGTGGGAGCTGCACGGGGTGTTAGAAAAGAGGATGTACACCATGCCCCCCCAGATATACAGTAACAACCACCAGCACATGGGAAAGAACAGGGATACAAACACCTTCCCAAACACCCCCACTCTCAAGAAATGCAAGTTTAATTGAGGTTGAACTAGAACAACAAAATAAAGTGTTAAAGTGCATCAGCAGCACTTTGGCTGGAGTCAGGATCCATGGGGCAATGCTCCCCAGGTTAGAGAATGTCTGAATCAAGTCAGGGAGGAGTGGAACGAAGGAAACAGCTTACAATGCCTACAAAACTTCAGCAGAGGCCCTTCTCTGCCATTGCTTTAGTGGGGCAGTGCAAGTGGCCTTTGCTGGGTGTGTCACTGCCCTGCACAGGGGCAGGGCTGTCATGCCTTTGTGGCTTAGACCAAGATCCTCTCTTGCACTCCTTCACCAAGATCCTCTCTTGCACTCCTTCACCACCCACCTGAGCTCTGTTAGCAACCAGCAAGCTCTGGACAACATGCTTAGAGATGGCTAAGACTGCAGCTGTCTCTAGTCCCCTCTCTAGCAGAATTTTTGACCCATTTCCACCCACATTCATTTGACACCTTCTTCCTTGTCCTTGTATTTGCCCCACTGCAGAGCAGTTTCCAAAAGTTGCTCACTTTCACATTCAAAAGAATGTTTCTATCTCACATTAGGGTGCTGCAGAGACAGACCCAGTCTGAGGGCAGCCCAACAGCCAGCCCAGATTCCTGCCCAAGTGACAGAGGCCTTCCATGCTCTACTTGGCCTTTCTCCAGGTCCAAAGAGTGGAGAAAGGCAGGGATCAGCATTAACACATGCCAGGCAAGCCAGTGGGAGGCAGGGGAAGGTACTGCCCAGGTGTGAGCCACCCACATCCTGCCCTTAGAGGAATGGTGGGCAGACAAGGCCATGGCCCTCCACTGTCCTCCTTGCTGGGAGCAGAAGACACACACACCCCTCACAGTTTCATTCTCTAATTTAGCACTGCACAGAGCAGAATTCTACCCAGCCAGTTTCCAAAAATAAAAATAAACTGAATTGCTGCTGGGACAGCCCCCTACATCCACAGAGCCAGCAAGGGGCTGTTCTCTGTCTCGGTGCTATCCCCCGACAGCTGAGCCACCCAGGAGCTGGGATGTGCCAAAGAAGCTCTCACGGCTGCAAGGCCAGCTGAGAGCCCAGGAGAAACTGAGCCGGTGCATTCTGCAAAAATGTCAGCAACAGTTGCTGCAGCAACTTCAGTTTCTTGCCCCTACACATACAACTCTCCCCCAGCACAGGACAGCCCAAGTAATTTCTATCATCAGGGGTTTGTGCTCCCTGGGGAATGCTAAGCATGCAGCTGAATTCTGATTTAAAAATTCATATTTATTAGGAAATTACATTTCTAGTGGGTTAACAATATATTTCACTAGAGAAGTTTTAGGGCATCCTAAGGAATATTACTGTATCTCTAAATAAGGCTGAAAGACACTTAGTGTCTTGGTGGAAATTTGGCCTATTTTCAGCAATAGTAATGATAATAGTTTTTATAGCCCGTTTCTCCTCCTGCCAGCACAAAGGAAAACTCTTATAGTCTAAGACAACAGCAACTAACACAGGATAATAAAACCACAGATTGTAGAAATACAAAGACGCTCAAAATAAATCAAATTAGAAGACAATTTGAGAGAGGGAGGCATCTCACATTGTGATAACAGACTCTCTTGCTGGCAAATCCTTAGCACTCCATGGCCAGAATCATCATTAGCATGTTTCTTTACAAAGATCTAAACCAGGGCAGAAATGAAAAGATTTCCCCACCACAAAAAACAGTGAAGCAGTGGGAGTTGCAAAAGAGGCCTTTGATTCACCCTTAATTCACCAGATGAATCATTTAATATTGAGCAAACATCAAACCACACTGAAGAGTTGCAACCAGAAGTTCCCAATCCCTGAAGCCACTTCAGTTGGCTCACTAAACCACGCAACATTGATCACACACATCACCAAAGTGCTATGATTTACCTTATTACATGCATTAGTTAATTCTTGGCATCTTTGCATAAACCTTGACCTGCACTGCAAGACCATTTGACTCAGTTTATCTACAAAGAAAGCAAGTCTGCTCCACCATATATTTGAGGAGACTGAGTTCGAGGCAGGGTGAGCATCCCACTACTCATGCACTGTTACTTATTAAATTGCAGTAAATGGCCCATGAGATTTAAATGGAGATCAAAGGGAGACCAAATCCTGCCCCTGCAGTTTTGGCAACAGCATCTCTTTGCAAGATCAGTTTTGAGTGTGTGGAGTCAAAATCATTATTAGAGTTCACTGCTCAAGCATGAGGAACCTCAATTCCCCTGCCCAGCAAACCTCCACAGACACAAGCAGCAATTCAGACGTGGCAGAGCTACCTGGTGAGAGTCAATTGGTTTTCTTCCTCAGCTGCACACTCCCAGTGAACTAACCAATTTTTGAAAAATCACATCAGAGAAAAAACTTCAGAGGAAAGAGTTTTGCAATAAATGTTCTTAATTTTAATCCCCTTTCTATCATCTTTAAGTATTAGGGTAACAAAAAGTCTGGTAAGTATTTTATAGCCAGAGTAGCATTGCTGAATGTTAGCCTCTCTTTATCTAAGATGAGTGACAGCTGTTGGCAACCCCCCCAGCCCAACTCCTCCTGCTAATCCCCATCTGCCAGTGAGGCAATGTGACCTCAGGAAACGGGCCCAGTATCTCGGGCACGTTATCATTAATGCTGTCCCACCTTCCTACTTTACAATTTGTTTCTGAGCCTTCACAGACACAACATCTCTGGGGAGGCTGGAGGGGGAGCCAGGCATCTGCTGTTTGACCCAGGTGCTTGCAGTTGCACCTGACACAACATGGCTCATTCTACACTCAAGGGTCCAACCATGCAACTGCCCAGGAGATGCTTTTCTGCCTCCCAACTGGTCAGTGGGGAGTGCTGACCCCAGTTCCTCAGGCCAGCAGCTAAAGTGATGAGCTCCTTGATGTGTTCAGCAATCACCTAAAACACTATTAAGGACAATCCTTGTTCTTGCCCTAGAACATATTCAGGCAGCCAGAGCAGCAGTGGAAAACCAGAGTCACACCTGATACTGGCCAGGACCAGCTGAAGGGATGCTGGCGTGGGCAGCGCAAAAACTTCCAGAAACAGTGCAGTTTCTAATACACTCACCATCTCCTGAGAAAACAGTCTCAGACAGGCCTATAAAACCCCAGTCAAATCCCAAATCCACTCTCTTGGGGCTGCTCTTTCCTAAGATCTGCCCAGTGACAACAGGCAAGTTGTGCCAGGTCTCCCACCTTTCAGGAATAAAAAACCCCCACTAAGATCCACGCCGTTTCCATGCAAGACTGCATGGGTTTCACCAGGGGTGTATGAGTGTTTCATGAGCCTTGGAGAAGCAGTTAGCTGGAAGCACAAAGCATCACTGCACTCTTACCAGCCCTGATTCCTCCCCACCACCCATTTTTAGTCTCTCTACACATGAACCCTTTAGACAGAAACTTTACAAAGGACCTGCCACCAAACAATCATCACTATCCCAGCTCAAATGTCCCCCTCAATGCAGAAAGACGATTTGTAACCTTCTGGTTTTGCCTTTAGCAAATGACTTTCCAGACCTGCAAGAGCTTCCCTCATGATCCCCCACACTGCTACCTATTGGTGACACCCACAGTGAGCACAGGCTCCAAAGGGCTTCTGTAGGTTCACTGACATTTGTGGAGAAGTGTAAAGATACCAACTATAATTTCAACAAGTGGTCTCAGCACATTTTTCATCCACTGAACAGTGAATTTAAGTCCAAGAAAGCCTGCATTACTTCTACCAGCACTTTTGAAACAGACCACAAAGCTCAGTGTGAAAATTGCCTTAAAACATAAGGGACCATGTTCCCCTCCTGGGTCTCCCAAAGAAAATAGCCTCTAAGACAGAGTTCAACATCTGAAGGGCAAATGAGTCTCAGCCTGCTTTGATGAAATAGGCTGCAGCCATCCTAAAGCCTCCTTAGTTCACTGACACATCTTGTAGGACTGATCTGTTAAAAAAACAGGCACTGAGCAATCTTCGTGTCAGGTCCTGGGAATGTTCCCCAGCACAGGGGGATGGAGAGACACCAGCTGAGAGGATAGCTGGCCAAACAGCCAGGGTCAAGGACAGCTTTGGACAAGGAACTCAGTACTTTGGAACAGAGTCAGCACCCAGCTTTGTAAAGGGGACAACTCCAAGTGACACTAATTTTAATGGCAGTAGATCTATAAGCTCACAACTAAGACTCACAAGGATTGAAATCCCAGGGGTTGCTATGGCCTTTTCCTTACCCCAGAGACAAATGCCAAAAATATTAAAAAATAGCAGATATGGAAGCTGAAAAGAGAGTGTGTTTGTCTGAAACATCCCAGCATCAGTTTTGGATACCAGCATCACAAACCAGCCTACAAAGGAGCTTGCTGATAATTGCCCCAGCTATCTCCGCTGATACACGTAAGATGTGGCACATCATTTCTGTGTCTGCCAACACTACAAGCTCCAAATGTGACCCTGGCTCCCTTCCCCAAGCACTGAGAAGCTCTTGTTATGTTTGGCTCCCCCCTTGTCCTCCCTCCCTTCACAAAAACAGCACGCTTCCACAGCGTCAATCTGGAATTATTTACTGTTGTTGAAGCTCAGACAGAAACCGCAGGCCACCTCTCCTCTCACCCAAGCAGGACATGCAGAAGTTGTCCAAGTGAGAGAGGGATTCACCCAAATGCTCCAGCAACCCTGCTAGAAGTGTCATCAGGCAAGCTGCTGCCCTCTAAAACCATGCCCTTCTCTCCCACTCCGTTCCCAAGACCTGCTGAAAACTAGGTTATCTGTGCTATCAGAATATTAAATAGACACCATCTGCTTAAAATTACCTTCATTAAAGCTAATGTGAGAACATAATCAGCCACAGTTTCTCTTCTCTGCTTTTATAAGTGGAATGTCACTTGCAAGGCTTTGGGACTGGCTCTGAAACTCCCTGAAGGGAGGAAAATGAAACTGTGAAAGAACCCCAAGGCACAGGCATCCTCCATCCCTCATGCTGACACAGCACAGAGCTCAGGGACAGGACAGGCCCAGGAGCCCATCTACTCCAAATCACACCTGGCTATGTCTGGAAAACCACCCCATCGAGGTCAAACTTACTCTTGGCAGCTGCATCTGGTCCCTGCCAACATGAGCAAGGCTGTGCCCAGCAGTGCAGAGCAACTCACCACATGCTGGGTTGAACTGAACTGTTGTCAGTGCCTGGGCTAAACAGCTCACTTGTGTTCAGTCTGCAGCGACTGCAAGAAGTGAGGCAGGAAAAGCTATTTGCTCTCTGCCTTTGAGGGTGGAGGCCAGAGCAGCTCAGCAGAATGAAAGCTAAGAAGGAACATAAATATTCTGTACAAAGTAGTGGAGAGAAGCAAGACAGGAGGTCGAATCAAACAGGGCGAAGAAACCTGTTTATGCAAAAGGACAAAACTGGTGTGAGAACAGGATGCTTGTGAATAATAAAAGGTCTGCACTGGAAGTCATTTAACCACCAGAAGAAATTTGAAGCTTCCAATCAAGCCAACCCAACCACCCTGAAGGTTCTTATGTGGGAATGCAATATGCTTGTACAGCATTAATGACCTAGATCTATCCCAAGTCTGTGTTCTACTGTCCCATGATCCACTCAGTACTTTCAGCCATAAAAGACACACTTTCTTCCATCAGCCCATATTATCCACTAGTCTCATGACAGCTCTGAGAAGGCACTTCTGCAGGAGACAGACATACTGCTGCAAACACAATGCTCTCCCTGTCTGATCAGCCTGCCTTGCAAAGAGGTGCTGATGGACAGAGTGTTGGGGAACCCTTGGATGAAAGGCATTAGATAAGTACAAAGCCTGAATATATATTAATAGTAATATCAGACACAGTATCTGACAAAATAAACTGCCACTTGACCCAAGGCTGGGAAACAGAAAGTGATCTGCCAAGGCCCAGATGTGCAACACTAGCCCATAAACGTGATGGGACCCAGAAAGAAGTGTATGGGGCAGAGGAGGGAGCTGGAAGTGGTGATGGGAGGGTCGCTTCCTCACAGCATGCACTGTGCTTCCTGACTTCATCTGGTCGAGACTCAACAGCTCTCACTGCTAGAACAACACACAGCAAGGCTCAGCAGCCTGAGCTACTGCCATACACCTAAGGGACACCTGGGAAAGCATCAGAAGACACAGGCTGGGCAGAATGAAGCTGTATCTAAGCTCAGCATTCTGTTTTTAATAGAATTATTAAAACAATTATATATATTAAATATTATATAATAATAATAGAATTATTATTATTATATAAAACGTAGATGGTCTCTGCAGCACAGAGAACTCAGTGTGCTTAGTCTTAAGCAGCTGGCAGGTTACAGACTTTCTGACCCAAACACATGACTTCACTGCTGTGTTTAATAGCAGTCTACCCCAGAAACTTGTCAATTTTTGTTTGAACCACTTGTCCTTTCAGTCTTAGTATCACTTGTCAACAAGGTGTTAAAAACCTAATTACATAAATGAAATTTAATTTTATTCCACCGTGTACTCAAGAATGCTGTAATTCCTCACTATTGTCAAGAGCCTGAACCCGTTCATCATTTACCCATGCCTGTATCAGAAAACTTCGTGCTCTGCATTCAGATGAACATCTCTCTCGCCTCTTTCCTCTGCTTCTACACTCAGTGGGTATTATTTCAGACAGGTTTGGTATGAGAAAAATTGGAGTGTTCCCAGCCCCAGAAAGACCAAGCAGAGGTAGGGATGGGAGGCTTGTCTGTTTTAAGCAGATTAGATCCTGACCACTGAAGGTAACTTTACAAATCTTTTCTTTCATATCCTTCACAGAAACAGCTGGAAGTAAGTCTAGAAGCAAAACAAAGAACAAGAGTTACAAGAATGTTATAAATGGTTTTATTTGATCTGTGGTGAGTGTTGTTTCTGAAAGCTATGGAAGTTAATTTATAATGTTAGCAATTTGACAACCAGTCTTTTTAGTAGAAATTCAGCTACTGTGTTTTGAAACAAACAGGATCTAGCATGGGCAGGACCTTGCCTGTGGCTATGACTTGGCTAATATTTTATCAACTAGAAGCAAGGCTGGGCTGCAAAACCCTTCACCTTGTTTTACGTGTCAGATAGAAGAGTTTGTCTTGGCTAATGTAACCACAAGATCAGGGTTTACAAAACAAAGCATTTTTGCTAAACAGGTACAGGAGCCCCATCTGACACAAATACACTGGAAAGTGCTACCCACAACTGCTAGACCCTACATGTTTCCCATAAAGCATCATAGGTTTTTGATGGACACAGAGGTCGGAACATGGGCAACAGTGGGAAAAAAGAGCCTGGGAACTCAGATAAAGCCCCAAAGTGAATGGACATTTGCTGATGACAGCACTGCAAAGTTGGCTTTGGTGCTTGGCTCCTGGTAAAACAATGACATAATGCTGTGTTTACTAGCAGGGAAATCTGAGGGTTGGAAATGGATCTGTAAAAAAACCACTAACACGTTTTTTTGACAAGCCAACAGATTAACATCTATTGTCACTGGGGCAAGGCCAAACTCGACTGGAAATGGTCCAGGAGTTTGATGTCACTGAGAGGCTCACAAGGACGTCAGCTGAGGAGCGTTCCCATGTCACCTCAGCATTTACTGCAGCTACTGCCTGAAGCCACCACCGCCTTCTGTTTAACCCTTTCTGCCACAACGTGCAGCAGGGAACATATCAGCCTTTTGGCAATAGAAGTTTGACCCAGATCTGCTACAGCTCATGTTAACCAGATGCAGAAGGTTGATAAAGGGCCAGGCAGGACAGGCTGCTGGCAGATAAAACACACATTTGATCAGGTCTGGACTGTCAGTCCTTTGCTAGTACTAACTAAAGTCTCTCTCTTTCTACAAATACAAACAGTGGACATCATTTCTTCATTTGACTCCTTAGCAAATCACATGTTGCACCCTCACCCCCATCTGAGTCAAAGTCTTTATCATAACCCAGCCAACACCTCTCACACACAGCAAGACAACAACCAAGAAGTTTTAGCTCCACACAAGATCCCTACAAAGGATACCTGGAACCTCATAAATGCCAGTGCCTGGTAGAGAACAATCTCACTGTTATCAGATGAATCAGGTCCCTGATGGCTCAGAATCACTGTAGGGATAACATGATGGGCAGAGCCCCACAAAGTCCTTGGCACACAGGCAAAGTGTTGGGTCACCTTTCCTCAGAGAAGGTAAAAACATCAGTACTATGCTCTCAGTGCTTCCACAGACCCTCAAATCCCAGAGGAAGGATCTGGTGATTGCCCACAAGGTGCTCTTCAGTCCAGCCCTATTGCATTTGGCAGAGCACCTAAAACTCCAGAATTAAGAAAATGGGACATAACCCCATGCTGTGGGCAGTGTTAGAGCTTGCCAGAAGAAGGGGAAGAAAATGGAAGAATACAAAAGTATTCTTAGGGTCTGGCCAGGACTGTGGCACCAGCTCTAATGGAACCAATTGCAAACTTCTGCTTTCCACCTTGTTTCTTTGACCATGCCCTCCTCTTGCTCCAATGCAGAGCAATCAGAAGTCAAAACAAAGCAAAGCACTCGTGTGCACAGACAGACAAAGACCTCACACCAAAATCCCAATCCCCACCAAACACCTGAACACTCCCCCAACGTAACGAGAAGAATTCTGTAAAACAGCAACCCCAATGGTCACTCTGGCCAACACCAGGGCATGCAGATGTAATCTTACTCACAGCTGGGTTGTCTTTATAAGGGTGGTGGAAAACCCAACACCATCCCAGCCAAGCAGTCTGGCCAACACCATCAACAGGGAAGCCAAGGGGCTGAGCAGCAGTGCCTTGCTCCCATCCCCAGCTGTGAGTCCTCAGACCCCATTCCCCTGGGCCAGAACCTGAGTTCTTTCAATACAGGAGATCCCTCCAAGACAGCAGTGCCTCTCACACACCTGTACAGTCACCCTCCAGTGCCACCAGCAAACTGCCATTGCTGTTCAAAAGGCCACTGGTCCCTACAGCACAAGGACAGAGGGAGGTTTAAGGACAGACAGATGGACTCTCCTGCACAGACCACGCCTGCAGTCTCCAAGGGTCGTTACCCATGGAAAATTCACTGATAATATTTTTAGTTTAAATGGAACTATTTATACTGGAGATGTCTGTATTAAAGGATGAAATGCAAGCTACAGCTGCCCAGCTCAGAAACAGGTGGAAAGCTGCTTCTCCAAAACAGTCTAGAGTTTTGACACCGACTGCTACAATCACAAAGACAGCAGCAAAAGTTTAAACAGAAAATTTCTTCTTGAGCAATAACAGCCAAAAGACTCTTCCATATGCTTTAAGTAGAGTATTCCAGAGACTGGCTACTGCACTAGATTCCTTTTGAGTAAAACATCCTGGGTTGTCTTTATAAAACACTTTTTGCTGAAAGGTTAGAGGAAAACTTATCTGAATTCAGGGGAAAAAAAAAAAAAGAACTTGTTAAGGACATCCAGGACTTGTAAAATGCATAAGGTACAGGATTGCTCCCTTCTGGAACGTGGAAAAGCAGCATGGATGTTCCTCTAGAATCAGTCATTTTTTATTCTTCTCCAACAATATCTTGTTATTAACAGAAAATCAGCAGCCTTTTTATTGATAAAAAGGGATATTACCACAAGTGCTGCTTCAGGGATTCTAGACAGTTTCACCTGATACAGATATATTTATAAAACACACACACAGAGCTTCCTTCCTATTGCTGGCTTTCCTCTGTGCCATCCCAGAAGCCAGCTCCAGAGACTGTTTGAATTCCACTTGCGAAAATGCTGAACTGTCTTCCTGTGACATGTCTGGGAGATGGGGGGAGGGACATGCACTTAATCTGCTCTCCATGGCTTTCTTCCAGAAAAATACTTCACATATCCTTGTTTGTTTGTTTTTAAATTCTAAGTGATTTTAATGCCAGTGAAAGTTGCTGGAGTGATAGCTCTGGGAAACTGCAGGCCTCCCATTTAGGCACCAGCAGGGGCTGTGCCAGCTGCCCTGATTCTGCTGAAGACCAGGAGCCCAGCTGCCTCTTCTAGCATCCATCCCAGGAAAAACCATCCCTCAGCTCAGGCTGCTCAAGATGAGGCAGGGTCAGAGCATCAAATTTTCAAGCAAAGGAAATATACTGAGCTCAGGGACAGAGCAGCACAGCACTTGCAGGGCATGGGAATTGAGAAACACTTAAAACTGATTTTCAAAGTATTTTGCTTGGGGTCAGAGGGGTTTACTGCCAGGCTTGCACCTGCTGGAGAGGGGAAAATCAGGAATAACCTTCTAAGCACAAAAAAACCATGCATGAGTTAATGTATAAATAATAGATAACCTTAGTCAAAGAGTAGGAAAATCTCACAGGATGCTGAGGGAGCAATTAGAAATCTCATCTTCACAGAGTTAGGAAAGCAGTAATTGAGATGTTCTCTGTTGCATCAAGCCCCCGAGGGTACAAGAATGCTTGGCAAGAAGATCCCACCTGTGCCAGGGAGCTTTCCTGACAGGTAATACAGAGACACCAGAGAGAGATCAGACAGCAGCAGCCAGTAGCCTGCTGCCAAGGGCTACTCCCACAAAGACCATACTCCGTGCTTCACCTCAAGTCTTCCACAGACCCCAGGGCTCCAAGACAGGGAGGAATGCCCATGGGCAACAGGCTCAGAGCTGACAAGCATGGCTGGCATCCTAGATGTGTGTTTCCTCAGAGGGGAATGTAGCTCTTACATCATCCCATGTGGGCTGAGCACTGCCAGGGAAGCAACGGCCTCGCTCCCGTTCCCGGATCCCAACCCGAGCTCGGCCATCCCGCAGCTCTGCTCCCAGGGGCAGCCCAGCTGGGAGAGGAAGATGACCCAAACTTGGGGGTTTCAAAACTGATGCCAGCAGTCAGCCCTGAGGTAACGCCTGCATCTTTACACTTTATAAACGGTGAGTAAATCCTGTTGGCTTTGCAGCAGAGCTCACCGAGATCCGGAGAGCTTAAAGGCCACACTGGTTAAAGGCTCTTCTACCACACTGCACAATGTCCTATGTGTATCATACTGGACATTTGTTCAAATCTTCCTGGGTGATTTATGAACTTCATGAGTTAAAGTTTGCCTTTATAGGCATGTCCTGGACAGTGGAGAACCACGCTTCCAGTATTTCTGGGGCAGCTTGGAAGACTTCTGTAAAGGAGACAGAATGGTGGTGTGGAGCTCCTGTTTAAACACAGCTCTGGTCAGTAGAGATTTGGCATGTTTCTCCCCACGAACAGAGATAGGGGTGTTTTCCTCGTAAACAAGTTTGCATCAAGCCTATAAAACCATGCTGCTGACTACTGAGAACATCAGAGCCCAGTGCATCCCTGCATTCAGCCAGCGTGGTTTATAGGAAAAATAAAACACACCCCATTGGTCAGAGAAACAGTGCCAGCAATGTATCAAAACATTATTATTGCCAGTCAGGTTTCAAACACGGCATGTGCGGGACCACACACACATTTATGGACACTTGGAGTCTATGAATATTTTATTCTATCCAATGAGTCAACTATCACAAACTGAAGAAGTTGCATTATAATAATACAGAATTACAGACTCATTGGGAAGCCGTGGTACACCCAGAGCAGTCAGTGTCCACTAAGACCAATTAGAAATACACTGCAGCAAACCAGTGCAACGTGTGATACTCTGATGGAGACACAAATTTGGGGATGTGTATTCTGCCCACAAAAGCAGAATGCTCCCAGTCCAAGGACTTGGTTGGTTACCTACACATTGAGCTCCTCTTCCAAAAACTGGAATAAGAAGAAGCTTTGTCAAAATCAAAAAGCATGAGAGCACCAGTTAACACCATCACCACACTCAAGCACTTACAGGTACTACAATGCATAGAGTATTTCTTTGCTCTACCTTCACCCCAGGGCAATCTAAAGGTTATTTTCGTTCCTCGTACCCCTTTTTTGCAATAAGGCCTAAATGCTCACCAGACAGTAGCTTGGGTTACCACTATGCCACGACAATTACCTGCTCAGCTGGTCGAGATTGTCTCACTGCTCCCACCTGCCTGTCCCTGTGTGTCATCGCCCGTCCCTGACAGCCCAGTGCAGACACCAGCTTTCAGGTCTGTCTGCACGTGTTTTAGAGCAAAAGCTTCCTTGCTTTGTAATAGATGCTCTTATGCATTCCAACCCTCGTCCCATATTTATAAATACATACAATGAGAATACCATGTAACTGACATCTAGTGAATGTGAGCTTGAAGGAGTAAATTGTTATTATTACTGTATATTTACCTCAAAGGTGGAGCAAACAGTGAGAGCACTAAAGTGGGAAGGCTCTGACTAAGCCGAAATATATTCCACTTTAAAATCCTTTGAGGTGAAGAAAATCACCTGGTTTCCTTTTGCTTTACTGTCCCCCCCACTCCAAATGTGATGATGTCCCTGCCCAGAAGAGAATAACAAACAGATCCTGGAGACTGAATTTTTGCTTTTAAAGCAAAGACAAAGGAAAATGCACTGTATTTAAAAACTTAGTAATTACAAACTTCTCAGTAAAAGTTTCAATAAAGCCTCTCTAGAGGTGTGAACCAAAGCCCAGGAAAGTTACTAGGAGGGTTTTTTCCATCAACTTGACTGTATTTGGCTTTGACACTACCTGATTAAACAGCAGACACCATCAATTTCAAACAGTATGCTACTGTGCTGCTCTCTGCCTTCTCCATGCAATATTTACACAGCACGCTCCAGGCGAGAAGGTGCCTGCTCTGGCTACATGAAAGCATTCAGCCTCACAATGTCACACACCACACACTGCTGCCAGCCCCTCTCATGATCCTGCTCTTCCCCATGGCTTCTGGGGACCGGTTCCCTTTGCGTGAGCAGGCCCAGATTAAGAGGATACAGCATGAAAAAGGAAGATCAAAAAAAAGAAAACCATTTCACATTAGAAGGTCCAGCTGCTTCCTCCCAAGTGACTAAATTAGAGAGCTCGTACGTCACCTCCTGCCTCAGGTAGGGTCACATTGAATCCCTCTTCCTGTTTAATCCATATAAAATGGGAAATGGGTTTTGAGGAAGACAGTGATTGAATACGAGAGTAGTACTTTTTCAGATTGTGTACTTTTTATCACATAATTGCAAGACTGCTTTGAAAGCCAAAGAAAATAACACAAAATGCTGCCACACACTTCACGGATGGCTTTGGGTCAACCACTTAACTTCTTGCCTCATGTTCCCAGTGAGGGTACCAGCATGTATCCTGCCCTGCAGGGACAGGAGGAGGCAATGCCTTGGAGCTGGGTCTCTAAGGGCTGGTGGTGTGGGTGAGATGCACAGACAAGCTGCTCTGGGATGCAGGAAGTCTGGGCTCCCTTTCCTATTGCAACAATTGCTTCCTTGGGATGTCTGGTCACCTCTCTCCATGATTTGGTGTCTCAGTTCCTCTCCCTTTTAACTCAAAGCAGTGAGACTGGTGTAATTTTGACTACAACCCATCAAGCTGGATTGTACCAGTGGGCTCCAGCACCCACACACTGACCCCAGGCAGGGCTCTCGTGAAGCCAGAGGTCACTTGCAGCTGTCAGCAGCCAAAAGCATTTGTGCTGTCTCTTAGGACATCATCTCCCTGGCAACCAAGTCCCAGTGAAAGTCAATAGCAGCATCTTCATCGCTTTTAAAATGGAACTTAGAGGCTTGTGGAGCTGTTGCCCCCAGCTCATGGACTTGCTAAAAGCTTTTCCCTGAGCTTTCATTTGGCTGCCCTCCCAACACACTCAACCACAGGGGAGCCAGTGCAGGCAGCCTGCTGGGACATAAAGCCTCCTGATTATTTCATCCTGCCCTGACCACCACAAATCAGGACAACCACCTTGTCTCCTTACTGATAGATAATCTATTCCAAAGGCTGGAGACAGCCACTTGCTTTGCAAAATGTTGAATTTAGATACCACTGTCTCTTGGCTGAATGTTACCAGCCCAAAGCTCTGCTGGAAGAAAGAACTGGAAGTGCTCCTTGATCTGCTGGGCTACCTGACTGTGTTGAAGCAGCCTCAAGTTGCACTGAACAACTCACTTGATGAGCCAAGCAGGGGGAATGCAGCTCCTTCTCCCAATTCTTTCTCCCAGGCATACATACTAACACAGGAACAAAGATCCTTACCACTAAGCCATGTCCAGATTCTCCCCGTCAGTGCTGGCCACTGTATAACCAGCAGCTTGCAACAAAGAGAATAAAGCCATGAAGGTTCCTGATCGCATCGGAGTTGCTGAAGTCTGAGCAGTAAATGCAGGAGCAGCCAAGAGACAAGGAGCAGAGCTTGACCCCAGCAGTACAAGATTTTTCTTCAAAGCATGCTGACATTTTACAACAGGTCATTTGTGACAAGCACACTCACGTTCTCCAGGGAGCAGTGCTGAAACCCTACACAGCAGAACTCAATCCCTTAAAAGTCAGCAATGCCAGTACCCCGAGGAGTTAGCAACCATATCCATGCAGCAGAGAGATTCCTACAAGAGATCTTGAGGCATTCAGAGGTGACATTAGGAAACAATTACCCTGGGGAGGAACTGGGACAGTATACAGGCATCTCAGATGACTGAAATCAGCAATGCACCTCAGTCTAACTGGAAGGAGACAGAGCAGCCACTTGTAAGCCAAGAGCATTTTACCTTACTTCTATACCGGATAAAGCTGAAAAACACACAAAGTCCAACTGCAACAGGAGTAGAGCAGTGCTGAAAGAGAAAATCTCTATTGATGTATCCATCCCTGCCCTTGGGATAACACGGGCACACTTAAGAGACCTCAGAAATGACCTCAAGCATATAAACGTCTGGTGAGATAATGCACATCAGTAACTGCTCACTCCTCAGCAGAAAAGCAAGTGGTAGGAGAGGGGGGTGGGGGAGCCTGTTCATCTGGCTTCTAATGAATGTTTGCCATCACCCAGCTCTGCAAAGCAGTGAACAGGTGAAGGTGCTAACCCAATCTCATCTCCCTGGGAGCAAGATCAAGCACATCTGGTAGGCAGAGGCTCCCTGCAGGGCTGGTAAAGGAGCCAGACATTTGGGTAAAGGGTGAGCTATCTGCCTAAAGATAACCTGGGAGCAGAGAGAGGAGAGGAGAGGGGAGGGGAGGGGAGGGGAGGTGTCTTCTTTAAGCTCCTTTTAGATGGATGGCTAAAGGAGGTAAGCATCAACAGTGGATCCTTTTAAATACAGAATGCACTTCTGGTTTGGGATCATTTCATGCTTATTTCAGACAATCACAGTTTCAGACCAAAAGCCAGAGAAACTACCCCATAAAGAGATCAAACCTCATCAATTGAGAAAAGAGAGTTTCAGACTATTTAATGCTTAGCAGGGGCTGGAAAAGGGATTTGGATTTTGCTACTAGCTTTTTCTCTTCAGAATGATTAACTGGCACCTTCAACCATTAACTGCACTGTCCTAATCCACCCAGCTTCACTGCAGCACTGCTCAGCCAGTGTGTGACCCCTGTTGCATCAGGGGTCTTTCCAACAAACCCAGACTTGACCTTCCTGACATTGTTCTTGTTAAAATAAAAGGGAAGGGGGAAAGCAAGGAGATTTAACATTTTTGAAGTATTATCAAGTGCAAATCAATTTTTAAAAGATCATCAGTATGGAGAAATAGGAAATTAATTTGGAAAGTCAAAAGCTCTAAGAGCAGCAGTAGCTCATGCTGGGGATGTACCGTACAAGAGGCATGTGGTTATTGATCCAACCTTCTGTTTATCCTTTCACATGCCACCAGCCAGGGCCCCCAGCCAGCCAGGTGGTGTTGTGCTACCCAGTCACTGACAGGGAAGCAGAGGGAAGCGCTGCAGACTCCTTCCCTAGTTAGGATTTCCCAGAAGAGGGCAGAGAGCTGGCTGGGCTCCTATCAAGTAGCACTGGAGCCAAGATTTTAATCTATTGCCACAGGCAGAGCCCTATTCAACTTCCAGTGAGGTATTAAACTCTTCAGAAGTTTCACACACACACGGGATCATAGCAGAGGACATGTAAAGCTGTCTTCTTTCTTTAACTTTCTTGAGTCAAGGCCACAAAAGCTGTGCTCGTGTCATGAAAGACACCTGCTCCAGGCAATGATTCCTGGCAGCTAAGCCAAGCAGTGCAGGGGCTTATGTGCTACTCACATTTAGCCCTCTCCATGTGCTCACAATGCCTAAGGTGTGCCTTCATCTCTCCAGGTTCCACTATGGTCCTGAAAGATGACAATTAAAAGGAGAGAGAGTCGTGTTAAAACACCTGCAATACTTAGGTCACCATCCACCAGATAAACACATCGTTACTCTGGTGCCAAGGCACGTTTGCATGGCCTGAAGGCTTGGCATAAAGACATTTATGGATGCTGGAGATAGGAAAGCTTTTTGATATTTCAAAGCCACATAGGGCAAAGAGCATAAAGCTTTGCACTCTCCAGGCAAAGGAGAGAGCTAAATCCTAAGTGATGCTTATACTAATCTTAGAAGGAAATAGTTGTTTCATGTTAAAAAAAGAACACAGAACCAAAGTAACAGCAATCAATGGGTCAGACCCAGGGAATTAAAGTCTTTGAAAGCATGGGTTCACCCTCAGTGAGTTACTCCAGCCAAGCCAGATGATCCAATTGTGCTGAAAACTGTACAGCCCCAAATGGAAACCAAGTGGGACAAAAGGCAGACACACCATTAGTCACCCAAACAAACCATTTCATTTGTGGGATTCTGGCCAAGAACTGGACACACGGAGGTGTGGAACTGTTGTGCAGAAGACAATATTAGTAAAGGTGTACAGTGGGAAGGGTGAAGGGAAAGAAACAAATTTGTCACTAGGAGCATTACAGAGACCTTCTTGGAATAGTCTAGGTTCCTGTTTATTAAAATGCAATGGCAATGATCATCAGGGAAAAAGATGTGTTTCTACAGGTAAACACAGGAAATATTTTATTTCAAATCCTGCAAACACAGGGTTTAAATCCTTGTTTTCTGGTCATTTTCCAGCAAACAAGAAATGAACGCTGTCAATTTCTCTTGGCAATCCAAGAAACTGGAAGAAATTGGAACCTCTTGGAAGGCATTGTTACCAGTTCTTTTGTATATTTTGATGCTTGGCAGATGTACTTCTCTGATGCTGAATTGCCACCACCTTTCATGTGAGATAACACCCTGCAGCGGTGTCAGCCACAGTCCACAGCAGCAGCCTGCAAAAACTAAAGAAGCCTTTCCCACCTGGAAGCAGTGAGTGCATAATAGACTGAACGCACAGGTCCAGCTGCAACCTGAGAGGACATAAGACCTAAAAGTTCCACTCCTATGAATTGGGCACAAGATGCCTAATTCCATGGTAGACGAGAGCTTCAGCTTTCAAGTCTGCATCTCCCAGCAATATAGTGCCCTCTAGCCTTAAACTGGATTACCGTTTAAGCCTCAGAGGAGAAAGCTCAGTGATATGCAATACTAATATGAAGGTTTAAATCCAATCTTTGGCCTTATCGCTTCAACGATCCATTCAGCTGCTGATCAGCTCTGGAGAAATCTGGCAGACACACAATGCCAGGAAACACAGTATACTCAGAGCAATTTCACACCAGACCCCTCAGGCTTTTCCTTCCCAAAGCTGGAAGATTTACCTTCTCTATAGACAAAATCCAACTTTCTGTGTTTAAATACATGTTGTATCTTGAGAAACAGTTAAAGGATTTGCTGCAACTAAAAGCCAGAAACAGCCAGAGAGAGAAAGAAAGATACTTCTCTACTAATGTGGAGAGGAAAAGCTACTGACTATGCTGCAAACTCCTTCAGGCAAAGACACCTCCACATGACAGGCTGCAACACAGGAGTCCGGGAAGATTGTTAAAAACTCTCCTCTAATGCTGTGCTATTGGCAGTAAGGTGTGAAAGGAAGAAGGTGAAAGAGAGATAAAAGAGATCCAAACGCTGAGTCTGCCTTGGTAACCATGTAGACCAGCTGCCCCCTCAAAAAAGGTCTGAATGTAACTTAGGGGTGAGAAGGAGCAAAGATGCACCCAGCACCGCCGGCTCCCCGACCCCGTCAGCAGCCGAGCCTTGCTCCGCTCCCCACCGAGCACCCCGGCTAGGACAGGGACAACCTGGGGATCCGAGAGACCTGCCCCATCCTGCGCCGGGACTTGTGAGGAAGAAGGGAAGGTTCACGTTCCGAGGGGAAGGAAACTTCAGAACGGTAACATTAAAACGAGCCAAGAACCAAACAAGGTAAAAGAGGGTGAGGAAAAAGAGCCTCCACAGCAAGAGGCCGCGGGGAGCCCCGCGGGCACCTCACCTGGGGCCGGCGTCTCGCCCAGAGTCAGGCGAGGGACGGCTCCGTACACCGCTCCGGACACCGCTCCGGACACCGCTCCGGGCACGGCTCCGGGCACGGCTCCGGACACGGCTCCGGACACGGCTCCGGACACGGCTCCGGACACCGCTCCAGGCACGGCCCCAGGCACGGCTCCGGACACGGCTCCGGACACGGCTCCGGACACGACTCCGGGCACCGCTCCGTGCACGGCTCCGGGCACCGCTCCGGACACCGCTCCGCGCCCGGCCCGGCCCCCCCGCACACGTGCGCACCCCCGTGCCTCGCCGGCACTCACGTAGTGCTTCGAGGGGTTCCTCCGCTTCTCCACGTCCACCACGTTGGCGTCCAGCACGCTGTAGGACAGCATCTTCGCGC
>VZRS01003118.1:501036-728542 GCA_013398055.1 Ifrita kowaldi
CCCAAAACCAAAATCCAAAAATAACTTGTCCTACATAGCTAGCAGCTTTAAATGAGCCTGGAATTAACTTTCTTCACGCAAGACAGAGAGAAAACACAAAAGTTTCAGAAGAAATCAGAGGTGATCAGTCAAGCAGCTCTTAAGCAGAAGTTTTGCTCATGAAAACCCACTGCAATGTTTTGAGGATGCATCTATGGCTATCATCTCAGATCTGGCTATACTCATTGTGCAGTCACTGGTCAGGTCTGGCATAGAGAATGTTTAGCAGGTCTGTCCACTTGTCTCTCATTCCATTTACCAGGGCACAGATAAACACTGCTACAGAAACCCCCAGTGGAGATGCTCCCAGTGTATGTAGTCATTCACTGAACCTTACAACAACTCTGTAAAAGGTCTGGGCTAGTTTCAGGGTAAGTCTGTAGAGCAGAGACTCCAAGCTCCTGATTATGCAAACAAGCAACATGTTATTATGTTCATTTCCCAGTTAGTAAGCTGAGTTTTGGTGGATGACAGAGATCAAATAAAACTGGTTCTCTCCATCCCCATAAATTCACATAGAACTCCACCCTTACTCTCCGAGAAACAACCCAAATTAATCTGAAGAATGAAATTATATTTAACCTGTTAAAAGTTGTTGGACTTGATGACTTCAAGGTGTAAATTACTTCTCCTGCAGCTTATTTGTTCAAATTAAGTCCATATTGGTAGCAATAAAAATATTTTAAGTATTTGAAGCTATGGACAAACACATTCAGTGAGGTTCCTAATACCCCAGTAAACAACACACAGAGCAATATGCCATTGCCACAACAGCCACAGCAGTGCTACAGGGGGCTATAGATACAGAGCTCTCCAGGGCAAGTGCTGGTCATGTCTGTACCAGCATTACTGTGCTGTTTACCATTGCTTTAATTATTATTACCTCCTTTTATGCTATTTGTAGCTTCCTTTGCTTGTTGATAAGCTGTCACAAAGCAGTGGTGCATGATAACTGAGAAAAGCTCATTTCCATGATGTGATTATGTGTTACAACTGAGTTTGACACCCACTCTCATTGCAAGGCTGCTAAGACAACACAATTGCTGTTTTTATCTGGGAGGTTTTCCAGCCTTCGTGTCACCATTTATAGCAGCAGAGTAATTGGCCAGGTTTACTACTTCCCTCTGTGTTGTTTTAAGGGATTAGTCACTGTGGCATCAAATCCTAATGCTTAAAAATGGAAAGAAAAAACTCATTAGGTCATTCAGTCCATTTCCTCGGGGCCAATACAAGACCATTTTGTACAGTAAATTCCTGGTAATCTGTACAGTCAGGATATAAACAATCCCAGGGAAGGGCATCTCACCTTTTTCCTGGGAAGGCTGTGCTATGGTCTAACAGATGTCATTCTAGAGATGTTTTTCCTGACATTCAGTCTGTGTTTCTTTCCATTCTTCCTAGTTACAACTTTTTGTTTTGCACTCATTCATTCTTAATTACCATTACTTAATGACTGATTTATAGCCAATCATATACTTAGCTTCAGCTGGTCTTTAAAAGCCCATTAAAGGCAGGAAGCGTTGACAACAAACACCTACATTCTTCCTTCCCCAAAAGGTATTAATTTTAGTGTTTTTGTTGTGCTATCATTTGTCGCCAATAAATAAGATACACTGAAAAATGTCTGGTTTGGTATGTACACAGCACCAGGAGAATTAACAAAATTCAGGATGTTGGTTCTAGGAAATTACATTTTATTTGAAGTTTGGTTTAGAAAATGATACAGGATTGCAAGCAAGCTTAAATGTGCAGAATGCCAGATGCACAGGAAGTGGAGAAAGCTCAGATGTACCAACTGTAAAGGCTGGTATCTTGACGTGACAGATACCACCTCCTTAGGATCATCTTAAAAAAATCCAAAGGTAGTAACAAAACTGAAAACGTTCCTGAAGCAGAAGCCAAGTCAGTTAAGTAAAAGAATAGGAAGAGAAGTAAGAAGGGAAATTCAGGTAATTTAGAGGTAAAAAGAGAGATCAGGACTGTACTTTCTAGGACTGCTCCTGCTATCATGAAATGTTTGTTGGTGTTCATCAGGTTAATTATTCTGAATACATTTTCACATAAGTGTGTACTAATGCTCAAGTCCAGAACTGGACTACAATCCAATTCTGCTGGCATTGAATTGTGCTGTCTTTTGTTTGAAAACAATTAAAATATCTGTAACTGAGGAAGAACAGTTTTTACCAGATGCATTTCCTACACCAGTACTACTAGAAGACTTTCATAAGACAGTTTAAAAAGGCCTCTAAATAAAATTTACTGTAGGTCAAACATCAGTAACAGTCTGTAGCCTAATTCTTGCAATGGATTTAAGACAAAAGTCTTAAATAACAAAGATATAGATATATTGGTATTTGTGGTTTGTTAAGTCCCTATGTACATAAACATGGTTGTGAGAAGAGCAAAAAACCCACCAGTCCTTAGTTTCTGCAAAAACAGCACTGCTGCTATCCTTGCTGTTAAAGAAAACTGAAGAAGAATAACAAAAGCTACAAGGCAAATCATATTCAAAGAGCCAGAGGTACTTTGTGTCTGTGGACGGAAAAAAAAAAACCAAACCACAAACAAAACACCAAAACCAAACCAAAGACACACACACTGCTTAGTTTTTGCTGCTTTTCCTCATTAATTCTAAGTTCTGTGGGTTCCTCTCTGATAACCTTGCACCTTGTCAAGCTTGAGTTGGGAGCAATGAACCCTTCCACAGCAGAAGACACACTGCAGTCTATTTAAAGTCTGTGTAGTGAAAACAGCAATCAAGGTCAGAGCCGTGTTGCTTCAGCCAATGCCCACATGTGGGTGACACTGGCTGCAGAGCAGCAGGACACAGACTGCAAAGCACACATTGCCAGCAATGGCTCTGAAAGGAAAGGTGTGGGGTAACATCCAGCATGGAGGCCAGAATTTACAAGGTTGTTCCAATGTATGAAGAATGTCATCTATCTATCATATCTAGAAATAGGAGACAAAACTTCAAAACTTGTATCTGTTTTATAATGTATTCATATCCATAGGAAAAAGCAGAATCACACATCCAGCAATGTCATCATCTGTCAAAATTTTGCAAAAAAATGTAGAGCCAGTGGAGAGATACAACACATATGGCCAGAAAGGACCAGCATTTTCTAGAATTAACTTTATCAGAATATATCAAGTGCTACCACACAGAGGAAACACAACATTACCTTAGCATAAAAGAGGTTCTGGAGAGAAAGAAAAGCCATTTTAACAAATATACCCTATTTTCTACATACATTTCACATACAACCTGTTGTTCTTAGAACTGTTAAAAGTTACTAATGTCACTTAGCTTAAGCATATGGAAAACTAGTGATGTTTGTGAAGTATTCTTCAATCTCTTGATAAAAAGCACAACAAATATCAATTATAATACTGTGTGTATCATAATCAGCACATTTAAATACATACCTGGCACCTGTTTAGATTCTCTCATTTCTGTAATATCTTTAATATAGAGTCTTGCAAATGCAGAAAATACAGGATCTATCCCCCAGTGCAGAGAAGGCGTCTCTTCTTCATACTTCTTGGATTCAGACTGCATCAAAAACCTGTGAACACAGAAGGAACTGTAATTGTTTTCTACACAGGTGAAGAGCCGTTCACATATGCCCCAACTAAATGAAAAAATAGCTCCTGAGTTTAAACACAGTAACAGAGCAGAGCTGAGGATGAGCCATTGGAGTTTATCTAATATAATGCTGTATTTATTTATCAATATTTCATGTGTTGCCACATGAAATATTCAAAGTATCAATACTCATGATTTGTTTGAAGTACTGAGAATCTAGCAACAGCATTTTCCCCAGTAACTTCACATGAAATAGAATTTCCGGGATTTTTCCTCTCTGAATCCATAAACAGAGAAACAAAGTCAACATTTGTTTAAAAGAGCAGGATTGTGGGATCCTAAGTGCTTACTTTCCATACAGATTATTATTATTCCCCCCATCATTCTCTTTCCCTCCCCTAACATATTCTTCTCATTGTTCATCCTTGTGCTTTATTGTGGAGTTGAGGGAGGATGACTTTATTGAAAACAAAAACAGCCATTCCTTCTTTATTTTGGGCACGTAGTCTCCACTAACTTTGAAACTGTTACTTTCCCCTTTTACCCTTTCATATTTCACAGTTTAATGCCTGCCATCCTCTGCCATTACAGATCCAATTCTCTGCTTATCACGGTGTTGATGTCAAAAACCCCAGCACTCGATTCATGAAGATCCTCATACAGATTTGAAAGCTGAGATACTTTCTATCAGCTTCTCCTGCATGGATAGCTACATTGCTCCTGTAAGGCTTTCCTGGTCACCCTCCAATGGGTGTCAGCTCCTTGCTGTAAGTCAAAGATGCTAAGTGGACTGATTTTGAATAGGGCTGAGGTTTGGCAGCTCCAGTCTCCTGAGAGGAAGCAGCTCCCAGTGATCTCTGCAGCCTGGGAGAAGCACTTGCAGCTACTGATGTAGAGACAACACGCCATGAACACCATGGTAGCCTCTTGCTTCACTGAGAAACTACAGAGCCTGGATTCTGCATGGTTTCTGTTTTAATGCTTAAACTTTAATTAGAGGCAAGGGAAAAGAAAAGGGTGTAGCACAACATGCCAGAGTGTTGCTGACATCTACTCTATATTGTGTACAGAACTGCAGTTGACAAATCGATTCTTGTCCAACTTTTATTTTATTTTACCCAATTAAAAGAGGTCAGTGTTATTTATCCTTCCCTGGACTGGTCATTTCTTTGGTGAGATGTTGAAAATATTTGATTTAGTCAGTTCCAGCAGTCACTTCACCACAGAGTAACAAACTGAAATAGTTTTGTTTACACCTGGATTCATGTCTCTCTCCCCACTACAGACAGCTCTCTCTTCCCAACCTTTCCTTTTTGCACCTGCAAGATCTACTCAAAAAAGTCACATCATTCTTTCCTCACTCAAGTCTCCCCATGAAGCATCCTTTTTCTGCTGCTGAATTGAGACACTGCTCAATAGAAATTTAGAAATTAAGCTGTTAAGTGTATGATCTTAACACAAGCTGCTATTCCTCCATATGGCAGTTCTTTGGATACTTGTTACAGTCTATGTCAAATTTAGACCATAAAGTTTCTCAAGGGAACAAATGGTTTGAACCCGAATCTTACTTGGCATACTCATTTTCTTAACAAAATTAATCTCCTTATCTCTCTCTTTTTGCTTGCAAAAAGTCTCTAGTAAAAAGTTATATTCCTTTCTGCTTCACACCCCTCAATTTACTCTGCATGGTTACAAAGCCTGTCACAGCTCAGCACCTGTTTTTCCTCCTAGACAGACAGCAGACTGAGATAACCAGCCAAAAAGAGACAGTCAGGTAACAAGTCTGTCTAACCATTTGTATTTTGGGTAAACAGACACTCAGTGGGGCAAAAAGCAGAACTCACCCCTGCACATGTGTGCATCTGAGGGGAAATCAATGAAGCAGCTCCACTGGAGATTAAAAATATCTGTAGTTTGGCATTTTATAGCCAGTTGTCAAGCCTGAAATGCCCAAATGTTAATAGATCAAGTCCAAACCACACTTTCAACTTAAATGAAGCCAAGATTTTTTACTGCTTCCCTGTTCTGAAGGGAGAAGATTTCTGCAGTGAAAGCTCTTTCTATCTCAGAAAGTACTGGGAGTTAAATCTCAGATTCTGGAGCTTCTTTCTCACTCCCAGGCCTTGTTACAGCTCTTCACTGAAGATATTTACACCCATCATATGTCTTTATTTAGAGACCACTCTGCTTGCTTCAAGCCTGCTACAGACACAACACTTTATCTTACAGATCTGGCAAAGATTCCTTGAAAAAAACTAAATCATGCCCCCAGCACTATGAAGGCATCACAAGATTCCTTGAAGTCCACAGGACAAATTTGCTGAAGTCCTGAGTTACAGACATTCCATCCACACCAGGCTGGGACAGTGAAACCGTAGCCACCCACTCACTTTCAGCAATGTCTGACAGGCACATGAGGGCATTCTGCACAGCAGTCAAAGCCTTCCCTGGCCCCTTCACAGTCCCAAGAGCCCTCCCAATCCCTGACACCACCCAAAACCAAGCCTATTTTCTTCCTTCCCTCCCAAGTGGCCACTCGGTAGCTACATTTGAACAGTGGCCTATTTGAAGCCAAAAGCTTGTGGTCAGTTGGAAGGAAAAGATTTAGTGCCTCCTGGATGTACTGCATGCCTCCACACACTGCTAGTACCAGTCCATTCTTCTCAGCAGTTGTCTGTCTGCTCCTATAACAAAGCAAGATGCAAGCTATTTCCAAAGTATCTATCCAGTGAGTTTCCAGGCTTGTTTCAGGCTGATGGAGAGTATTAGAAAACATAAATCCTACAAGGCTGACAAAATTCTTCCAATCAATTTATCTTCTGCTATATAATAGTATCTTCCCGTAACTTTTTCTTCAGTTGGCGCAGGAAGCCTCTCCATCCTGGGGTTAATTAATGAGTCATCCTGGCAAAAGTGGAACTTTCCATTATGCTGGAAGTGTTTTCAGCTCTTAACTGGTACCATTGGTGATATGCTATCAGCAAGGAAGATAAGAGCTGCCCTGTACAACGAAGATCCAAAGGGCAAATAGGGGCATTGTGGAGATGCACAACATTATAATCAATGAGAACCAAACAGCAAACAACAGACAATTCTGAACAGACACTATATGTACAAATGTTTAAGGACTTAACTGGCTTTTGCTGGGAGATGGTGATCAGGCTCAGCAATATAAACAACACAGAGTCCTAGCAAAAGGTCATTCTTTTCTGCATTTTGTTTTTAAGTGCAGTGTAATGACTTCAGAGTTGCTGTAGTGCAAGGAATTCAATCCTGATATAGGAGAAAAAAAGGCAAGAGAAGCATCTAGTCCACAAGTTTATTAGATGGAAGATATCTGTATTCTATTTTTAACTCCAGAAAAGGGCTATAAAGGCATAATCAAAACCAAAAATAGAATTAAGTTCTTTTTGGGAAAATAACTCTGTTTGAAGGGCAAAAATCTAAAGTCTACATAGTAGGTATCTAAATACAAATAAACAAGAAGCCTCAACCTGAGATTATTCTAACACATTAAAATAAGGCCATCTCTTCCACCTACTGCTATCAATGTTAGTTTTCCTGACTCTACTGAGAAGTCAACCAAGTCCATAATCCCCAGAGGTATCTTGTGAGCTCAGCAAGGTATTATCCTAGAAGGGAAAGCAAGGAAAATTGGTACCCTTCCCAACCATGTCACCACTCAAACCCATTTTCCTTCTTCCCTCCTAAGCAGCCTACCTGGTAGCCTTGTTTCAGTAGCTTCCTATTTAACACCCAATTGATTTATTCAATAGGATCAGCCTTGGTCAATAAATTTCTTGGCTCATATTCTTGTGCCATGTACCTTTTCCAAAAAAAGGTAAACGGTCCTTTACGAATCCCAGTGTAACTGAAACCTCCAAGAAAAGTATCTGTTCTAATGTTTCTTGTTGTGTTTTCTCCAAATTTGGTTAATAACCAAAGCTCTTGGAGAAAATTGTCTTAGTTTGAGATTAACCATTTTGAGCCAAGAAAATGTGTCTTGCCATCAGTTGCCTGCAACTGCTCTGCAAGTGCTGGCACACTGCTGCAAAGACTCTTTCTCAAGTCAGCTGTGAATCAGAAACAGAGAATTTATGCACTAATACAGGCAACTTAAACATCCTACCAGGCCTTCACTCTTCTCCAACGGCTGCCACTACTATACTAGCACTGATGATTTACACCAGAAACAGCTCCTAAACTGTTGGAGCTGCCAACCCAGTGCATTAAAACAACTTAAAGTCACTACTGGTTTACTTGAATATATTAGGCCACAAACTGTGGCTGTCAAAAACTGCTCCACAGGTCAGCCATTCCTGCTACAGACAAAGCAACTTGTGGAAAGAAGAGCAGAGCCAACAGCTGGGTTTTGTAACACCCTCTGTCATCTGAACTGAAATCATCTGTGTCTGAGTCAACACCCTATGTGACAAATGACTATTATTCAACTCTTCATGATCAGCAGAGGCAATTCAAGCATGGTACAGTCAAACCCATCATATTTCAGATAGTGTTTCTAATTACCAACAGCCATATACAACATTTTATATTAAAGCCAAATAAATCTATTGTATTATTATACAAGTAAATCTTACTGAGCTGGGAAGTAAAGCCTTTGGTTATAGGTAATACAGAACAAAGATTCTAAACACGAAACTCATCCAAAGGTTTTTTAAAAACACGTAATTAAAAGAAAGTTTCCAACATCAGTAACAAGATGAAAACCATCACCAAGACCCAAACACGTTACTGAAAGACAAAAAAAGAGGTTCCTGGAAAACAGCTTTGGAAAACTATCAAACAGTAAGGTAAGGCCGGTTTGGATCCACCTCCTACCTGGTTATTCTATTACAAATCAAGATGGGGCAAGCATTTTCAGTCTTTCATAATAAGCCACCTTCTGCTTCTGTCATGTTAAATCCTGTCGGTTTTGATGCTACGTGCTGCATGTCTTGCAGTTCTTATATATAAGTACAATTCCAATTCAAAAACATAGTTTCAAAAGAAAATTAAGAAATCTAGAACTCCTCTGAACTTCCAGAAGTTTAGCACTCCCTGAAATGTTACTTGTACAAGGGTTTAACATTTGTCTAAGCTGTTCAGATAACAATTTATCAAAAGAAAGAATTATAGACTTTTTCTTAAAGATACTCCTTGAAATTTTAAACATCATATGTCTTTTAATTACATTAGTTTCTATTACACTTCCCTGGCAAGTGAAGTGCAAGACAAGAGGCCCATCACTGCAACCTTTAGCCAGTGGGGAATCCATCTACAACCCAAAAAGGCACTGCTCTCAATGCCCATAAGGCAGGATATAGGTTGGGGCAAAAAAGACTTGTTTCATCAATAAACTGACATGGCTGTTGTGTAACAATCTTCCAGCGGAGTTAATGTCTCCAGGTCATAACTTGTGACATGTTTCCCTCCCTCTGATTTTACCTTTCCACAGCACTGCCTGGAAAACCTTCTGGACAGATGCATGTGGCTGCAGGAGACCAGACAAACTGGCTCCTCCAATGTCCACAGGCTTGGAAGGAAGGGGGACAAAGCTTACAATTCTAGATTGCCTCCTTTTGGCATTGAAACCTGTTTTAAATGCAAGCTAAACCTTGTAACAAGATTTTGGCACTCAATTTTCCAAAAGCAAGATTCTGAAAAACTAACAGGGAAGTGTGTAACAAAATAAACAGTAGAAGTAGCTCTTTCTGATCCTTGTCCTATGCATTAACCACAAGATAATTTCCCATGGATCAAGAAATCAGCAAACCACTCAGCAGACCAGTAAACTAGCTCTGTATATGTATTTCTCACGGCCACCTGTAAGCTTACCAGAAATAAGATAGTAGGCACTCACTACTGATATTCAGAAAGCTTCACTTCCTATGTGTATTTTAAAGCTATTGGATAATCACACTGAAGTGCCTTCTTCAACTAATTC
Source organism: Ifrita kowaldi (assembly GCA_013398055.1). Taxonomy (NCBI): domain Eukaryota; kingdom Metazoa; phylum Chordata; class Aves; order Passeriformes; family Cinclosomatidae; genus Ifrita; species Ifrita kowaldi. The sequence goes on from VZRS01003118.1 coordinate 510,609, forward strand.
CCTAACCTGTCTCAAGTGAGGGCAGGAGGAAGCCTGTGAAGATGATTAACTCCCTCTGAAAGCTCTTAATCATCCACAGTGCTGCCAGAGTGAGCTGAGCTGCTGAAAAGACATTCTTTAACTGGGAGAGAAGGTTCTCAGCCATTAGTGCAACATAAAAACAAAAGTAAAAATAAATTACTTCTTATAAATAGTAAGTTTCTTGCTTGGAGGAACAGTGGCATGAAAGCTTTGATAGCAAGAGGATTCCAAACTGGCTCTTGGAAAAGGGAAATGTTTTGAGAGAGACTTATAATTGGGAGGTGATCCTGCCCCTCTACTCAGCCCTGGTGAGGCCACGTCTGGAGTGCTGTGTCCAGTTCTGGGCTCCTCCGTACAAGAGAGACACGGAGCTCCTGGAGTGGGTCCAGCAGATGATTAAGGGACTGGAGCATCTCTCATATGAGGAAAGGCTGAGAGAGCTGGGCCTGGTCAGCCTGGAGAAGAGACACCTGAAAGGTCAATGCCTGTAAGTGTCTGAAGGGAGGGTGTCAAGATAATGGACCAGGCTCTGCTCAGTGATGTTGGGCAGTAGGACAAGAGGCAGTGGGCAGAAACTGATGCACGGGAAGTTCCACCTGAACATGAGGAAGAACTTCTGTGCAGTGTGGGTGAACACACACTGGTACAGATTGTCCAGAGAGGCTGTGGAGTCTCCCTCCCTGGAAACATTCCAGAACCATCTGGACACAATCCTCAGTAATGTGGTCTAGGGGGCCCTGCTTGAGCAGGAGGTTGGACCCTTCCAACCTTATCCATTCTGTGATTCTGTAATTTACTGGTACAACACAAAGGAATTAACTAACACAGAAAAGAGAATGAAACCTAATTCACCCTGGCTTAAGGCAACACAGTTAGTGCTCCTACTCTGTTTTAGCAGTGTAACATAGATTTAGTGTCACTTCCTGAACAAACATTTTCAAATTTCAAAAATTTGCATAGAAGTCACAAACATTGGTTAATAGCTTTCTAAGGCTACTGTGCCTGTGAACAAGTTTGACTCAATTTCTAGAGGCAAGTATTCCTGCCCATTCCCCCTTTATGCATCTGGTCTAAATTACAACAGCCTCTGGGATAACTCAGAATTTATATGAATATTCGTAGCACTACAGAGCACTCCATTACAACCTGAGACTTCAAAATAATTAACCTATGATTTGGTCTAGGCACACAGCTGTGATTCGAAGTTTTAAAAATATTCCTGGCACATACCAAAGCTTTCGATTATGACAGACCCACTTAATGTTCTGAAATCAATTTGCATTTTATTTTGCTGTGGAAGTGGACCTTTTAACTATACCAGAACACTGCAAGACTGTGCTTGAAACATGGTGTCAAATAGCCCAGTTGTGGATATAGACAAAGTAACTCAAATTAGAATAATTTTGAAATCTCAGATCCAACTAGGACCATCATAAACTTTGTGGGACTAACTAAAGGCTGAGCTTTCTTATTTGGAGCGCTTTTGGAAGATCAAGACCTAATTGTTACTCTTCTTTGAAAGATTAATAAACTTAGCTTGGCACTGATCTTTGATTCTAGTCCAGCTACATTTGTTGGTTGGTTTTTTTTATGTTATTCCAGAGAATTATTTTTTTTCTCCTTCAAATAGAAACTCACAGCACTTCCTGTCTGAAGGCCCTTCTTGTAGAGAAATGTTTAAACACCCCAAAAGTCAGATCTGTGCAAAACGTAAGGTGTGTGGGGGGGAAGCATTGAGCCTATATATTATTATGGTATTGTCTGTTTTACTGGGAGAAGTTTGAAGAACAAAGTAAGAACTTTGAACATAAGAACAAAGCTTTTGTTATGCTTTTCTAATGCTCCTCACAGAGGTCCTCTGAGCCATCATCTAGGAAAAGTATCAAAACGGTGGGTGTTTTGTATCAAAAATGGTACAACTCCCAGCCTACTACTCTGAATTTCTTTTGCAACTGGGCCTTATTTCTGAGGACCAGGGCTTTTATACCTGAAATCAAGCACAGGACTTCTTAGTCATACCCAGGCTGCTCTGAACTGGGCTTTAAACAGAAAAGTCTTAAAAATACCAAAGGTGTATAGGTATTTCTCAGTTCCTTAAGACAAATTGTACTGCACAGTCCTTTACACTGTATTCCGTGAATAATCTGAAGAGTAGGTTCTTCTCAGCTAAGGAAAGCTCATAATCATTTATCTTCAGCTGCTAAACTATTAGAACCTGCTAAAAATCCAGAGACTGTCCTTTATTAACCTTTGGTTAAGCAATTTTTGTAATTCTCTGAGGGTGCTCTGAAATAATGAATAATTTACCGATGCTCCATCTGAGGTCTGTCCAAATCTCATCACTGAGAGCTGGCATAGGACTGATACAGAACAACCCCAAACTGTTCAGGAGTACCTGTCCTGCAACATGAGTATCTTCAGTAACACCCCTCCCTGTAGAGAAAAAGCAGCCAGGCTTGTTTGTTAGTAATGATTTTTGCCCATCTTTAAGAACTCTTTCCAAATCCAATCAAAAGGCACCAAATGGACAGAACGTTATTTAGATTACTGAAAAAAAAAATACCTCCCTGACGACTCTGGCTGTAACTTCTTCCATGAATCACTGTCACAGCTAACATGATAAAGTCATTACTATTTCCGACTTCTTGGTATGTAAAAAAACCAACAGCCTTTTATAAACTAATTTAAGTGTCTCCTTAATTGCATTTGAATTTGAATAAATGCCATTTCCTCTTCATGCTCTGAAAGGAAGTCACTCCTGTATACTCTATCCAGAAAAATACATTAATGCTCAGTCAGAAGCCACAGGAATTATTTTTCATGTAGGAAATTTTATTTTCTGCAACAATTCAGTCCATGTAATGTAATGGGTTTTTTTGGCTTAAGCCATAAATATTGCACTGTGTACTATAAAACATAATTTCGTGGATTAGCTATTAAAGATCCCTTCTGTCAAAAAAATAAACATTTCAGGACACTTGAGACAAAAAGTGCATCACATCACAATACTCTGTTTTGTCATAAGCAAGTGTTAGTGCCCAAAGGTTGCACATACTATTGTTGGAGACACAATAGCTGCTGTTTGCCTTAACAATTGACATACTATTGCAGCTCCACTCATTGCTGCTGCACCAAGATGAGATCCTACAGAAAACCAAATCTTACTTTACAACACAGTCAACTATTTTTTTTGCCTCATTTTTTAGGTAAAAAGAGAAGAACATTGCACACAGAGAAATTATTGTAAACATGGTTGTAATACAAAAATAACATTATGCAACAAAAAACTGCTGGGTTTTTTAGTAAAATCATGTAGTATTTTAAAGTCTAGTTTTACATTAATAAACAGGTGGTATCTCACATTCTATATGTTATTTCCCCTTTTTGCTAGTGGACATATCTCCAAAATTATCCCACTGCAATGTCTCTATTTGGGATATTACTGAAAAACCAATAGTCTTTAGTGCTATTTTTTTGTCATATTTTCCTTTATTGTGTGTGTAGGAAATGTTCCCTACTTTTCAGAATGGTATATTTTTAATAGTAATTGTAGAAGGTATAGTAAACTTCCTGGTTATGCTTACCACATAACCAGGATTGGGTCTGATGGCTGGCCAACCAGCCATAAAAGAAAATACATTTAAAAAATCATTCATTTTCATATTACAGAACAAGTTATTTGGCCCCAAGATTCCAGAGCTGATCAGGATCACAAGAGAACACAAAGTCCAGTCTGGAAAAAAAAGACTCCTGGGAAACAGTGAAAGAAAATCAGGATTTGCAGGAAGAAAAGCAGCAATACATGTGGGTTTTTTTGTTCAGACATTTTTTGTGCCAGTATTGACTGAGAGCAATACTGAGATGCAAAGCTATCTTTATCCCTTAATAAATTTCTAATCCTAGCTACTATGTGAACTAATGCAAATTTGAAAGCCACAAAAAAATAGAGCAAATCAGCTCGTGACTGCTACGCAAGAGGAAAAGGTCTAATTACCATGTGGTGGAAAGGCAAACATGGTGCAGCATTTACAAGAGATGCTTTCATGTGACTTAACTAAAGCTTCTAATATCCATCAGATGGAGAGGGGTCCACAAGTTTTAAATCATTTGCCTTGTGCTCATGTACAGTTTTGATCAAATAAATCTTGTTTCAAATTAAATATAACCTCAAATTATTCAAATGGTTAGAAACAACACAGCATTATACCTAAGAGTAGTAGTGTTTTAAAGGATATTATTATTTTTAAAAGAGTGTTCTAGATGGACTTATTCCTGTGTGGTTCTGTGAAAGATTGTTACAGTCATCACAATATGGAGAGAACTTTTATTAGACTAACTACTGTATTAAAAAAAATGCAACTATCCACCAGTGCAGCTCAGTATTTCAATATTAACTGAAAATTCCTATAAAAGGAGCTTTTTTCAGTTAAATACAAACCAAAAATCATGCAGCCTTCTTGAAAAGCTTTACCATGAGGATCTGAAGTTCTTAATTGCATTAGTCAGTTAATCAAAGAGAATCAGCTATGTAAGTTTCAAGTTGTTGACACTTTCCATTAAATCTGAGGTTTGCTTCTCACTCTCCTACAAAGATGTGCGACTATTTCTGAGTATCAGTCTTGAAGAGGGTTTTCTTGCAGATCAGCTAGATGCAATAGGCAAAACCATTTCTTTTTTGCTATAGCTTCAATAAAGTTAACATGTTAAAACTTGAATGCTTTTGACATGCCATGATTGCAAGAAATATTCTTGTACTATTTGTTAAAATATCTGATCCTTATTCAAATTTTGATATTTATATTACTGCTTCTTTTTCCTGCCATTTAATTTCAGATAAAGCCTATTCAATAAAACATCAGAGGTTTACTTGGAAACATTCAGGTAATTTGCCAATTTTTGGATTTGCTCTGTCATCATTCCCAGAAGCGTTGCTGACATCAAGAGAAATGCACTCCAAGAGCTCTGCTGGCAGTGGTAGGAAGGTCTCCATAGGTAGGAAGAAGAGCTTCCATCATACGTTACCAGAAAAACTCACTTCACACAGTTAAATAGTGTGATAAAGACAAGTATCTAAAATGGGGAAGGTGAATTGCCCTGTGAAGATACATTTCCCCACTGACTGCTCAAAAAGTGTGGCCAATTTAGATTAAACACACAGACTTTTCTGAAGCCAAAATTACATTGATCCTATTCCTAAACATTTTAACACTCAATGTATTTTTTTTACTGCAAACATCAAGTAATACCCTTGTATACTGAAGCTTCCAAATACCACATGTTTCTATGGCAATTCTTAGATTAACTGGTCCTGCAGTAAGGCATTAAAAAAACCCAAACCACATAATAAATAGTAATATATCCAGGTTATTGATAGGAGCCTGAGCATTGATTCTGGCTAACGAGATATGGGCAAGCTCTTGAGTGCCCAGCCTCTGGTATTATAATTTTTTTCTGTTTATATTATATATGACTGAACTATTCCTGTTACTCATATCATAAAGGCTCATAAAATAGCAAGTACAAAACTAAGTCTCTTTTTTGTTCTGCATAACAGAAAGAGAAGTCTCTAAGACACAGCTCTATCAATGGTACATTTATGAGAAAGGCTTTAGGATTGCTGTATATGTAGCATGTACAGGACAACCAAGGGATCAGGCCCAGCCAACATGGGTTTGGGGAAGGCAGGTCCTGCTTGACCAATCTGATCCCCTTTTATGACCAGATGACCCACAGAAAGTTCCCAAACAACACTAAGCTGGGCAGGAGTGTTGATCTGCAGGAGGCCAGGGATGCTCTGCAGAGGGATCCGGGCAGGTTGGATCAATGAGCTGAGGCTGAGGCTCCATGAGGAGAAATGCCAGGTCCTGCACTTGGGTCACAACAGCGCCATGCAGGGCTACAGGCTGGGACAGAGTGGCTGGAAAGTAGCCCAGGGGAAAAGACCCTGGGGGCACTGGTCAACAGCAGCTGATCATGAGCCAGGAGTTGCCCAAGTGGCCAAGAAGGCCAGTGGCATCTTGGCCTGTATCAGAAACAGTGGCCAGCAGGAGCAGGACAGTGATCATCCCCCTGCACTGGGTTAACTAGAGTGATCTAGAAGCTACATTGGTGCTTAGAACTGAAATGAACCCAATACAGCACAAAACATTAACTTTGGGAACAGATCAGAGGAGAAATGACAGAGCCTAGGAAAAAATGCCACCATATAACTGGAAAATATTAATAAAAACATGGGGTACATCGATTAAAGAAAACAGAAAGGACAATGTTGAGTGCCAAAGGTGACAGACAGATTAAGATGGATGAAACAAGAATTACGCTTCAGATTTAACCACGAACAAGCCACCTGTGACCTTACAGCAGTTCAATGAGCTCAATCACCAGAAAGAATTTTGGAGATCAGTCAAAGCGTGGGTGGACAGAAAGTCAAGACAATATAAAAATATATCATAAAATATTTTGAAAGAACTGAAGACAGAATGTAGGACTGCAGTGAAAGGGCAATATATGCTGTGAAGAGCACATTTCAAATCAAATATCTGAAGTGTTTACTTTCAATTAAGAGAAATTGGAGCAGTTTAAAAGAAGCAGAACTAAAAGAGGGAGTTAGGAACAGTGGCAAGTGTAGGTGATCGAGTCAATGAGAAAGGATGGTGATATTAAGCAGCAGGAAGTATAAAGGAGACTTCTAATTCACAAAGAGATTAAAAAGATTGTCATAAAGAGTTTACAGCTATTTTAAGCCAGTATATTTGATGCACAATCAAGATAGTTCTTTAACATCTTCCTCTGACATTTAAAGGAAGCAATGAATTTTCAAAAAGCATTGCTTTAAATTCCTAAAGGAGAAATTTTAATATAATTCACTTTTACCTTTTTATCCTCACCATCTGGAAACATTTACAGTCGCTAAAAACTCCTGCTATCAGGAACAAAAAAACCACACACACAAAATCCAGGCTTCATATAGCCTCCTCCAAACCAGGAAGTCACAGCAAATTGGGAAGGATTTGTTACCAGCACTTAACCTTCACCTTATAGAGTTTATTTTTAGGATTGAGTGGCAAGCTGTAACTCCAGAGTGAAAGAATAAGGGAAAAAATGAGACAGTCACAGTTTTCCTTTTCAGATATCCTGGTTTTATCTCGAATTACTTGTTAAAGAGTAAGAAAGAAAAAGTTAAAAGCAAAACCTTATCACTAGATTAATTGCTCCTTTCTTGTGCCAGACTTTCATCTTAGATTTTCAATGTTATATGAATTAAAAGCTCCCTAGAACAGGAAGACAAGTCTAAAGCAACACACATGCAGTACCTGCTAACATTCAATCATTGGCAGGATGGCACTGACATTCTGCTCTGAGTGAGCCTCTTTTATCACACACACGTTGGCAGGAAACTGACACGTGATAGAGATGCTGTGTGTGAACTGTGCACAGTCCAACGTTTGTCAATGGAGCTGAGGAAGAACCAGGTCCTGCTATCCCAGCCCAGAACTGCCAGCTCAACTATACTTGTTCATATATCACTTATGAAATTTTCTTCTAGTTTTGTGTTTCTTTCCAGTTATTACAAACTCTGACATTCACACATAAACACCCCCCTGTTCCACTGCCATTAACCCTGAGGCTAAAGAATAGATAATCCTGCCTAAATACAAGGAAATCATGCCATGGCTTTGGATTCCCTTTTTCCCCCATCCTCTATCAACCAGTCAATTTAAATAAACCTACAGAAATCAGTCCCAAAGCACTTTTTAGCCAAGAGAAAGCAAGTTAAAACCAAAATATTCAATTAAAAATATTAACAAAAATTATTATTTAAGCCATCATTATATTTTAACATCCAAATCAAAGCTATCATCCCACTTGAAGGGGCAAAAAAAATATAGAGAGGAAGAAGAAATTGAACTTTTAAAAGTAAGATATGAGAAGCTAAATTGCTGCTGGTAACACTCTCTTTATTATTGTATTTGACCCAAACTATCTGAATGAAACGTGCATATGACATTAGTAAGTGGAGCCAGCAAGCCAGGTCACAGAAGACAGCTCCTTTGGATTGCTGTTGTTTCTTGTTGTTGCCCTCACACACATAAACAGTCTTGGTTTTAACACCCTACTTAAGAGTTTTACCTTTTGTGGCCAAGCTATCAGTACAAGGAACACACAAAGCCTAATATCATTTTTGAAAAACAAACGCTGATTATTACAACAAATCCGTTTCGCAAGAGTACTTGAAAGATTCTCTATTCATAGGGTGGCACCGCCCTTGAAACTGATTTTATACAGTTTAAAGAAATTGACTCATGACAGAGCACTGTTGTTTGATTCATAAACGCTTTGTGTCAGGGGCATCTCAATGCCTCATTATTATTACTGCATTTACACACGGACTACCCTCCTAATATAGCAAACTATTGTCACGCTAATAAAATGGTCTGAGGAATGATGCACACCAGAGGCTTGATCTTTAGAGGCTCATCATGCAGCTTAAGTTAATGGCAGTTGCAGGCACTCAGGTTCATACGAGGATACGGCATTACACGATTTTTCCTGGGTGTTTGTCTCACCGTCAGATGTCCCCGAGGTCTCAGCACCGCCTCAGATGCTGGATCAACTTCTCGCCTGTCACAGCCCAAACTCTGTCCCCATGTCTGCTAATTGCCCCTAATCCAGGCAACGGGAACGCCTCCTGCTTTCAAGTGAGGAAACACCCCACATTTGGTGGCATGTACACAACACAACTATTAAAATACAATTATACTTCAGAGTGAGGAAGGAATCACTTGTGGGAAGAGAAGGTTGTGAGATAAGGAAATTCAAGCCTGTCCCAGTGATTAAATAAGATGCCGAAGGCTCCAAACGGGCAGCACAAGAACATCACATCCTGCTATGACAGAAGATAAACCAGTAGCAGGTCTAGGGACAGCACTGGACCGCAAACAAAAGAAAAAGTCTTCCAACGTGGTCTTTTGTTATCAACACCTTCCTCAGAGCGCCACGTCCAAGCCCAAGCCCCCCAGGAGGCACAACCTCCCCATACAGAGCTCCTGACACACACAGGGAGCCCCTCACGGCCCTTCGGCTCCCGCGGTCGGACTGGGGACTCAGGGCACCCAGCCAGCACTGACAGGAAGCTGTCCCCCTGCCTGGGGAGCATCACCTCTGCCTCAGGGCTGGTGACACCCTCCCTGCACGGGACAGCGGAGCGGCAGGGAGAGAGGCGTGGGGTGTCCCCCGGGATCACAGGATAAAGGGTCCCTCTGCCACACGCCCCTCCCGTAACGGCACACAGCGGACTAAAGGGAAACAGGACAGAGGGAGGGACGAGCACTCCATCCCCACGCCAGCGCCACCGTCATACTCTGAGGTACGGGGGGGGCGGGGGCGCCCCCTCCATCTTGAGCCCGACACCGACTTACCCGCCCGGAGCCTCCGCGCGNGCCGCCCCGCAGGAAGCGGAGCCGCCCGGGCCCCGCTCCGCGACAGGGCGAGGGAGCGAGCGAGTGGGAGAGAGGCCGGTAGCGAAGCGTCATTTTCTGCCGCTGTGCCACGCCGGGACGCCGCTCCGAGAGGACACCGGCCGAGAGCCTGGAGCGGGGCAGCCCCCGCCCCTCCCTGCATCCTCCCCGTCCTGCGGGGCGGGACGTGACCGCTCCCCGCTGCCCGGCGCGCAGCAGCTGCCCCCGCCCAGCCCAGCCGAGCCGTGACCCCTCCTCCGGCTCCGCCGCCACCCGTCCCGAGGAGGGAGCCCGGCACTTGTTGCTGCCGCGATGGTGACCGGCCCGGCCGAGTAGGGACCGCCGACCCCGTCGGGCAGAGCAGCGCCGAGCCCAGCCCCGTACGGGGCATCGCGGGGTGTTGTCTCCCCGCAGCGCCCGGCGGTGCCGGTGCTTCCCGGGCGACGCCAAGTCTTCGGTCTCCGCGTGGGAATCGCGCCCTGCATCACCGCCCGCGCCGGGTGGTCCCCGCGGGCTCAGGGGGCACCGCCGCCCGCCCCATCCCTCGGCGGCAGCGAAAATGTCCTTCTTCAACTTTCGTAAGATCTTCAAGCTGGGCGGCGAGAAGAAGAAGAAACAATACGAGCACGTCAAGAGGGATTTGAACCCTGAGGAGTTCTGGGAAATCATAGGAGAGCTGGGAGATGGTGCTTTCGGTAAAGTGTTCAAGGTAAGGGCGGGCAGCGCGGGTCGCTTGTGTTGCTCATAGCTGAGAAATGACTCGTAGGGTTGCTTCTGCCTCCAGCGCTGCCTCGGGCTCCCTGTCTGCCGGCTCCCTCACCTCGGGATTCCTGCTGGCAGCGGCGAGTTCGGGAGAACTTGGCTGGGGCGCTGAGCGCTGCGGGGGGACGCGGCCGGAGGCAGAGCGGGGGATCCCGGCGCCCCTTGGCCACGGAGCCTCGTGAAACTAAAGATAGAAAGACCCATTAGGTCATTGTCCCGCCTTCTGCTCCACCCTGCCCGCTGCTGGATTGCTCACTTCTCCTGTGTTTTGGGTTTTTTTGGGACTCGTGTACAGTATGGCTCCTAACCTTACAAAGACTGCATTTTCTTAGATCTGAAGTTCATACTTTTTTTTGTTTTTTCCTGTACGGAAGGAAGCCCATGAACAGTAAAATTGACTCCTGTGCTTCATGTGTAGTGTACAGAGCCAGGCTGTCGTCGCTTTAATGGGCATTCTCCCATTTGTTCCATGTGGAGTTGAATTAAATAGCTGTGTTCTCTTGGCTTTCCCTGTGTGGCAGAATTCATGTGATGGATCTCCTATCTTCTCTGTTGTTTGCTCTTTAAATCTTTAAGTGTACTAGTACAAGTAGGGTTTTTAAGGATGCTTATCTAGAATTTATCAAGCCGAATAGACTGGAGTGACATAGATACAACCCTGCTAGTGTTTGACAAGACTTTAGCGTTCTGGCAAATCTTCAGCCACGTTGCCTCTTTCTAAAAAGATGTTTAATGCTCCATGTTTGGTTTAGGGATAGCGTGGAGAAAACATCCTGGTAGATAAGCATGAGAGAATTGGAAACTGACGTGAATTGAAGCTCTGGAGCAGGTTCTGGAGACCAGGAAAAAATAGCATGAAAGGATGGCATTTACAGTGTTTCTAAGAGCAAATTCGGTCAAGAAACATTATATATTTAGAGTACTGCATTTGAGAGTTTATGAAATCTGGGTACTCGTGAAATTTGTGCTATTTTTGGTAGAAATTATTTTAGGTTCTATTGTACTGTGGTGGTGTCACCTGTTTGTGAGCAGAAGTGCCACAGTCAGTTCAGAATGTTAGGTGGGGTCATTTCACCCAAGGAATTTGTGTCAATGTTCTATATTAAGAACATCTAGCTTATTTAGATGCTGGTGTAGTACACCATCTAGATGGTGGTTCCCATGACATTTTGGAAGATTAGAGTTTTGGGTTTTTTGTTAAAATTGCTGGGAATATGTCTAAAGTTGCTCTATCATAAAGCCTGCTCCCCAAAAAAACATAAAGTCTCTAACGGCATTTGCAGCGTATTAAAGTTTTAATTCATAGTGGAGTTTTGATTCCCATTATCTGAATATGTGCCTCAGATACAATACTAAATGTGTTTTCTCCTCTTCTCCGACGTGCATTTCCTCTCCCATCCTCAAACCTCTTCTCACTTCATGTTTATCTGTAGGCATGTCTGTGTTAGCAATAGTAGTAGAGGAAGGTGTCTGAGTAAGGCAGCTGCTAAATCTTGCATTTCGGTGTACTCTGTACACAAACAGGAGAATGTTTTCCACTTGGATGTAATTTTTCTCTTCGAGATTTATTTCTGACTGTGAAATGACAGAGTTCACTGTTGAAATTGATTGTAGGCAGAATTACACATGTGGTTACACTGGTCAACTTGTTGAAGTTGGCCCTTATGAGAATTAACAGGCAGTATTCCTGGAAAAAAATTCCCATTTAAAAAAAAAGAAGTAGGTTACTGCATGTATTCATCAACATTCTTTTTGTTTCCATCTAGTTTGAGAAGGAGGCTTACACACAGATGCAAGCTGTACTTGTGTTCCTGCATCTGAGAGTGCTTCCCAAGAAACTTTGGAAAGCAGGAAAGGTGTGTTAGGTCATTCTTTCATGGATATACACCTCAAATGAGAAGCTGCAGGAATAGACATTCAATTCCTTCTCAAATTTTGAATTCAAAACTATAAGCTGGAACAAAGCTCTCAAGAAAGCTTGAAGACTTTGTCTTTAGGTAATGGAAGTGTGGGGGTTGGGGTTTTCATTCTGTGTAATGGATTTTGTTTTATTCGCCAACTCCCCCCATCACCCTAGTGTCAGTTACATTTGCCAAAACTACATTTGCCTTTGTTTAAGATCTTAGGATCTGTGTGTGACAGGGGTTTGGCAGATGTACGTTAAAATGGAATTGCCATATAAGTAAGTCTTTGTATACTTTGAATTTCTAAAAAGTAGGTTAGATTGGTTACATGCAATGATTTCCTATAGAGGAGTAATTAGTTTAGTTGTGTAACTGATCTTCTGACCAAAGTGTCAAATATTTAAATAAAAACTCAAAAACAACTCTAAATGATTCTGACAGCACTGGGAAGCCTTGCTGATTAAATTATTTACTTAAAAATGCTGTCCAGTGGTAATTAATTTTGTGTACGGAAGTCTTAAGGGCATTGAAAACTTGTGATTCATTCCTCTTCTTTGCAATCAAGTACAAGGATCTTGCTTTTTTTTTTCAATACCTTAGCCAAATTTCTAGAAGAGCTTATTTCCTTTGAAGCTGTTTGTTCCAGCGTTCTAAGGCTTTTTGAGTTCTGACAATTCATACATTTGTATTCACGGACTTCTAAGTAATGTTTAGAAATACTCTGAGTGTTTCAACTGCTGTTGCAAGTCTCTTGTGATCAGAGGAGCTCTGTAATTGCAGATTACTGATGGCAAAGGTTTATGGCCGTGTAGGACTTTTCATTCTGGCCCTTGTCAGCCTCTTCAAAGAAGCCACTTTTAGGCTGTTTTCTTTTTGCTCTTGGCTAATGAGTAATGGTGTAGTTTTCTGTCCTTTCACAATTTATAGATCCTTGCAGTACTTCAGTGTCAGGTGATGGCCCTTGTAGAGAATTTCGAGTTTCCTGATGGTTGAATTTTTTCCAGTCTCTTTTATGTGCTTTTCATGGGTTATTTAGAATAAATGAGTGGACTGCTAGAGTTCTGACAGACACTGGAGACGCATAATATTAACATTGGAGGCTGATTTCAACATTGAAATTTGGCAGTCAGACACAAAAACCCTCTAAAAACAAAAGAGGGACAGTTTGAAACTGCTCTTGATTTGATCAGGTTAAGTGCCCTGAAAAAACCGTGGGCTCTTATTGTAATTATAATCAGTTTGCTTTAGAAAGTAGCTACATTATTATATCATGTTGCTGTATTGTGTGTTCTAGTACTCTATTGTGTCAAATCTCAGTTCTGTGCACATTGTAATCATAGCTCTAAGGGAAATCAGTGTGTTAACGACTTTCATCGGCTTTAAACTACTTTCTAAATTCCCAGAAGTAAATGTTCAGATGATGTGAAAACAGACCTTTCAAATGCCTGGTGTGATGCTCTTTCTTGCCACAGATAAACATGATTAATGAAATCTGCTTTTTCTTTAGGTTCAGAAAAGAAATTTTGTGCAAGCTGATAACCATAATCATGGTGAACAGCATTACCCAATTGCATTATCTTCTGAAAATTATAACTACATGAAGTGTTCATATTTACTTCTATTGGCAGTTGTGGCCAGTACCAGCTCATCCCTGGCTGGTGATAGTGGACTTTTGACAACAGTGTTTCTTCAAGTCAAATAATCCAATGGTGTTGCTTCACTTAAGTCAGGCTTTTGTATCTGTATTTGAAACCATCTTATCTATAATCTATGACTTATAGGACATCTTGGTTTTGCCTTAATGTCTTCTACAACAGGTAGAAACAAATAGAACTTTTAAGTAGTAATTAAATAAGACTGGACCAATTATAATTTAATGATTTTGTGTTCTTAACTTCTTTTAATGTTAAAATATGAACTGACTGCTGGTAGCTGCTTAGAAGTACTTTTTTGTGTACCACTAACATCATAACTTATTTTCTAATCCTAGAAAATGTATTAATTAGTCTGACCTATAAACAAAATAAGGATAGAGCAAGGAGAATTTATACTTTCTAGTTTCTTTGGTCTTACAGCACATTGTTCTAAATTCTTACATTTTGATATTTTAACTTGAAGTTATCCAGATGATAGTAATGTATCATGCTGCTTCCTAGGGTGGATATCTTTTACATCTGTAACCTAGGACTCACAGGAACAGAAATTGACCAGTTACTTAGTATCTGAGCTTGAAACATTTGGCTTTGTTTTTTCTACTCTTTGTCTTTTTGCTTATGTCGTGTCATTAGTTCCACTAATTCTTTAGAAGAATTTGGTAGAGCTGTTGAAAGTTTGCAGACATTCCTGTATGAATGATATAGTTCCCTGTGGAAGGATGTTGCTTGAATTTGTCTGAAGTCCTGTATGTTTGGTACTAGTTGGAAGATAAATTCATATTTGAAAGTTTCCAGTCAAACACGGTGTTTCACAAACAAGTTTCATGTGTGTCTCTGCCATGAGCCCAGACCTGGAAAGAAATAGCAGGTGAAAATGTCCTAAATTGAAGTTCAATACAGAAGAACGAATCAGTGGTGCAGAACTCCTGGCAATTTTGATTAAAATTGTTTGCTGTACCAAATATGTTTTCTTCTAATTTATTTCCATTCATAATTGACTATATAAATTGACCTCTCATTAAACTGGAGCAGTAAAATAGTGCAGTTGCCCTCAGGAGATCTGAATTAATAATATTCTCTTAAGCGCTGTGTTGCTTTGTTTAGCCATTGAGGCATTAGTAGATAGAGGAGATAGGAGAGTTGATTTACTCTCAAGAGACTAATGTATAAGGTGCCAATAGTAAATTTTGAATATTTAGTCTAAGTAAAATGGAACTAAAACTTGACCTAAAGCTTGCTATGAACAGTAATCTCTGTAAGAGTAGCCTGGGTATTCTAGGGCTGCTATGAATGATGAGAAGAGATGCATGACAGTTCATAGAAGGCAAACCATTGTAATCTTGCTGATCGGCTTGGTGACTTGCCCTACAATGTTATCTTTATTTTCACACTGTTGCCATTTTAGCCTGATTAGAAGATACCAGATAAGGAAAAGGCAGTATCACTGTTTTAAACTCTGGGAAATCTGTCAAGGTGAAGCTTTACAGAGCTCTTTACACCTATTGTCACTCCAGCTAAGTTTTCTGAGCAAAGGGTAATGCCAGAAAGTCATCTGTAAATTGTAGATTGAGATAACTTTCTTGACTTAAATGGCTATTTGTTACTTACCTTTCCTTTTCGTCTGTCGCAGGGAAATATTTGAAAGGCACATAGCACATGTGTGTCTCACTTTTTGGACATATTTGCATCACTTGGCTTAAAATCAGCATCACAATACTTAACTTATGAGTAATGTATTGTCTGTCTGTTGCATTTGGAATTATAACTGCAGACAAGTTTGTGGAGGATAATTATAGAATGCTTATGATCAGTCTTTGGTAAAGCAGTCATCTTTTCCAAGGTGTGAGCATAGTTATGTAAACTGTTTAAAACTCTAAGTAAATAGGAAATAATTATTTGATTTTATTCATGTTTATTAAGTTCCCTTTTTTTTTTTCATGTCATCTGATCTATCATATTTCTTTGCTAACTGTTTGTGTAACTGTTTGGACTGTGGCTTCTTTTCTGGAAAGTAAAACTTCAGATTTCAGGCGTAAGCTAAATGTGACTGTTTCATGTCGAATAGACTGCAGAATGAAGCTTCTTTAAGCTGTTCTAACTTGGTGAAATAATTCTTCTATCTTAAGTCACATGTAGTCCATTTAGTTAAATAATTCTGGTATGGGTTTTTCGGGGTTTTTGTTGGTTTTTGAGGGGGTTGTTAACAGTTTTGTGACAATATGGTTAAACCTTTAATTGTTGGCAGGGTCCTCTGGAACTACAATCCTCCAAGTAGTAGAGGACATCACACCAGTGTTGCAGAGCAGTAGTTGAAAAGTTTCTTTTGGTGACAACTCAAATTCCAGTTTTGACCACCCTGTAAACAATATTTTAGAAATAATTTGTTGGGTTTGTATTCGCAATTGCCCCAATCCCCAGTTTGGGATTTATTTTGTTTTATTTTGTTGCTGTTTAAATTGAATGCACCTATGAATCCCATGTTTCATGGGCCATGACCCACGTTTTTAGAATCTCCTAAGATTGTAAACATCTTTCTCCTTCAATGACAGTTGCGTCTGTGTTCAAGAGGAGTCTGTAATTAAATGCTCTGATTTGAGATTTTAAATACATTCCTTGAGACCCTGGTGGCTGATGTGTCACTTACAAACACTTTTTCAGTCTTTGCTTCTTTGTGCTCCCCCAATAACCTTTAATTATATTCAGATTATACACAGAGTTGACAAATTCATAGTGTCTCACCTCTTTTGCCTATTGTCTTATGTTACAGTAGCTGCCAAATTACTCAAATACAATGCTTGTGCTATCTTTTCTTTTGATACTGTTTGGATTGTTCCAGTTTTCTATGTTTAGTGATGGAAAAGCCATGAAATGTGCAGTTAGGAAACAAAGCAGACTGAATTAATAGCACAGAAAGCAGATTGAATTAATAGTACAGAGTAAAGAAAGAGTGATGTTTTATAATTTTTCTCCAAAACTATATGACATACACCCTCTAATTAATTTTTAATGATTTTATAACATAATTACAGTATGGAATGCTTGAAAGAAATTTAAAGTCTCACATATAGCTCAAATACGTCGTGGAAACACAGTTTCTCCACTCACAAATGGGAAGGAAGTTTTTTTAGAGAGAAAGAAGACCTAGTACTTGTAGAATATGTTTGAAGGATGTCCGGCAATAAAAATTTTCTAGTACTCAATAAAAGCTAGCAGGCTACCTCAAACCACTTCGTAATGGTATTCATACTTCAACAAAAAATGAAGGCTTTATTGTAAATGTTAATTTTCCACTGGCATTTCAGATTTTCTGTTGAATAAGCTCTATATTCATGATGCAAACTAACTGAAGTATATGTAGCAGAAGATTTACCTAAAGCAAAAAAAAAATGCAATAAAATGGTAATGTAAGATTCTTTTAATATTTAATTCACCTGCTTAAACTACCATATTTGGTTTTAGGAGGATATAGTGTTTCTTGAAGGAGTTCTCAATGTATATAAAAGCAAGTTCCAATATTAAAGTTATAGATTTGTCCTTGGGTTTTTTTTACTATTTTGGATTAAGACTGGATTTTTCAGTATTTTGTGGGATTTCATGTGTGTATATAGAGAGGTTAATGTAAGGCAGCTAAGCATGAATGGTGATTTGGAAGCTAAGAGAGAGATACAAAGTATTTCCCTTCTTCCTTGCCATGTTTATATTTTTAGCCATTTTCTAATTAGGCAATTACCTATAGCCTAGAGAAAGAAATTGCTCAAACCTAGACTCATGCTTGAATCAAGTTCCACCCGAAATGTAGCTTTAAGAATATTCTGACTACCTGAGGCATGCTATCCTAGGATACAATTTTTAAATTTCACCTAATTTTCTGTGGAGAAGAACATGAAGAAGTGAAGAAGTAAGATCATACTGCAACAGTCAAATCAATTTATTGGTTAGTGTTTAAAATTTGCTAAATCTCTCCTTACTGTGGAGGACTGACTGTTACCTTCAAGTACCCATTTTGAAAATGTCTGTTGTTTCAGAAAATTTGAAAATTAAGGATGCCATTGTGAATAAAGAAACTTTATTATTTTCAGGAAGAATTTTTCTGAAGTTGCATTTCTGCAATTATTAAAAATGAGTGGGTGAACAGAAAGTGAAGTTTTTTTGAGGGGAACCATTACCCCAGAACAGAAATTTTGCATAGATCACAATTGGTTTACTTGGTATGGAAGCAATGGTGAATCCCCATCCTAAGGCAGAATTGGGGTTTAATCCATCTAACTTGGTAATGAGCTGGGAGAGGACTGTCCCTTTGCTTTCTTCATATCTCTTTGAATGGCATTTTAGATCTGAGACTTCCTTGTTTAAGGAGGACTTTAAGGAACTGGGTTTTGTCTCTAGAAATGTTTAGTCAGAGCTATGATTCAGAAAGTATTCTTCAGAAAGTTACTGTAACTTTGTCAATGATACTGTAACAACTTGGCAAGACTTTTTGCACAGGATTTTATTCTATCTTTTTCTTGTAGGTAATGGTTCTCTTGAAACAGATTTATGCTGTAAAAACAAGGCTTTTCTCTAACACATCTAGATTTTGCGTTATAGAAGAAAACTTTTCACTGTATTTCTAAATAGTATTTTACCAGGAAAAGAATTAATACTTTTGTAATCAAAAGGCAGCAAAACCTTAATGGAGAAATGTTAATTGAGTGCTTCAGCAAAGATTAGAATGTTGCAGTAAACCCTCATCTCCTTCACAGCCATTGTCTCAATCAGGATTTATTCAATTCATATGCTGCCTTTTTTTATTTTATAAAGTTCAGTCATGTTCCTGCCCCACCTTCAGCTTTTCCTGTTTGAATTGAAGAGGCCCAACCTTTTCAGTCTGCTTTTTATAAGACAGCTGCTTGACCCTTTAATAATTTTGATTGTCCTTCTCATTCTCTTGCTTGCTTAACTTCTGTGGATGTCACAAGTCTTTCAGTTCACTGTCCAGGCAAACAGTTCTGGTTTTTATTGCTGGATAGTCAAGGGTCAGAAGCACAGGTCTGTGCAGCTACAGCACACCATAAACTGTGATCATCGTGGGGAAATGTGGTCAGAAGAGTTTGAACAGGAATTATCCCCAAAACAAACTCAAACCATCCCAGTAATGTGGAGAAATGGATACTCTCAGAGTTAAGCCAAGCTTTTTCACTCTTTCACCCTTTCCAGCTAGTTTTTGCTATTAATGGAGATGGACTAACCAAGTTTATAGGTAACTTGTCTGCTATTTTTCATCTCTCTGGGGTGGGAAGTGTGAAAGCTTAAAAATCACCATTCAG
This sequence comes from Ifrita kowaldi, assembly GCA_013398055.1. Classification (NCBI taxonomy): domain Eukaryota; kingdom Metazoa; phylum Chordata; class Aves; order Passeriformes; family Cinclosomatidae; genus Ifrita; species Ifrita kowaldi. Next base: position 529,715 of record VZRS01003118.1, read on the forward strand.
ACAATACTGTCAAGTGTTTCCTATTGACAGGGATAGCTGGGGTACCTGAAAATGTATCCTTTGCTCTTGGCTGTAGCAAGAATTTCAAACTGTCTCTTGGTAGCAAACATAGCTGTTCTGGCCAGCTTAGGAACCCAGTAATTTGGCTATTGATTTTGCATGTTACATTTGAATAAAAACAAACAAAAAACCCACACACTGCCCTTAGCACTTGGAAGTGAAATATAAAAATGAGCTCATGTACAGACTTGTTTCCTCTACTATTTGTGGTGTCTTTTTCAGTGTTTATTGGTGCTGTTGTAAATTTGTGGCTTTTAGTGGCCTGACATCGGACCTCACTTTTGAGCCAGTGCAATATAAAGAAGATCCTTTTGAATCCCTGAAAAGCAGTAAAACAGTGTGGAACTGTGATATTTACTAAGTGAAACAGTCAACAACACACTGCTGTCCAAAGTCGTGCATTTTAGTAAGTACAGAAGTGACATTCAAATGATGAGTGTCAGGGTCTTACCATGACTGTCTTCCACAACAGTTTCTGATGATGCAGGTGGATGCAGGCAGGGTTCTGGCAGTGTATTCACCTTCCCACATCCTTCCTTGTGACAGGCCTGGTGCTTGCCAACCCCGTGTTGATCTGGTTCAAGGAACTAAGCCACGCAAAAGCTGATTGTCCATGTAATCTTCTTGGCTGCCCAGACCAGCTCACGAGAGGGCCAGACAAGTGACACTGCTAATGTAAGGGGAAATAGCCGGGACAGTGTCAGCATTGGCTTCAACAGCTGTAAAAGAGAGCCATATCAATATTCTGAGGTTGTTACGGTGTCTCAGATGAATGCTTTTTGTCAGGACAAAAGAAAAAACAGACTTGCTTCTGTTGTGGGAACCATTTGCTGTTAGCAACTACTACTAAAAAGGTACTTGTGGTAAATGCTGGTGGTGTTTTTATCAGCCAGTGGTTCTGTCCCTTAGCACCACTGACATCCATGCTAAGTGAATTTTGTTATGTAGGCATGTCTTTAACTGCAAATTAACTCTAAGGCTATGATCACTGTTTTAGTTCAGGTGGTGATTCTCTTTTCTACTTTAGGTGTGCTCAATAACTGCTAGAAAAGATTGAAAATTTGATAATACTTCTTATTTGGCACTAAATCTACCTTGTATGAAGAAAGTACAGAAATTGAGTTGAATTTCAGAGCGAGTAGGGTGTTTTGAAGCAAGAAGTGGCTTTGATAATTTTCCAAAAGGAATGGAATTCTTCATTCCCTCTCACTGTACAAATATACAACAAAAGACAGTCCTCTGCTTCAAAAAGCTTTCATCCTAATAATAAATTTAAAAAATAAACATTAGAGAGGGAGAAGAAGAATAAAGAGATGAAGTAGTTTTCCCTCAACAAGACCTCCTCCTAAAGAGCCATGCAACATCACATCTTGGGGACATGGGCGAAATAAAGCTTCCACAACTCCATTAAAAGTAACATTGCCACCCTGTTATGAGGCAAGAACAGTGCTTCCTCCTGAACATCTTGTGTGTCTCACTGTTTAATGTTATCATGACTCTCAACAGTTCTGTCAGAGGAAGAACAATGTTCCAACGTTACATGTAAACTTTGTATTGATAAAAGTTTGTTAGTTGCAAGTGTCTGAGTAAAGCACTTGGGGTTTTTTTGCGTATTTTTTGCATTGAGCTTTGCAAAGAAATTTGCGTTTTGAAGAATTTTGTCTTTATTTGTTTATCTGGATTTTTTAAAGATAATTTTATCAAGTAATGCAATTATTCCCATGGCCGTTTGTGTTTATCAGTAGCATTCTAGGTAACTTCTGAACAAATTACACTAATCAGTAAAATGTCAAACAGCAAGTGCATAGAACATGAGAATTTGAAAAATATCATCATCAGCAGCATGCACCTAAATTAAAATTCCCTTTGAAATCTGCTGATAAGTAATAGGATTTGCATTCATGTAGTTTCTCAGAGTAGTCAATTTTCATAATTGGTTAGTTGTTTAAATTCAACAATTAGAAAAACACCAACAAACCAAACAGTTAATCTGAAAGGCAGCATCAGAAGCAGCATATTCCACTACTGTGCTGAATATGAATGAAGTTCATTTACAGAACCCAGGATGCTATTTTTGTGGTACTTGAATAGCCAGTTGTCAAGGAATACCAAATGTTATTGAGATGGCTCTTTCTCATCTCTTGAGATCTCATACTTGCAGCACAAAGGTAGCCAGCTCATCTAAACTGCGTGAGGCACCTCTTGAAATTTCATTTTGTGCTTGTGAGGTGCTGTGTAACTTTAGGGTCAGGATTAACAACACAACAGAAACTACTTGTAAGTCACAGGCTGTACAAGCATTAAAAAGCATATACCAGCAGAGGGAATTTTATAATTAATAAAGTTTATTTTGGTAGGACTGACTTGAAAATAACTTGTTTATGTTGCAGAGCACTGAATGACACCGACTTAAATCTATTGATTTCTTTGTTGTTGTTGCTGTCTTTGCAGTTGGTTTCTGTTAGATTGCCTTAGAGATGTGTATGTAAGGAACCAATGACTCCCTTCTAGAGTTCTAAATTTTATTTTTAAAAAAATACCATAAATAGAATATGAATTTGTTTCTGTAACAATTTTACTTAAAAGTGAGGGATGATGATGTACAGCTTCTTTAGTTAAAACTTTCTGAAGCTACTCTACTTCTTGCTTTTACTCCTTCAGAAATAGAGGAAGTTTCATTTTAACAGACTAGAGTGTGCACGAAGCAACAGAATATATGCTTTGATAGTTTTGCAAGAGCTGTTGCCAGTTTCAGTGTGGTATTGATGTAGTCTCATTTCCTTTCCCTCTGCTACAACTGTATCTCTTTGAAAAACACTGACTCTTAAACTGCCTATATAGTTTATATTTTTCCCTTAAAATATATGAAGTGTACTGCATTTGTTGTTCATTTTCGGAGGACAAAGAATGAAAAGGGGTGACGACGCTTCATCTCTTAATTTAATCTTTCCCCTCTGGCTATTTAGCTGTGCTTTTTGTGAGATTTGAATATGGCTCACATTGCAGTATCAAATTATACAGAATGTTTTCTCAAATTGCCCATATATTTGAGCTAGTAAGATGTTTACACTTGAAATGACAGTTAAGTTACATCTGTTATAGGCCATCATCTTCTGCAATAAATACATAAAATAAATTGTCTTGGTGCAGGTCTTTAAATGCCTTCCTTCTGCTATATGAAATGTAGAGTTTTTAATAATATTCTTTACTTTTTTGACAGCAAGTTTTTTTAACTTAATGACTATGCCACATTGCATTTCTATGGTTATGTAGTTTCCCTAGTAACATGTCAGAAGGCCTTTGTTGAAGGGTTCTTAAAAAGTCCAAAGAAATTGTCATTTTTCTTTCTTTATTATTTTGTTGACTTGTTCGTATCCAGTTAGGAAGGACAGAATTTTCCATGCTCAAGTCAGATGCACTGTTTTTTTTCTTGTTTTGCCATAATGAATGGCTGTGCTGGGTCAGCAAACAGCTGTAGCCATCTTGCATCTGATCTGGCTGAAAAGCTCTGGGCAAAGCAGATCTCAGTTTTGTTTTGTAACTTAACTCCGAGGAACTCTGCGTTGACCAAGCCACTCTATCAGAGAAAAAAAAAAAAAAAAAGAACAAAGGAGGGCACTAGATTGATACTTGTACATCTGTGATGTACACTACTCTGCAAAGTGTGAGTAAACAAAATGCCTTTGGGCTACACGAAGCCAAAAGACTTGGTGGTGTCTCTGTCTGCAGAAGGCTCCAGAGTGAGCTTTAACAGCTCCAAATGTCTCCCTGAGAAAAGGGGTTAGCAGGAGTAACGCTGGCTCTGAGCTCCCGTGAACTAAAGCTCGTTACAGATGTTAAATGATTAGAAGCAAGATTATAACAGAATCCTCAGGTGAAGGAATCAGAGGTTTCTTAAGTCCTATGTTCAGACAAATCATAAAATTATGAAAAGCAAATAATAAAATTCTCAACTTGGCAGCAGGATAATTTTCTGATAAAACAACAGTCTGTACACAGCTTCAACTCTGACTTGTTTATCTTAATTCTAGTGAACAGCTAAAGTGAGTAATTATGGTTTGATTAAAAATTATTTCTTGATAACATTGTTTCTTGGAAGCATTCTTAATTAGGTTATTTGGAATAAAGGTGTGTTTATTACTGGAATAGACTGAATTTTAAGCTGTAGTCACTAAAATAAATTAGTAAGCATTAGGCTTTTTTTTTTTCTAATAGCACAAAACCAAATAAATAACTGTAGGATGTTTGTAATCCAAGATGAAGATCCTCTGTGTTACTGTCTTTCCTGGGAAGTTTTAAATTAGTTTGGGGCTGACATTGTCTGCTGCTGGATAAAACTGAGAACCTCTGCCAGCAACTGCTAGTGTCCTCTGCAGGGGAAAGATACTGGCAAAGCAGCTTAGCACTGCAGGGATAAATCTCAATTTGTCACACCTCCCCCTTCTCAAGTTTAGGAGTTGATTGTAATGCAGTATTGTGTGTTTTAATGTTGCTTTAGCAAGTAGGTTGTACAGTTATTATAACTGAATTTAGGGGAAAAATACCAGTCCTTTGCACTTACACACCTGGCACCACCTAATGCTTTAGTTACAAATGTTTTCCCAGTATTGTCAGCTGGTTTTCCCTGTTGCTTTTATGAAAGCCATCATGCAGCAAGAGAAGGGAAAATAAGATGTGTTATTATAGAACAGCATAGCTGTTTTCTTCTTGCCAGCATTTAGCAATTTTTTTTCTTATTTTTCACCCTGTTTTAAATGTATTTGCTTAAATAAGAATTATGCTGAAATCTGAGATCCTCTTCTCCGTTAAGTTTACTCTAAAGAATTGTTTCAGTTATTTTGCACATATTTGCCAGTTCAGCCCATGTACTTTTCAAAGAGGAATGCAAGTATTCCTTGTAATTTCAGTGGCACAAAGCATGTGCAATCAGGATGGGAACTGTGCTTAGCTAGTACACAAAATACCATAGAATTAATGAGAATACTTTGCAGGAAACATGAGGTTAAACGTGAAAATTATATTTCATACCACTCCCAAAAATAACTTGTGGAATCCTCAGAAACCAACTGTGGAGGAAGCAGAAGAACCACAGTAAGTACGAAGTACAAGGATAATGTTAAAAGAGTGAAGTTGTCATGGAAACAGCTCCCAAACGAGCATAGCCACAAAGGCAGCACCAGACCACAGGATCATAAAGATGCTTCAGCAGTCGGGGTTGAACCCTGGCCTCCACTTTCTTAGGAATAGCATTTGCTTGTAGGAAATAGAGGCACTTTTATCTGTATTTCAGTTTGGTTTTTTTTTTTTCCCCCGGCATTAAACAGGGAAACTGAATTTGATTAGCTTCTTTTTAAGTAGAAAAAACTGCATCGTAGGGTAGCTGTGATACTTTGTGCGTGCTGGGAAAATGTTTGGCTGATCAGCTGTAGTTCAAGGGTGTATCATCTTCTTTGTGAGATACTGTCCTTTCATTATCTTTTGAATAGATCTTCTGTAACAGTCATTTCAACAAGTTGCAGCAGGTATAACTGAAGTTAGCTGGTTTTTAATTTCTTGGGCCAACCATATCTATAATTAAATGAAAAACAGAAATTATCTTTTTAAAAAATTTATTACTACGGCTATTTCAAACATCGTGCAGTGAAGACTGTTGCAAAATAACAACTTCTTTGAAATGACTGGCTCATTTTAATTTCCAGAAATCTGTGGAGGTTGCTGTCTTCTTCATTGGCTGAACTTGTGATTTCTTGTTAAAATTGTGGTTTAATATTGCAAGAGTAGCTATTTGCTCTTGAAATCAAACTGATACTTTTAATTACATTTTTTAACATTCAGTGATAGAATTAATGCTTCCTTTTATCTGACTAAGGAGACTTCTTTTCTAAAATTTGCTGATAAAAAGCATCTTTCCATGTTTTTGAAAATAAGTTTGAACACTTGATACTGGTCAATCACACAGGATTTTTTAACTTTCAAAATGTCCAGGACAATGTTAAATATAGTATAGGAAACTTGGACAAAACAAAGTCCACTGTAGTTGTTCCACTAGGCCACACTACTTCTTATAGTTTTATTCGATAAAGCTGCTAAAATTTAAAATGAGAGCAATTTTTTTTCCTTAATTCATATGTTTTAAGAAAGACTGAAATCTCTGCTTTGCTGTAGCTCAGAGAAACAGCTCCTGCCTTTGTGTTGTACAAGGCCAGCTTTTCAGTACTGATTACCCAGGCACCATCAGAAAACTTACATGGAGCTAGAGCTGACAATCCCAAGTTTACGCAGAAGTGGAGCTTTTTATGTGGGAAGAACATCTTTTGCTGAATAGGGATGTGTGTATTTTTCCCCTTTTGACAACTTTGATGATCCATGATTATAATTGTATGGTTTTGTTGAGAAGAATGAGTCAGAAAGGAAAAGCTTCTTAATTGATTTGTTTTGCTGCCTGCAAAACATGCAGTGGGGTTATGTAACATCTCACAAGAGATCAGGCATCAGGAGAAAAGGTGATGAACAATTTTCTGTCTCATGTATCAGCTTTGGTTGTGGCTGGCTGAACAAGAGGCAAAGGATGTACTTAACTTTTTTCCAGTTGTAAATATTGTTTAATTTTTAAAGCTGCATTGCAGAGGAGATGCACAGTTAGGAAGGAAGCGTTTGCTGGCAATAGGAAACTGAAACAGCTCCTCACAACCAGGCTGAAACTTCATATTGGTCATCAGAAGATGAAAGGCTATGTGTTATCTCTGAGCTGTAATCCTATTACTCTGGAACAGTGGCTCTGCTCTCCCTGCTGTCCAGGGCTGGGAATATGCAACTTCTTGGCCTAGTGCCCAGATAGTAAACCTGCCTTTTAATATTCTGCTGTCAGTCTCTTCACAAAGCTTCTGCCTCTAGAACTTACATTTAGTTATATGATACTGTGCAAAAATCCAGCGTTGTTAGGGAGGAGTCACTAATTTCACATACTTGCAGGTCCTGGTTTTGTGTGGAATGTTTGCTCTTCTTTCTTGAGATATTTTCAGATTTGTACAACACTTTTGTGCATTAGATGTACGTTGCCACTCTTGTGTAAGGGATGTAGGTTCAGACAGATTAATTTTCAAGTTGTAGTTTTTAAAATTATTCATTCTATACAGGCCTGCAATCCATCTTTATCAAAGTATTTTACCTTAGAATTAAGTGTGTTTTTCTGTGCGTTGACAGCTGACGAGACTGTGCCATGCACTGCAAGAACCATGCTGTAACATACAGCTTGTTATCTCCTTGTGCATTCTCTCTCCTTAAGTTAAAATGTTTGCTGTAGTTACCTTCAATACATAATCCTAATAGGAGTTTTACTGAAAGGATTGCAATATTTGTGTGTTGTTGCATGTAATTGTTAATAATATCCATGTTGTCTTACATTAGTCAGATCTTGACGGAATTAGTTATTCCAATTCAGTTTTCATCTATTATGTATGTATCTTTTAAAAAGATCAAATTTTGTTAATTAATCCTTCTACCCCTTTCTTCCTTGTCTCCACATAACCATTAAAAATGCCAGTTTGGATTTCTTAGCATAGAACTGAGGTTTAAGTCACTTAATCATAGAAGCAGAATCAAATGTATTTAAGCAGAATAAATTGAATTGGTGCTTGAGAGCTAAAATATAGGAAGAAAGTGCTGGGCTACAGCTACTCAGAAGTTCTGCCCTTTCAAAATATGTCCTGTAACATAAATGGCAGGGTGACTTTAAATGTTGGTGTACCCAAATGCAGAATTTCCATGTGCAAATCAAGACTGTGTCTACACAATCATTTTTGCTCCAGCTCTGACCTTTGGAGAACGTTATGTGGAAGAAGAAAGACTTCAGCCAAAGTTTAGAAAAAACAAACATGCCCACACAAAGTTGCAAGTGTTTTTTGTTCCTCTTAATCCAAAGAGGTTTTTTTCTCAGTACAGTACAGTGATTCATAAAACTTACGCATTAACAGTAAAATCCTTTCCTACACAGTTCAAAAGAGCACGTTTCTTACAGTAAGTCAAATAGATGAGTATTTTTTATAGAGTGTATTGTGGGGTGGAGATGACTAATGCCTTAGTCAAAAATAACTTTAAAAGATATAATTTTTTTTCAGGTGTAACTTGATGTATACTTGAAATGTTTCATCAGTCCTCAGAAATGCCCAGTGGAAATATGCTAATTCTAAATGTTCTTTTCTTTTAAGAGCTGGAAAAAAAGTCTGGATCTAGACCTACAAAATTTTACTGTTTTAAGTCAGAACAAAGGCAAACATTTGTTTTGTTTATAATTGCTAAGATGCTCATAAAGATAATCACACTGTCGCTATAATAATCCATGGTTTGTAACAAGGTGTTTTAATAGGGCTGCCAAAAGGGAGAAATCATAGAAACTTACTCAAAGCAGATTTCTAGTTAACTTCAAGCAAAAGGACCTGGAAAAAATCAAAATACAAAGTGTTCTGTCAGTAGAAAAAGACAGTATATGCTGTAAATGCAGCAAACTCCCAAGCATGTAATCATTCACACTAACTTAGCAATGCCTTTCTTGCTCAAAGGTAAAACTGAATCTGAAAGCAGTAACATCTGTTACCTGATGTAGATGGTTTTATTTAAACAAAATATTATTGCCATTATATAGTTTGCAAGCAAATTCGTGTAAAAATGAATTTCAGCTTTATTTTCTTAAGTATCCTTTAGGGTACAGTGAAGTGTGTGTGGCCATGCATGTTTCAAAAAAGTACATTTACAGTTAAAATTTGAGTTCCTTAGAAAGGTGCTTTAAAAACCATTTTTCTGGACATGTAAAGCTACCAACTCTTAATTCTGTTGTGGTCAGACATCTGTTTCACTTTTCGTGTTTAATTTACAGTGCAGCTCTAGAATAGGAAGGTTGGTCTTTCATTCTTGCTACAAAGCATGAAACCAAAACAAATGTTGTTTGCGTTACTAAGCAGACCTTTTCCTTTTTATTATTAGAATGTGTGTTGGAAAACTTCTCAGTAGTTGGTTTTCAAATGATGTTATACAGATTTCTTATCTTTGTTGTTAAACATGGGAGGGCAAATATTGAGGTTGGGAAGATTTGGTTGGTTTTTGTTTTGGAAAGAATATTGAGATAAAAAGAAATGTAATGGAAAACCTTCACCCTCAACATGAGATGAATCAGCTGGGACTATGCTTTATAAGTGTGGTTTGCTGTTACTGCTATTTTACTGAATGTTAATATAAATGTTTATCTTTAAATATTTTATTATCGTTTGCCACATTGAGAGAATTATTTATAGCTGAGCAAGTAATAATATTTAGACCTTTGAAATTATTCCTAAGAATTCTTACTTGCTGTCTGATACCAGCTTTTGTCTGGTACCGGTATAAAGCCATTAGGTGACAAAGCTCAGGTTTTGGGATTTTTGCTGTGTCCTGTCCTGGGATCATCCCAAATAGGTTTGGGGCCATACACAATCCACACCAGCAGAGAGACAGGATGAACCACCTTGTGATGCTTCACATCAAAAGTTGGAATTGCCCCTGCAGGTCCTTGTCTTTTGCTGCTTTGGAGAGAGCCTCTGTCCCTCCTTGCCATTTATTTCATTTGAATGTCAAAAACTCAGTGGAGTAAATGTAGGACTTCGCTTCATGGTCTTCACATACAATGGGTGAAGTAGACTTCAGTCCTGCACTTCCTTTATTCAGAGGTAGTCACTGGAAATGTCACTACTTGACAGAATAGTGTGTTTATGATGGCTTGAGAAAAATACACTTTCTTGTTTAAAGCTTACTGCAGCTTGAAATTGAGTATTCCTTCAAACATAACTTACAAGAGAATTATTAGAGAGTGTATATAATTTTTTGTGATTAGGTTTCAGCAGTATTCTGTTAATAAGTAGTATTTCCTTGTTTCTGAGATGTTTTGTTACTTAAATAAGTCACCCAAATTGTTTGTAATTTCTTATGTTTGAAAAAAGCCAAAGAATATTTAAATGCATAACAGAAATGCATTTTCTTTTCCTTGGGTACCCCCAGTCTTGTTTTCCCTTTGCTTGTTTTACTTGCTCTGTAGTTGTCCCTATCACTCACTGCAGCAGCACCAGGTCCCTGGGCTGCGGGTGAGCAGCAATAAAGCAGAGGCTGGCAGCATTTGCAGTGCCCCACCTTCCAGGAGTCCCGTCTGTGGGAGTCCTCAGGGCTGCTGAAGCAAAGGGAGCAGAATGCCCACACAAAGTAATGATGGCTTGGCAGCTCTTCAAGCCGGGAGCTTGCATAGAGCCCCTGGCTGAAGAGGAGCAACCTGCGGGTTCCTGGGGGAGGATCTGCTTCTCTGGGCGGCTTTGGGAGCAGCGGTGCTGCCACAACGTGGGCAGAGTCAGAAGGGCAGAAACAGAGGGTAGAGGCTCCTTCGTACTCCTTGCCACGTGTTAATGGATGGTGTTTGAGGAGCAGCACAAAACTTCATCTTAGTGAGGCAGCAATTATCCTGAGCTATTGACTGCATGATGATGGTTTAAAGAATGTGATGAGAATTAAGTATTTTTACATTCTTGTCTTTAATTGTTTCTTGACCTTGAGAAAAGTTATTAAACCCTTTTTCTACTAGATTTTATCTTCTCTTTAATATGCAGGTGTTCTCTTTTTGTAGAGGAGGAAACTAGAGGCAGGAAAATTGTACAGAAGTGTCGAGAGGGTTGGTTTATTTGTGGGTTTTTTTGCTGGTGCCAGTTGTCTGGTGAAATTCATATATATGTTTCCTGTGACTTTTCTTTTACAGGCTCAGAACAAAGAAACAAAAGTTCTGGCTGCTGCAAAGGTGATAGATACTAAATCAGAAGAAGAGCTTGAAGATTATATGGTAGAGATTGATATTTTAGCATCCTGTGATCATCCTAATATTGTCAAGCTCCTAGATGCTTTCTACTATGAAAACAATCTGTGGGTAGGTATTTTTCCTTTTCTAAATGTTTTTGCTTATTTCAAAAGGTTATTGAAATTACACTTTTTTCTTTATCAAAATATCATTTGTCAGTCAGATTTCTTCTGGGTTGTCACTACTGAGATAACTACTTAGTTTCAAAACTAATTTGTAAATTGTGAGTATGACTTAGGAAATTGTCACTAGAATTGTGCTACACTGAGTCATTTGGTCAGGGGTTTGAATCTAAAATGTGGAAATTAACAGTTCATTTTGGTGTATGGAGCGAGTTCTCAGCTGGTGCTTATTTGTAACAGCAGGACTCAGATTTTAATTACATTAGCACGATTTAGAGTGAGGTTCAGAACCACACCTGAAAAAATAAATAATATGCTGAAAAGGTCAGCCTATGAAGTATGTACCTTAGATGCCAGTGAGTTTATTGGCACTCCCAGGAAGGACAGTTTACCAGGACTTGAACCATAATTAATTTACTTAAACCCTGGGTATTTGTACCTTGATGTGCAGTGAGCGTACATGGGACTGCACGTCCCTGCTGTGCTGCATCCTGTGTGTGTGCTTGGATGGCTTTAGCTGTGACAATACAGTTTGTGCTTCTACGTCATCCAGTGCAGTATTTATAGGTGCTTTTGGAATGGTACAAAGAATACATGGTTGGGGTTTTTTTTAAGAGTTTATACTTCAAAAAGATACCTAAAATAAGTAAAAGAAAATTTCCTTGGGAGCCTTACAAATAAGCTTTATCCTTTGAGCAAAGGGGGGAAATGTAATTCCATGTTTCCTGATGCACATTTCTTTTGCTAAGCTCAAAACTTGGTGATCTCAGTGCAGAGTAAAATATTATATAAAACAGTGGAATACTGAAAAAATTTCTATGCATAAAGGTCAGCTTGAAAGCAAGTATGCATAGAGGCACAATATGAAACTGAGTGGGTAGGCTCACTGGCAGAATAAAGATAGAAGTAAATACTTTGAAAATAAAATTTTAGCTACATGGTTACAGTGAAATGCAGGCGCTTGAAAGCCATGAGGATAATGATGTGGTAAATAAACAGAATTTCGTGGGGGGAAGAAAGAGAATGACAGTTGGACATTAAATACAGTTTTGCTTTCCTAGTTTAGAAACGTGGTTTCTCGATCAAAGAGACCTTTGTCAGACCAAACTACAAATTTTAGAGAAATAAATTCTTCATGTACAATTTCCTACATTTGACTATTTGGCACGCAGAAGCATGTAAATGGAATAATGTTTATAGGATTTACAAATAGTTGCATTATTTAGTACATTTGTTGGTACCATTGTTGTGGGGATTAATTGCAATAATAATTTGAAGTATATGTGACATAAGTGGTGTACATATAAGTGTTGTGGTACAAGGTATACTTTGAGATTTCCTCTTTTATGGGCAATTATACTCTGATTTTAAAATTACTCCACAGGGAAAAAAAAAGATAGTATTTCCAAGAATATTGACTGTTGAGATTCTGACAAGAAATACTTCTTAGCTGTCAGAAGATTATAATTTAATGTTTAAAGTTCAAATTAATAAAAAACACATGAGGAGGAGTGGGGTATCAGTCTTGGATGGCATTTCCTCTTTCTTGCTCTCTTCATTTCCTTTGTCTCCCCTTTTTCTCTTTTGTGTATATTCTTTCTGTCCTTCATATCAGCATAATTTGTGCTCAAAAGTAATTGCAGTATATTTTTGTTCCAAATGGAAACTCAGAACTGGAGACGGACTTGTTCTAGTATTATTGCATTCTGGGATAAAGGCCTTGATGTATTGTAGGCATGAATGAAAATGAAGGAAAATTAATGTAAACATCTGAATTTAGTAATTTTCTGTAGCTTTTAAGAGTGTTTTTCCGTATTTTCATCTCATCTGAAACAATATAGGAGATAGCATCAGCTACTGGAAAATCATTTAGCTCTTGGACTTTTCAGTCAGAGAGATTATAGCATAGAAGTAGAGTTTAATAACCGAGAAATGAGTTTGCAGGGATTATGTAAATCACATTACAAGGAGTAGGTTTAAGCTGACTGTGTCATTATGTTTTATAAGTTTTATTATGCTATTTTATACTTGGATTAAGACTTTTGTCTGAGGGTCTCGAGGCATTTTTCAAATAATTTGCTCGAGCAGCACAGCCCTACTTTTAGCTGGGTAACAGTACCAATATTTTGCAGGTTAGTAAAATAATTGTTGAGGCCAAATAGTCTGAAACTCTGATCTCCCAATAATGCTCCCTTAATCAATGATTCAGTTCAGTGGAACTATTTAATTTCTAATTTCTGTTTTTGGTTTTTTTTGTTTATATACAGATCCTGATTGAATTTTGTGCAGGAGGGGCAGTAGATGCAGTAATGCTGGGTAAGTAAGTTGTTTTAACTAATAATCCCAATACCTTAAAATGATAATATATACTGCAGGACTTGTTTCATATGTGTATTGTTTTGATATGCAAATATTTATGTAATTAGTGTGCTATATGTTTTGAATGTTGGGGTTTAAAAATTAGTATTTACACCTGTATCTTTCATTTTTAAAGTGTTTGTTTACTTTTTCAAGCACATTTTTATCTTGATTCTTTAAGTGAAAGTGAAGAGTTGTTCTCTGCTTATGGAGCTCTCAGCTGTCATAACATAATCTGTATGAGCCCTTTCCAGGATCTCAATCTTCTCCTTCCACTGCCACCTTCCAAATTACATTGTGATAATTCTTTATATTGCATCTACAGTAAAGCTAGGGATTTTTCTCTGCTTATTCCTCAAATTAGGTGAATGCTAATACCAGTGAGTAAAAGATTTGGTCTTCAGCATCTCTATGTACCACACAAAAGAACCAGTCTCTAAACTATGTAGCTTTTTCACAGTTCAGATATGTAGGTATACATAATTCATAATGAGAAGGGGGTTGGGTTCAAGGAATGAGATCTTTACTGGAAGGAGGAAATATTCTAAGATAGAATTTTGTTCTGACATGTGATGCTTAGAATCTGTCAGATTAATTAGTTTTCCCATATATTACTGTAGTGTTTGCTATGAACACATAACGTAAAATGCAAAAACGTTGTGATTATTTCTGTCTCTCTCTTGTAGAGCTTGAAAGGCCATTAACAGAGCCACAGATCAAAGTGGTGTGCAGGCAGACACTGGAAGCACTGAACTACTTGCATGAGAATAAGATCATCCACAGAGATCTAAAAGCTGGCAATATTCTTTTCACATTAGATGGAGACATTAAACTAGGTAAGCATGTTGCAAATAAAATTCTGTCCTGGAACTTGGTATGGTGTTCTAATAGTATTTTCCTTAGGCTGTAGTTTGTCAGAGTTCAATATTTACCTACTGAAATACCAATCTAACAATGAGAGGTTTTTCAGAAGGAAATGGTTTGATACTATCAAGGGAAAAAAAAAAAGAAAAAGCTTGAGCAAATATCCTGACCATACTTGTCACATCTTTCATACTTCAAAATCAGCACAAGAACTCATCATAGGTCTTACTGTTTCTTAGTATAAAGTTCCTGATTATACTTACCTTTACTGTGATAACATGATAACATTAGAACTTGCCTTGGAAGTTATTCATTTGGAAAAGGAACATTCTTCACGATCACCAAAAAGCAGTACCTTGTACTATTGTCTCTTCCTTTATTGAGAGAAAAGTAATAATCTTAATTACCCATCTTAGTTTTCCCATGCCTTTTTCAATTGTTGCACTGAAATTACGACAGAACAGTCTGGAACAAAATTAATACAAGCTTACTATTATTGATGTCTGATTTTTTTTAAATCTCAATTTAAGCAGTCATCCACATGTTTACTCTGATGAGCATTCCTCCATGCAGAACTGACAAAGGGCTGCTGGTGGTGAATAGCATCCCTTCATTCAGCCAGGAAAGGGCAGGAATTATCTGGATCCACTTTCAGGGGAAAATGTGTATAAGCTGTCAGCCTTTACAGTGGCTCTACCCATGGCATAGTTCCATGACATCCCTGCCCATGCTCAGGTTTCAAAGCCTTCCCTCTGAGTGATGTGTGATCAGTTGTATTTCTTTGGATGCACAGAGGGCAAAGGTAAGGAGAATCAAAATATTGCCACAGGGAACTGGGACTCTAAATTCGCAGCCTTGATACAGAGATTCCTTTTAAATGGAAGCAAGAATGTCCAAATTCAGAAATATATCTCCTGCCTAACTCGTATTGATCACAGTCTCAGCAAGGTACAGGGCACCTTCTCTATTAAGAAACAGAGAATATTTAGGAACCTGCTTTGCTGTATTGATCAGTTCAGTGTGTTTGTGCTTTTCCCTGGATCCCCTTGTACAAGATCATTGCTTGTACACACAATCCTTGCATCTGGCTTTCTTTTAGTCTGCAGAGTACATGTAACTTTACTGGTGTAGCTTTTCTTTGAAGCCTGAACATTTAGTGATGCACTCGGGGTCATAGGCCTGATTTTTCAATGTAATAGAACCACTGTCTTAGTTTCCTGGCACTGCTGTAAAAGAAAACACAGATGATAGCAGGAGTCTCATGGTTAGAGAGAGTAATTTGTCTCAGTTCATTTCCTCACATGACCTCGCTTCTCCTCATACAGACTTGGAACTATTTTAAGGTTTTGTCAAGCTTAACTGGTACACAGCACCTTGCAGGCTGTCAAGATACTACTTAACAGTTCAGACCACAGGGAGATTTCTTCCACACGTGCATTTGGTGATGCATTCAGGTTTGCTAATTAAGATTTCTAAAAAAAGACTTGATTTAGTTTTGAAAAATGTACAGCATCCTTTGAAGGAGCATTTTACTCTTTTTAAACTACTTGTGTTTGGATTCTGTTATACAAAGAAATGGGTAATTTCTTGTTTGATATGTGAATGGCGGGTAAATTTCTTTTATTGCATTTTATTTTTATATGGATATGAGTTTTGTTATTTCAATACCTGTAGTCCCTCAAAATTTCAGGTTTTTTGCATTTGAACCAACAGATTTTAGTCCTGATTTTTTTTTCACAGAGCATAATTGGACTTCTCAAGTATTGAGCTCATCAAGTAATTTTGTACAGATTAAAGATGGCAACATATGGCTATTTGTCCCTTTGCTCTAATCTCTAGATCTTCATTAACAAAATTACGTCTGTTATAAGCATATAACACTTACTTAAATGTCCTTTTTTTTTTAAGTGAGAGATGTACTGCTTTATAGACAAGTAATTGCAAAGAGATGAAGTTGTTTTTTGGGTAGATATTACATGAAAGGTGCATATGCAAGCTTTCAGATATTTATGATAAAGTGAAAAATCATGTGGAAAGAAACCTGTAAGATGAAGGGAAGGCGTAAATGAAAATTTGAGTCCTGAAATTAAAAATTGAATGAATTGTTGAATTAATGAGATAGTTAGTGTCATATTTGATGAATACAGACTTCATAGGCTAAAGAAATTAATTTTTAATTAAAATAATTTAATGCACTTTTTCCTACAGTAAATACATATTTTGCTTTTGTCCCACACAGCCCAACAGTAGCATTTTGGTTTGGGTTTTTTTTATTTAGAAATGTAGAATAAGTTTTATTCAAGATCTTTTATTACTAATGCTATAAAACTTTGGCACTTGGCTATCAGAACACAAATATTTTTATCTCACTTTGAAGTTTTAATACTGCAGAATGTTTGCTCTGGAACTTATACCATTTTAAAAGACAATTGGAAAGTAAAAAACATATAGTATGTTTTCCACCACCCTGTTAATAGTATTTTACTGTTTGCTTTAAGCGGATTTTGGAGTGTCAGCTAAAAACACCAGAACAATACAAAGAAGAGACTCTTTTATTGGTACACCATATTGGTAAGTGCACTCTTTTGCTGACTTTTTAGTATGAACTAGTATCTTAATGTTATATTTAATTTGATATTACAAGCTTGATAAATACTGTGTAAATATACTGATGGTAGAATGTGCTTCTGGAAATGCTTCAGTGAATGTCTGTGTTTAGAACTATTCTCAGAACAGATCAAAAAGCATTTTCTAATCTGGAACTTTGTTGCTCTCTTCGCAGGATGGCTCCAGAAGTAGTAATGTGTGAGACCTCTAAAGACAGACCTTACGATTACAAGGCTGATATCTGGTCTCTTGGCATTACTTTAATAGAAATGGCTCAAATAGAGCCACCTCATCATGAGTTAAATCCCATGCGAGTGCTGCTGAAAATCGCAAAATCTGATCCACCGACATTGGCACAGCCTTCAAAATGGTTTGTATTTTACTCACAGCTTTCCCACCCCAATTTAAGTACAAGGCATGCCAAGTTGTCTGTTTGCTAATCCTGATGAGCAGAGCCCTGTGGACCTTTGTGGTGTAGCTTTATGCATTAAGGCAGGTACATACATACCCTATATATGTTGTACATGTGTGTATACATATATGTATTCTCACACAATTGGAACTCTGTTTTTTTTGTCACAGTTCTATGTAGAAGCTTTTGTACAGAAGTGTTTTACAGGTTTTGCCTTAAAATGTATGTGAAATAGCTTTTTTACAAATGTAGTAACAAACCTGAAGGCCATCTAAAAAAGATGGCTGAAAAGAAACTAAAGCATTTTTATACCAAGAAAATATTTTTTAAAGCCATTATTTATTTGTCAATTTAATATCTTCACATGATTCAGTTAGTGATATAGCAGATGAGGTGTATTAATAGTCCAGAGCAAAAAGTAAATTCTTCAGTTAATGGACAAACCTTTTAAAGATTGTATTTGTGCTGTATTGGTCTTGGTGTTCCTGTGCTCTCTTTGTGTTTTCCTGAATCAGTAGCAGGACTTGGAGTTGCAGTGTAGATTCATGTGAAGTTAAAGAATATTTCAGGTTATATGTTAGATGTTTAAACAGAAGAACAACTTCTGCCTATTTGCTTGTTGTGTGTAGGTCATCAGATTTTAAAGATTTTCTGAAGAAATGTTTGGAAAAGAATGTAGATGCAAGGTGGAGTGCAACTCAACTTCTACAGGTAGGAAGAGTTAATTGTTCAGAACTGTTGTTTAACAGCAAGCATATTTTGTATTTTTTAAAAGCAGAATAGTATTATAGTAACTAAATATTTTCAAATTAGGTGTTTGCACACAATCTGTTTTTAAAATCGATTCTTATTTGGTAAAATTTGATTAAATGATACCAAGTGCAGGTCAGGTTATTAGTTTAACATATTTTGCTGTAATATAACTAATTACTTTGTGTAAGTAGTTATACTTTGATACTTACAAGGGATGAAGGAGTTGTTTACGTCTATAGCCAGTTGCTGACAGGTGTTTTAAAAGCTTTAGTGCTCAGCCCTCCTCTGTAATGCTGTCCCTGCAGAACAGCTGAACAGGAATAGATGTGACCAGGTACATTTGATTGTGTTTAACGTCAGCAACCATTTGCTTTATCCACAATCTGTCTGGCACATGCTGAATAGATTTAAGCAGCAGGGCCAAGCAGAGAAAGAAGATTCAGGCTGTAGGAGAGGAACAGGTACCTGTTTGCTCTTAAAAAAAAAAGATAGAATTCTAGTTTGTGTTAGGAAAAGTTGTAAAGACAAAGCACATTTTGTTCTAGAAAGAATATTGTCTAGATAAAGCTTGTCAAGAAGTAATTTAACTGTGGAACTAAAATGAAACATAATTCCAGGAAAAATAACCTTTTTAAAAATCTTTCTACTTCTATTCTTTGGATTCTGAAAAAGGTCAGTATAAATGAATCATTTGTATTTTTAGCAAGTTTGTTAGACTACTTATAAAGTATATTTGAATACAAATGTTTTGATTTTAAGACTTATGCAGAACAAAACACATTAGGACAGTTATGATTAATGTTAATTGTGAATCTTCAAATGTGAGACAACCAAAGTAACACCTCTCTGAAGTTATATTTCTTTCAAGTTATGATTTTCCCACTGTGTACTATGAAGTCATCACTTAATATTGTGCTTATTTTTTTTTGTTTTCACAAGCATCCATTTGTTACTGTTACTTCAAATAAACCAATAAGAGAGTTGATTGCAGAAGCTAAGGCCGAAGTTACAGAAGAAGTTGAAGATGGTAAAGATGAGGATGAAGAAGAAGAAACAGAAAATTCTCTGGTCAGTTTAAAATTTACTTTTTTAAATATGTGGTTGCCAATTTCCCACTGAGAATTCAGTTTCAGTTGTATTAGCCCAACTTTGAGATCAGGTCTTCTAGGAATAATATCATAAACATACTCTAACCTTATTACAAAATAGGTAGTCAGCAATTTCAAAATTAGCATGTTTGAACTCCTTAAAAACTACTAATAAATAATAGCTAATAAAGACTAACATCTTCATTTTTTACACATATATATGGTATTTTAAAAATGGCATACTGATTTTTATATAAATGGTTTTAAGTCGTAATGACTGGGTGAATAGTAAACGTGTGTTTGGATTCCATAAAGTGTTTAAAAGATTAAGAAAGGTATTTGACTGTTATGCTGAAAACTAAGTTTGTGATTTTACAGCGTGGCTATCAAAGAAAAGGAAGAAACCACATATTTTATAATGAACGTAGTTCTAAAGATGCTTTAAGAATCTTACAGTTTGAGTGTGGTTGCTCAGAGGGAAAGCTGTGATGTCCAGGGATGGGGTGCAGGTTGCAGAGTGCTCAGGCTGTGTGCTGCCTTGTGCCATCCAGAGCTGCTGTTCCCTGCACTGCTGGAGAAGCCAAGTGCCTGAGCAGGAGCAGGTGCCTCCATTCCCTCCTGGCCCATCCGCACGCTCCTCACGTCCCCTGGCCTCAGCACGTTCCCAGTCCATCCCTCAGTCTCCAAACGTGCATTCCCACCAGCTCCCCTCCTGTGCATCATCCACCACCTCCTTCTGCTGGTGAGCTGCTAAGCCATTGATCCCAGGAGGGTCCGAGTGAAGTCCACCCTGGGATTCAATCTGGTATCCCACAAGCAGCGTTGTAGGAAAGTGTGAGATAAAGGCCTTCAGATTGTTTACTTGGGATAGTTTTAAACACTCCTGAGAGATCAACACTCAACTTCTAGAACAATTACATGGAGAAATATTTTAAATGCAATTTTGACTTAAGAGGAATTGTTTTCTGTATGCTTGGGAAATCCTTAAGGTAGGAAATGCAAACCTGTGCTTACTGCAACAGTTAACATAGGATGTTCCCCATGGCAAATCAGAAGCCTGATCTGCAAATTACAGGGTTCTAACAGTAAATACAGACAGACAGATATCACAATCACTTTGAAGAGTGAAAGGGCAATTGTGGTTAAAATGATGCTTTATTACTATATTCTTTTGGCTGTCTCTATGGAATCTGATAACATTCATTCATATTCTGGTAGCGGCAGTTTTTGCAATGAGGTAACTGTTTCTGTTCTAGTTCTGTACTGCCACTTAATCAGATCTGCTGGAGGTTTTCACCATTTTAATGGGGTTTCAAAGTGATTAAAACCAGATGAAAAGTTTTCAGGCATTTTTAGCAAAGAACACAAAGTGAAGCAGAAGAAGGTCTTAATATTGCATTTTATCAGTGCTACACTAATGAAAGCTGCAGTTTCTTCCTTGCCCAGGTGGCACAAAATTGTGTCTTTCAAATCCAGCTGTAGCTGGGACTGTTGAGGAGCTGAACTGATTAAAAAAAAAAAGAATGTGAAAAGAAAGAAACCCTTGAAGAGTAGCTGATGACCATGATCCCTTTTCCTTGATCACAGTGAAACTTTTCTGTTCCGAGCCTGTCTGCAGTTCATGCAGTTGTTCTGTGATAGTCCAAGGGAAGGACTCTGAGATTATCAAATTCACATAACTGCATGTGAATACAATTTTGATCTCTGTTCAGGTATTCTTCCATAAAACTGCTTTGATTAAGTTACAAAATGATTAAATGGTTTTCTTGCTTTAATTTTTTAGCAGTTACCTGCAGAGAAACGTGCATCCTCCGACCTTAGTATTGCCAGCTCTGAAGAGGATAAACTTTCACAGAATGCCTCTGTCCTGGAATCTCTCTCTGAGAAAACAGAAAGTAATGCCATTGAGGAGAAAACAACTGGAGATGAATCTGAGGACATTAAATTTAGGAAAATGGCTGATAACATACACGATACTCCCGTTAGTGATGTGAAAGTGCAGAATGGTTCTGTGCCAACTGGTGAAGATGAGCAAGGCAAAATGGTGCCAGCAGAAAAGAATATAGAAAGCCTGGAAAAAATGCATGAGGATACAGAACCCCAGAAAGAAGGTACAGAACTTGATGTGGAAATAAAGAATGAACCTAACTTAAAAATAGAGAAAGAAAATTCCATGGCAAATGAACAGACAGAAGATGATAAAGTAGTACCTGTAACTGGAAATGAAGTAAAAACTGAAGAAGGCATTTCTGAGGAAACTGGTGAAAAAGAAGAGGAGAAGAGAACAGATCTCTTGGACAGTGAGGAAGAAAAGGTCCCTGCAGAATATAGAGATACAGAGCAAAAGGAAGATAAAGGTGAAGCGCAGAAAGAGGCAGTAATAGACACCACTACAGAAACTCTGCCTCATGCTACAGTTAAAGTGTCTGATGAAGAAAAGGAACTAATAAAGCATGGAATTGACAACATAAAGGAGATAGGTGCTGTTGCTGAAACACCCATCAGTGATGGGGATAAAATACCTGAGCTGGAGGATAAGCCAGTGGAAAGTCAGGCTAATCAGGTCCATGAGATAATCAGCTCTGAAGAAACTCTATCAGAAAGCCAAGATAAAGTGATGGAAGTAGACACGAAACTAGCAGAAAGTGAAAATGAGGGTATCAGTGATATAAACAGCACAGAGGAAACAAAGATCAAAGACTCTGGAAAAGACATCGTAGACCAGAAGGCATTACAGAACAAACCTGAGGATATTCCTGATAAACTGGTGGATAAACTGACTGGTATGGACCAAAATTCAGAAGAGCACAGACCTGAGAATATGCAGGAAAACAACATCCAGACAGACAAAGGACATCCGGAAGTTACCTCTGATGAAATAATGAAGAATAAGCTTCAAGATGCTGTCAGTGAACAAGCTGATGGCTCTGAAGTCACTCCAGTCCCCAGTATTAGTATTAGCACCGAAGAAAATGAGAAGGTCAAAACAGATAATCAGAGCAATACTGAGACTTTACAGCACCTGGATTCAGAGAATTTGAAGGAAAATGATGCAGATTCAGGCACTGGTTCTACAGCTGATAACAGCAGCATTGATTTGAACTTGTCCATTTCTAGTTTCCTTAGTAAAAACAAAGAGACAGGATCAATATCTTTACAGGTAAGCATAAGCATATATTTTTTAATATAAAATCTCATGTGAGTGTAATCCTGAAATTATCTCTTAAGTGTTACCATTGCTACAAAGAAAAGTACTGAGTGAGAAACCAGTAAGGCACATGTATACAGAGCTTTGTAGAAACCAAATTATTCTAAATTGCGCAGTACAACAATGTCTGGATTTTGTGCAGTTTTGCTAATTAGTTTCTTACTGTATTACATAATTGGATAACCTATAACAGGAAGTGTAACAATATTAAACATGAAGATTTGTGAATGGTTGTAGCTCAGAGCTGATACTCAAGAAGACCAGCTATATGCACAGAATTCCTGTTTAATGGGAAAAATCTCTTGGAACATCTAATCTTATACTGAATTCCTGTCACTTCCATCTTCTGTCTCTCTGTTTGGATTTGGGAGACCCAAGGCAGACATTCTGCTGGATTTGTTTATTCCAATCAGTGTTCTCCTGTGGTTGTACTGTGTCCATGCAGTTATGTCACTATGAATGGGCTTACTCAGAGGAAGCAAATTCCAGGCTATGAACTTTATTTGTAATCTCTGTATTATTATGAATATAGCCATGTTAGGGTAGTAACTGTGTAATGTGGGCTTGAATGGAGGAAAAACAAACCTAGAAAGACCGCCAAACAAAAAAATCATAGGTTGGCATAGCTATGCTAAATATGAGGGTGTTTGCAGTCGCCCTGACACAATGGAGATGATGCAGTTTCAGCTGGGATCCCTCTCTTCTTGTAATGAAACAACAGCAGCTCTGATAACGGAGACTTCTCCATTTGTCAGCAAGATCATGGTATGATTTTTGGCTAATATACATCAATTAAAAAATGAAACTCACTTGTTTATGTCCAAAGCAGAAGGAAATAGGTGAGTAAATTGTTATCCTATTTCAGAACTGGTTTTCAGAATTAAATACCTGTTGGTGACTGGGGAAATCATGGTCAAAAGCAAACAGTAAATGCAGCTGTCTTCAGCTCTTGAAAATAAAACTACATCAGTTCTGTTCAGAGTTTATCTAGCTTAATTTTTTTTCTTCTGGTACTTTGGACAATCAATAATTATGGTTTTTCTTTCCTTACTAGAAAGTTTCAGTTTATTGGAATTTTTCAAATTCTCACTTGATTAGTGAGGCAACTAATAAGTGAGAAGGACTCTTGATTACTATACAGTAGACATTCCCAGAAATATTTGATATAATTTAAAATGAAGAAAAAGGGGAAAAAAGAATATAACTTAAATGAATGCTTAATAACTTACCAATGCTTAATTTAGGAAACTAGAAGGCAGAAGAAAACATTAAAGAAAACTCGGAAGTTTGTTGTTGATGGAGTAGAAGTGAGTGTAACCACATCAAAAATAGTTACTGAAAATGACTCAAAAAGTGAAGAAATGCGATTTCTACGGTAAGTGTTTCTACAAGTAAAATTTTCAAGAAGTTAGCAGCTGATTTTTTTTTCTTTGAATAAAAGAAGGGGGCTAATGATCTTATTTCAGTTATATTTGGGGATTAATCGCTTTTAGTGGAAGTGAATGTGAAGTGTTTCTTACTAAGACAATCAGTTCAAAACTAGTTTTACTGGGCCAAAGTTGTCAATGGTCCTTTTTGTCTTTTGTCATTTTCCACTTCTTTTGTTTCCCCATCAGTATTAAGTGTTCTTTGTCCTTATTAGACGTCAAGAGCTCAGAGAGCTGAGACTTCTTCAGAAAGAGGAGCAGAGAGCCCAACAGCAGCTCAGCAATAAGCTTCTGCAGCAGCGTGAGCAGATGTACAGACGTTTTGAACAGGAAATGACAGTGAGTTTCTGCATTTTGGTGCTCTTAAAATACATCTTGATGGAGTAGGCAGAGTAGTGCTAACAGCAGTCAGGTGTTTCCTGCCATGATGGCTCTAGCTTAGCCTTCATCCTTAAATAAAAGGCAACATTTTCCATTGTGGGGTGCCCAGCTTGTGCAGGGGCTTGCCTGCCACACCAGTCCATCACGGCCATTCCCTGCTGTGCTACAGCACTTCACTTAATAGGACTTAGTTTTGTGAAAAAAGGTGCCAAATTACATTTTACATTTAAATTTAATTTCAATTTTACATTTAAAACGTTTTACATTTACAGAGTAAAAAGCGACAGTATGATCAAGAGATAGAGAACCTGGAAAAGCAGCAGAAGCAGACGATCGAGCGCCTGGAGCAGGAGCACACAAATCGCTTACGGGATGAAGCAAAGCGCATCAAGGCTGAGCAGGAGAAGGAGTTGTCCAAATTCCAGAATGTGCTGAAAAACAAAAAAAAAGAGGTAAGAGACAATGATAATATAGAAAATAACGAGTATGGGCTTAGCAAACAGTTGAGATTAGGTCTCCCAGAAGCCTTGTCAAGCCCACGCTCTACTGAGGTTTGGAAGTGTCGCTACCAGTCAGAATTGTTTCATTTGTTTGACTGCCTAAAGTGATACACAACCAGCTGACAGGAAGCTTGAGGTGTTGACTTAATCTAGAAAACATCATGTTAGAAGATATTATTTTTCACAGAATATTTAATAAAATATTTTCTCTCAAATACTAAATCAAGAAAAAGTATTTTCATAAAGATTATGAAAAATAATTCAGATTTCTACTTTAAACAAACCCAGCTATAGTTACTTAGTAAATTCTTATCAAATTAGATTTTCGAAGACAATAATATGGTCTTGATTTCTACTGTGAACCACTTTAATTTCAGATATGTTTTGGTTTTGTTAGTTTGTTAGATTTCTTTATTGAATGTGTGCTGTAATTGTTTAGAATTTCTTTCTATGAAGTGACAGCAGTAATATGGATTTGGTTTGTTAGCTCAAAAAGGAAAGCCAGGAGAGAGAAGTCTGGAGAACCTAAAATATTTTACAGTTAGTTTCATAAATGTCATACAGTTAAGGCAAAATGAATGACCCTGACAACTTGTGCAATTACTTGACTTGCATGGGATTAAGAAAAGGTGATATGTTTCCATATAGATTTTGCATCTTAAAAGCTGTTTTATTTCATTTTCGGTTCAATTGTGTAGTGCCCATTTGTATATAAATGGCACTAGTGTTTGCTCTAATAGTTATTAGACTCAGAGGTTTCTTTAGAAAGCTGAACTGTCCATGCTTCTGCATAGAATGATCCCGTAGCACAAAAGTGCATTAAAAAATAAGTTGTATTCAGTTTGAACAGTATGCTCATATGTAAATAACAATTTTTCTTCTTTTGCGGTACCTCTTGCATTTTGAGTCTCTCTCTGTTCACTGGTGATTGGGTTCTATGTGGGAAATGGGGAGAATTTTACGTATTGCTCTGAGCTAAAAGCAGTTCTTTCATGGACACAGGAATAGCATGTGGTGATTTGGACTCTGATGATGCTTCCACTATTAAACAAACAGGCATTTGTCTCTGGGTGCATAGTTTTGTGTTTAAAGCTTAAAAAGGCAATGTACAGTTTGAAGGAAAATGCAGCTGCTGCTCTAAAACTATCCATGTTATATTGGAGTGTACAATGCTACATTTTTGCAATTCTGAAAAACAAAACTCATCAGCAAATTAACAGATTAATAGTCAGTTGATTTAGCCAGGTTATATTTAGAATCTTTCTGCTAATCTAGTCTAATTCACCGTGTACTGAAGCACGTTCCATCCCAGCATACGTGTCACAAAAAGTTTTTTGAAAACATTCTTATTTATTGGTGGGTTTTGCTTTAAATTCTTCAGAACCACTTACAACCAAATAATGTTTTGTTTGCTTGTATGATTATTTTAAAGACATAAGCTGTGTAGGTGTCATTTATGGTCGGAGACACTAATAAAGGCATCTTGTAAATTCAGGTTAGAGACAGTGTCAGAAATAGGTTTTCAATGGAAGTTATTTTAAGCTTCCAACCATTTTTCACAGCTTTATGTGAGGTAACATACTCTGTAGTCCTCTTGCCATAGTGATTCAAGAAAATACCACTTTTGCAGGTGGTGGTTTTCTTAACTATTGACTCTTCTGGCAGCTGCATGGCAAGCTAGGCACTGCCATTTCTGAGAGCACTGGGCAGCATTTGCATGCAAAAAGCGCTGGCACATCCCTCCTCTCTGCACTGCTGGCTTGTATAAAGCACCTATTGTTCCTTCTCTTTTCATTAAGCTCTTTCCACTAAACTAACATCCCTGCCACTGAAGTAATGCATGCTTCACAGTACCTCTAGTGCTTGACCTGCATGTCCCTATGTTCACAGTAATGCTTGCTGTGGAGACAAAGTGTTCTTTTTGCCACCTTCTGCATGCTTATATACACTGTAGGTTTTATGTGAAGTGGAGAAAGCACCAAAAGAGCTGAGAAAAGAGCTCATGAAACGCAAGAAAGAGGAGCTTGCACAAAGCCAGCATGCTCAGGTAACAATGGCAGCTTCAAGCTACTAAAATACAAAAGGCAGCAGTATTCACACAGCTTGATGATTTTCACTTCTTGTTGTTGTTGAGTGAATATGGAACTTAACTCAAACTAACCCTACAAACTGCTCTCTTTCTTCAAGTACTCCCATGTCACAGCTTAGACTTAACTGGGTAGAAATGTAGGAGCAGCCGTTGCCAGGTTGGTACTGTCAAGTGTAGTATTTTGTGTGCTCTACTAACAAAGAATGGTATTTGTCAACAGCAAGTTTATTCGCAGTGCTTTTACAAGTGGTAAGTACTCTATGGGTCCTTCAAATTTTAAAGGTTATAGTCAGGAGGAAGTTTTGAACTACACAAGTGCAGAGGAGGAAAATGTATATAATATGTAAGCATGAGACATCTTGTTTATAGGAGTAGAACAGATTAGGTAAAATGTTATTTAAATGTCAAAGTGTAGGTGTATGGAAACTTTACAAAACATCACCTGTGATTTCATGCCTTCAGACTTGCTGCTTTTCTATGACCCGGCTAGAAAGGGGACTAGTATTTTAGAAAAATATTGGCTTTGTGATGGCCACACTTTATACAGAGTGAGTTTGAACCACAGCAGAGCAGGTTTGGATTGAGTAACTTACAGATTAAATGTTTATGTGAGTGACCTAGTAGAAAATAATAGCAACTTTATTCGATTATGTGTTTAATTTAAGCGGGGATTTCCCAGGATAGAAAGTGATTGAGTTGCAGCACTTTCCCCATACCAAAGATAGCTGTCTCAAAACTTTTTAAGGAAACAAAAATCTAATTTTTCATAGTGTTTGTAGTGACATGGTTAATTTCCTTTGCTGGTTTCAATTTATTGAAGAGAGGTGAAAGAAAATTTTATATGTGAAATATCCTTACTTGGAATGATTAGTACTAAACAAGGTGCAGCTGTTTAGTTTTAGAATATCTAGAACTTCCATCAGCATCTACTTGTGTGATTAGCCTTGACATTTAAAATGTTTATTACTAATGTAAACAGATCTCATTTCTTCCTTTTTTTAAGAATAGAAATACATTTCACTATATTATGACACAGAATTACATTGTGTCCCACAGGGTGTTGCTCAGGTTATGATTCAGTCTTTTCAGTTGTCTTCATGCACACTTTTCAACGCACAAATGCAGGATGTAAGTCTTAAAATGCAACACAATGAAAGTTTATTTTCCTAATTTTCCGGATGTGTTTTCTCTTCTCCTTCTGCTCATATGTGCTGATCAATGTCACTGCTGTCTCCAAACTGGTTAGCAGCAATTTAGGTAATTGTGCACTATCCATAGTCAAAAGATCCAAAAGACAGTAGTTATTCAGTCTGAGGAAGACACTGAGGGTTCACACATGCAACATGGTATTTGTTCAGCACATGTGAGAAACATTGTGTGACATGTACGCTGTGTGTGCAGTGAAACCATGTATTTCAAAGATGTTTGAGTTTATTTTAAGATACTTACCGGGCATAACCAAGTGGTACTTTGAAAAAGGTTGACTGCGTTGCACTGTCTGCCTTTTAACCACCCAGCACGTTCTTTAGTAAAGTTGGTGACATTTATTTTATGTGATACTTGAGTAGATGTGGGAAGTGGAAAGGCCAGTGTGTTTCCTGAGATTGCCTGGTTTATCTTACAGCACTAGCAGGTGTAAAACTTCAGAAGTTACTCTGTAGAGAGACCAGCAATGATATTTAAATGTTTAAATGTGTAAAGCTCAAGCATAATCACTTTTTGACCATGACTGCATTCTCCCACTCCCAAATCAAAAATCTCCCAGCAAATTAAACACTGTGTTAATTATGTGTCTACACCCTCAAAATAATAAACTTGTAGTAGTCTTTTTATCCTTTTCAGCTATAAAGGGAAAAAACAGTATTTTTTGTCAGTCCATATATTACATTAGGTGTGTCTGACTTAATTTACAGACATCACCTTCCAGTTCTTTTTGTACCCTCAGGTCTGTAACTGTTGGCTTACTTCACCTTTGGTTTTGTGGCACCTGTCTCAGTGTAACTCTGCTGTCCACTAAGAGACATGAAAGCCTCATCTATTAATAACTTTCTGTGAAGATGAAAACCAGGATTCTGGTCATGATAAAAAGTACTTTCAATGAACATTTAATTCCATTTGTTATGTAGAGCAGCAGGTGCTTCAGCAGCCCACCTTGGCTCTGACAACCATGCCATTGTCCTTTCTTTTGACCTTGATATTGTGAGGGAAGCATCTGATTCAATTTCTTGTTCTTAAGGAGGGTGTGTGTGTGTGCACGCTTGCATGCTCATAGCTGTGGTTTTTAATTAGTTGCAAAGAAGAAAGGCAGCGGTAAGTCTTGGGGCACGGGAGGGAGACTCTTACTGCTGCCTGCTTTTCATGATGGGATGCAGAGGTGATACACCTGGATAATGGGAAGATGCAGGTGATAAATCCCTTTGTGAGGAGCCAGCTCAGCTCGGGTGTGACCAGGTTATGGCCCCGCAGAACCATGGGGTGTCTGCACAGTGGTCCTGCAGAACTCCCAGCCTCAACAGCCCTGCCCTAAGGACAAGATAAACCACACAGATCTGAAACCCAACTGTGTAAATAAATAGGCTTTAACTAACCACTCAAAGCAGAATAACCATACATACCTTTATTTTCTTACATATATGAATAATTAACCCTTGATAGAGTGAAATCATCTTTAGATTGACTATTGTCTTTGCTAGCTTTGAACCTGCAACTTGTTCTGAGACAAGATGGAATGAGTTGCAGATGGCTGGCTAGTTTGTTGCCTTTGGTCTTATTTCTGAAGGTATTATTTAAACATGAATATGCTCTTACCTACTCTGTACATAGAAAATAAAAAAGATGGATAATTTGATAGCCAAGGCACGCTAGCTCAAACTTTCATAGATGTATTTGTTTTCATATATAGCTAATGCTGAGAGAACTGGGAGTTTCATTAACATGTAATGTGGCTAGAAAAACCCAATTTAATTTACTTCTGTTGGTTTTTACCAGGAGCAGGAGTTTGTGCAGAAGCAGCAACAAGAACTGGATGCATCTCTGAAGAAAATAATTCAGCAGCAGAAGACAGAACTGGCCACTATTGAACGAGATTGCCTCAACAACAAACAGCAGCTCATGAGAGGTATCCAGCACCAGGCTCTCTCTCTCTTTGAAACAGGCACCGGTGTTTTAGTAAAACCATGGTCTGTCTTCACTTTATGAAGTTAAAAACCTTCATGGCTGATCTAGAACTGTAATAGAACATTTGCTATGAAACAGCATTGTTTTTAGAATGCACTTGTAGGCCACTTCTGAACATACATCGGGGGTTGGGAAGTGTGGGATGGGATTGCTGTTCCTGAACCAACCTTCCTCTTTTTTCCAGCTCGTGAAGCTGCATTCTGGGAGCTGGAGGAGCGGCACCTACAGGAGAAACACCAGCTCCTCAAGCAGCAGCTCAAGGATCAGTACTTCATGCAGAGGCACCAGCTGCTTAAGAGGCATGAAAAAGTTAGTGTTGACTTTGACACTTTCTCTTGTGTATTACAATATCCTTTTTTTTTATCAAGTAGTCCTAGGATCTCTCCTGGTGCTGTTTGTTTGCACAAGCCCACACAAGTATTTTGAAGCTGTTACGTGTTCTGTTGAAATTAAAAAAATCTTACTCATCTTCCTTGAATACCTTAGTAGTATATAGAAGTATAAATAGTATTTTTCCCTTTTGATTATTTTAAACAACCCACCAACCAACCACAACATCAATCTTATACCATAAAAATGCCAAATTCTGCTTATCCACCAAAACCAATTTTGATTTGTGTTTAAACAAATCTGCTCAGAAGTAAATCATCCTGGAATTAAATGAGCAGAATGAACTGGATTAGCTTCTGGGCAAGTAGCTGACAACTGTCTCTTCATAGCAAAATCCTTATTTTCCACAAGGCATTTTGGTTTTTGTAGAATACATGAAAGCAAATAGTTCAATTTCTGAAAATGTAAACCAATTACATTGGTTTTTGAAGGTGTTTGAAGATCTCCTTGGTGATCAGAGCATGAGCAGCCTCCACTGAAGGCATGTTCTGTCCACTCTGGTTTATGCCATGTGGGCTGTTGCTTTCCCCAGCTTTTGCAGCAAACTGCCCCTCCACAGCTGCAGCCCTGGAGTTCAGTTACACAAGAGGGAGTTTCTCCATTTGAATAACAGGCTTT
The DNA here is from genome assembly GCA_013398055.1 of Ifrita kowaldi. Classification (NCBI taxonomy): domain Eukaryota; kingdom Metazoa; phylum Chordata; class Aves; order Passeriformes; family Cinclosomatidae; genus Ifrita; species Ifrita kowaldi. The sequence goes on from VZRS01003118.1 coordinate 560,633, forward strand.
GCAAAAGTCAGTGCAAGAGTTGAGTAAGAGCTGTTAAAATATATGTGTATTTACATTTATTACGGAATTTTCTCAGGGTTGGGCATGATCCTGAACTCTCTGGAAGAAGCCCCTCCTCCCCACTATTATTCTTGTGGCTGGGAGTGGTTTCTGCTGGGAGGCACTGACTCACACAGGGGACTTATTCATGAAAAGAGATGCACATTTTATAAGATCGTAGTTACTGTGTAACATTTCCATGTGGTTAACATTTCAGGAAACAGAACAAATGCAGAGGTATAATCAACGCCTTATAGAGGAGTTAAAGAACAAGCAAACTCAGGAAAGAGCCAGACTGCCTAAAATCCAGCGAAGTGAAGCAAAGACTCGGATGGCCATGTTTAAGAAAAGTTTAAGAATCAATTCATTAGCTTCTCCAGACCAAGATCGTGAGAAAATTAAGCAGGTAATTAATAAACTGTTATTTAGTTTTAATAGTGTAAATGCTAAATGTGATGTAAATGTGAGGATGGAATAGAGTGCATTCTCATGAGTTCTCAGATGTTACCAAACTGGGTTGATGCGCTGGATGGGGTCAGAGGAGATCATCCTTCCCTGCTGCTCTGGTGAGACCCTTCTGAAGTGGTGAGGTCCAGTCCTGGGCTTCCCAGTACATGACAGACATGGATTTATTGAAGTGAGTTGTGCAAAGGGCCTTGCAGATGGCTGAGAGACTTGTGTGTCTTGTTACACAAGGAGCCACCTGGGGTACCTGGGATGCTTCAGCCTGGAGGAGAATGGGGTCAGGAGGGTCGTATCCATGGGTACAAGTACGCAACAGAGGGAGCAAAGAGCCAGACTCTTCCCAGTGGTGCCCAGTGACAGGGTGAGAGGCAGCAGCCACAACTGAAACACAGAAAATCCAACTCAACATGAGAAAACATTTTTCTAGTGTGAAGATGGTCAAACACTGCACCAGGTTGTCCAGAGAGCTTGTAGAAATGCTCAGAACCCAACAGAACACAGTCCTGTGCAGCCTCCTCCTGGTGACCCTGCTTTGAGTAGGGAGGTTGCTCTTTGCAGGTCCCTTCCAACCTTGACTGTTCTGTGATTCTGTGAAATATTTTTAAGGATGCTTGATTTTTGTGAGCATTTGAACTAAAACTAGGTATTCACTCATTCTTTAAAATGGAATGCTGTGCAGGGGTTGAGGTTTGCTTTCTAATGATGCAGTACAGTCCCAAATCATGGTTTCATATGGTGAGCACTGGAAGGATGAAAAACGTGGAAAATATGGTCTCCTATAGCTGTATAACACCAGCCTTGACCGACACTTACAGCAGCACTGCTGTGTCACAGCTTCAGAGGGAGGTAATTTCAGGAGTCTGAAAGTGAAACATGCTGCATTTTAAGGAAAAATCAGAGTGCAGACAGAGAAAGGGAATTAAAACTGTAGGGCACTCCCTTTGTAAGGTTTTTAAAAAGAAAAAATACAGAAAATTATCACTTAAATCTTCCAGAACCGTTCTACTCAGTATGTGTTCATTCTAATTAGATGCAGTTCTTTGACTCATGCAAACTGTATTATTCAGAGACACAATATAAATAATCTTACTTTTAATTTTAGTTTGCTGTTCAAGAAGAAAAGAGGCAGAAGAATGAGAGACTGGCTCAGCATCAGAAACATGAAAACCAAATGCGGGACCTTCAGTTGCAGTGTGAAGCAAACATCAGGGAACTGCATCAGTTACAGGTTAAAAATAGATGATATTAAACGACCATTCAGTGAGAAGACTTAGGTTAATAATGGATGCAGGCAAAGCAGAAACACCTTTTCCTTAATTTTTACTGTGTAGTTTTTTCAACTTTATTTTCAAAGGCCTGAAGTGCACTGCTTAGCCAGATTCATATGCTTCCATCAAGTAATGAGGAATTTTAAATGCAAGAAGAGCATGAACCAGAAGCAGATGATCACTTCTGGAATATCTGTCAAGTTCCCAGGGCTGTTTGGCTGTTTTCTGTAGGCAGCATTTCCTTTTAACCTGATTTTGCTGGAATGTCATTAATCAGAGCAGAGTTAGGCAGCACCAGGCATTACCCATGAGAAGTTTGCAGCAATAGAGGAATGAGGAGGTTTTTACAAAGTGCTGCCACTTGCATGTGAGCTTCTGGAAGGTACTTGGAAGGAATTCTCTTCTTGTGATAAAGAGCTCTGATTTGTCTCTTTTGGTATGTGTTCTGTAAAAGTTTCTGCTGGACACCAGAGGCCAGATCTCCTTTTCTGTTAAATCTGCTTTTCCCAGTTTCAGGGACACAAGGCAGTTTTAAAGCATTAAATGATCACCTGCTGATAACCTTAGCTCAGAGAAACTCTGCAATGACCAATGAAGCTCATTCTACTCTATTCACTTTCTTTCATCCTGCAAAAACAGTCCCTGGCTGTGCCACTAATATGCCCCAGTAAATCCCCAAGTACCGTGGGAGACTTGCGGGAGTTTCAGCTCAAGTAAAATTGAGCAGATTAGGGCTGCTCTGAGCTTCACAAGGAAAACTGGCACCTTGCTGCACTCAGGTCTAGCCAAGTGCTTGTTGTTTTTGTTGCTGTGGTTCTGTACTTTGCATCAGACCATTTGGGACTGGAACCCTAGAAACACAACCATTGCCAACTGCTCTTAAAAATGCACAGAGATTTGAAGCCAAATAATTGATATTTTTCTTGCCATGCTTCCAAAGTCCTCTGAAAGTGAGGCAGATGCCTGGGTACCTTACTGAGAGGAATGTGAACCTGAGGTGTGGTTTGATTCTTCCCTTTTTCATAGGGCAATTCTGAGGCAGCTTCTGCAACCACGTTTGTCTCTTCTCTAAGCTCCATTTGTTTGTCTCAGCTCTTGGCACCAAGAGTTGAAATGTTTCCAAAAAACAGCTTCCTTTCTAATGTAATTGACTTTAATAAATTATACAAACTGTCTTTAAAAAGCAAAGCAGAAATGCTGTGTGACCTTGAAAAGCATCATTAGGCAGTGAAACACAGTTTTGAGTAACACTCTCTGCAGCTGCCTTAATGATGCTCAGCAGTGTATTTGGATTTACGAGTGTTTCTTATCTCAGTTGGCTCTGATGGAAAGATCAGCTTTTGAAAACACAGCCTCGTAACATACTTTTGTCTTGTAATTATTCACGTCACTATTTACACGGAATAAGCTAATTAGAAAGAATTAGGACAACATATGTCACTGTACAAATGTTGAGTTGCCTAATCTGAATTAGTTTTACATAAGGATTATCTTGTTTTAAGAATGAAAAATGCCATCTACTGGTTGAGCATGAGACTCAGAAGCTAAAAGAGCTGGATGAAGAGCACAGCCAAGAACTGAAGGAATGGAGAGAGAAATTGAGACCGAGAAAAAAGGTAAATGGGAGTGGTTCATGAATCAGGAAATTATCAAGGGTTTGAACTAGCAAATACAGACAGTACAAAAGTATTGCAGGGGAGGAGAGTCAAGCTGCTGTACAAAGCTGTTGCAGTTCACTGTATAATAAAAGATGTTAAAAAATTGCAAAAGCTGAGCAAAGGTCAGGTGCCCCGAAACAGGCTGAGTGTTACCAGCCTCTTGCAGGGCTCCCACCTGCAGCACGTGTGTGCACGTTTGCATGGAAAACTTAGCTGGAGGTACTTCTGGGGTTAGGAATTTATTTCAGAAGCCAGTAGGTTACTACAAAAATTGAGTGATGTATAGCAGATATATAGTTGGTGGTAGAGGTTGGTCTTGGGGGGATTATCTTATTTTAAAAGGGAAAATACTAGAGTTTCACACAGTTCAGAGATATATCAGACAAAATGTCTCCACAATAATGGGTTTCTTGTACTTTGCTTTGTTAATCCTGTGACAATCTGATTTTGGTTTTAGATGCTGGAAGAAGAATTTGCCAGAAAACTGCAGGAACAGGAAGTTTTCTTTAAAATGACTGGAGAATCCGAATGCCTTAATCCTTCAACACAAAGCCGGATTTCCAAATTCTACCCAATCCCCAGCCTTCACTCCACTGGGTCGTAACTCTGGGAACTGCTGTAGGTTTTTCATGTTTGGAATTCTCCCTCCTTACGGTCTAACCCCACTTACCCGCGGCGTACGAACATCGGGGACCTCACGTGTCTTGTTTTCGGTGGAGACAATCAGTGTCAGGAGCGGTTTCTTCACTCCCCTGAACAGAAGAAATGAACCAAGTGTTGGTGTACAATGGTATTGTTACATCCTTCAGATGTCTCAAGACTAAGTGGGCTTTTTATCCCAGTTTCTAAAAGTACGTTACCTACGGTTTTGACTTTAAGCCTGAAATATTAATTATGCTCTTTCTCATCACAAAAAAATGGTTTCTCATCTGAACATTTAAATGGTGTAATATTAGTTCTGCTACTGTCTTTTTAAGCATCAGATTTCTTCACGAGAGAATTCCACAATTGAAACTGCCATGAGAGGTTTAAAGTTTCATAATGTTGAGCAGTGTCTTCATGGCAAGGACTGAAACTAATTACTAAGAACACGCCAGTAATCAGAAAAACAAACCCTTATGTTTAAACACGATTGGCAAAAGCCTTTGCAACTTCTTTCGAAAGAAACCTCTGGCATAAATTAAACTGAGCTGATCTCCATGACATGTTTTGTCCATTAGTTCCACAATGAAATGGGGTGCTAGTTTAATTAATACAGTGCCTGAAACACTTAGATATGCTGATCCTGGCAACGGGATGCTGTTTTGTCATTTAAAAACACAAAACTCCTTAGCATTGTTGTTACTGTACAAAACAAGATTTCTTGCTGCTACTGCCATTTTTGTTGTAAATCCTCACCCTAAAATATTTTGCACTAAAATATGTAAAGGTGAAAGAAATGCTAACTTTAAAATGCACAGTTTATTATTTTCCTTAGCTATTACATACAGGTGGTTAGTTCTACAAATTGAAAAACTGTAGAATGTATTTTTTAGAAAGTGGCGTGCAAAATGCACATGGTTTCTCTAACTGTACCTGGAATGGGTAGAGCCATTGTTCTGTTCTTACCAAAGCCTGTTCATTTAAACTCCATCGCAGAAGTGGAGGTGGATGGTCATATTTATAAATAACCATGGCTAAAGTCTGATTTCACTAGAAGTGTTAGATTCCATTTTCTTTTTTATTTTAGTCATTTTATTTTAAGGAAAGATTTAAGTTAAATATATAGACAAACTCCTTTATGAAGCTGGGTGTTTTGCTTTTGTGTTGCCACCTACTAACATAGGCAGGTTTTATTTTTCGAGTTCACAGATGTACCATAAGTTATTTGCCTGACTGATCTGCAGTGGAAAATCTGAATTGTGTCTCCTATAGCGGGGTAGGGAAATACAGCTGTATTAGGTCATGTTTGCTGCACTCCTTTTGGTGGAGAGAGGTTGAGTCATATCGAGACAGTGGTATAAGCTGTACTTGGGTATGCTGGAGCTCCATTTGTAAAATAGTATTTGCTTTCTGTCTTTTGAGGCCTGACTTTCTCTGATGTCTTTGGGCATCAACTGCACCCATTTTGTCTTGCTTGCTTGCATTGACTGTGTGACTGGGGCCCATTCCATGGCGTTCATTTCATGGGAACAGTGTTGCTGCATGGCAGTGAACTCAGAAATTCACACAGGACTTTAATCAGCTGTGGTTGAAACCTTGGATGCTCAAATCCTTGGACGTTGAACCGATACCTTCTCAACTAAGACACTTAATTTACAGCACAGTAAAAAAAAATTGGAAAATGCATGTTTTAATTTAAATTTTGTAGCTTTTTGATAGCATAATTACTTTATTAGCTAGCCTTAATTTCTGGCATTTTGTTATTATTATAAATGTGTATTGTGTACTGTTGTAAATTCACACTCCATATCTCTAGAATGTACTCTGTTGCTAAATGCAAAGTTTTATGAATTGTTTGTTCAGTAGGGAGAAAAAAGTCTTTGAAGACCTTTTGCTTTTTAAGCTCCACCTTCATAAATTGACTGTTACTAAGATAATATTAAATAATCTTCATCTCTATTTAACAGAATTTGTTTGCAATTTCATATGAAGTAGGCTCAGTGCTTTACTTGGGGAGTAGGCAGGGCAGGCAGATTTCCTCTTCTGGATTATGTCTACATTCATCCCCATTAAATCCTCACAGGGAAATGTTAATAATCTTCTCCTTACGTTTTTGGTAGTTTCAGTGGTAACTCACTAATATATAGTGGCATTCTGTTTACCTCTGTCTGAATCTCTTACATCTTTTATTTGAAGATCCTTTTCACACAGGCCCTGCAATCTGATCTCATTGTAAATTGCACAAATAACTGTAACTGAGCTCTGGGATGAAGGGAGGGATCGGATGTGATGGAAGCCTTGCTCAGGTCTCCAGGTGGGGAGCCCTGTGAAGCAGTTGCAGCCTTATCAACTGGGCTGAGAATTGATACCAAGCGTGAAAATAAGTTTTCTGGGTGATAACAAGAACTAGCATGGGTACTTACTGATCTAGACTGATAAAATTGGGTTTAAGTGTTGCAGAACGTGAGAGAGGTGTTACAATATTGTATTAGTGTCAGAAAATTCAATTCAAATTAATTTAATCTCACATAGGCCTAAAAGACATTTCCTGAGATGTGAAACCCAATCTCGATACTATCTCATGTCACCTCCCCCAAATGAATGTTAGCAGCTCCATCTCCAGGGTGGTGAGGTGTGTTTTCTGCAGCCAAAACAATGTACTTACTTAAAAATTCTTACTGTTTGGCAGATCTTATTGTCCCTGCACGCTCTTCGAAAGCTGACCACAAATCAGTATTTGCTCACCTTTGTGTTTTACTATATTGTAAACTCTGTCCACAGGAAAACGAGCAAAGGCAATAAATCCCTAGATTGCAGTGCTATGTGTGGATTGTTCTCCTGTGTTTACAGCTGATCCTCACAGAAAACCTGCCTGCAGGGCCTCAGCCTCAGACCATGTGCTTCCCAAGCTCTGAAAGTGTATTTTGGCACTGCTTAAGGCATCCAGGGAGATCTGGGGCTAAAGGTCTTTGGGTGCTCCTGCTGCCCCTGTTTCAGGAGATTCTGCAGCTCCCCTGAGTGGGGCTGGCTGAGGAAGGGTTACCAACCCAGGGGAAAATGGGCTGTGGGCAGCCCTTGACCTTCTGAAGTTCCAGGGGAACTTTGCTGCTTATTTTATGAAGAAGAAATACTCCAGCATTTGATCCTGATTCCCATAAAACAAATTTTCCTCCTCCAAGCACTCTGCTGTCTCTGGTGTATACATGAGAACTATATACAGCTTGTAAAGATATGATACTGAAGTTGTTATGATTGATTATGTGGGTCCTGATTTATAAACACCTTCTGAAGGAAAACCTTTATTTGAATTGGCACCTGAATTCACATTCCATGGTGGCAGGGCTGCGCTGTCCTGACCAGCAGCATTCACTCAGAGTGATTTTTCACATCACATTAAAAACTGATGTTCAGTCTGAGCTGCATCCTTTTTTCCAGGTAATCTTTTAAGCTAATATTCTTCTAAAATTGCATTCATGGGTACTCAATATATAATCAATCACACTGTTAAAGAAATTATTCTTCTGTCCCAGAGGACTTTTTCTTAAAAATTGGAAAGGTAGCACCTTATTTAAGACAGAGCTAAGCAAAGCAGCAATGAAATTGCTTTTGTCACACCATGTCTTTTGTGACAGCAGTATCACATAGGAAGTTTAAAGTTGATTCTCCAACTGAAACAGTATCTGCCTTGCAGGTATTTCAAGCTTGCCTTGGTATAGGAAAGATTCAAATAAGGTGTTTTAAATGCAGGCACTTGAGTCCACTTTTAGGCAGCCTGATTTTCAGAGCTGCTGTGCAGCTGCAGCTCCCAGGACCTCAGAAATACATCCTTGCTGAAAACTGAAATGTACAAATAAGCTCAGTGCTAGTTGCTTCCACTGATCTACTGCTTCTTGGTTCATCTGCTGCGGGGAAGACGGGCAAGTTTGAGGACAGTGACTCTCTGGTGGTTGGAGGAAAGGGCAGGGAGGAGTGTTTAGGACCATCGCTGTGTAGACAAGTTCTCTGCTTTCTGTGTTAGCATTTACACTGGTCATTTTACATCAAAATCTGTACTTCTGGATCTCTGAAACTTCCTTGCATTGATGTGTACATGCAAATTTCCCATTCCCAGACTACCTCTGCCATCTTCACAGCAGCTGAAGTAAGATCAGAGAGAATTAACCTTCCTCGTTCACAGGCAAGCCAAGGCCAGGATGCCCCATCATTTCTCAGTCTTGCGAAAGATGAGAACAGATAAAGGGAAGGAGAATACAAAGGAAATTATGGTGTTTCTTTTACAGAACTTTTACTTGTTCTGCATCTCCCTTCTCCAGCTCAGTCTTCATGCTTTGTTTCTGTAGCTCCTTTGCACATCTGGCATTCAGGCAGTCAGAGGTGCCAGAGGAAAACCCCTTAAGCATGAACATGCTCAGCCCAACCCATGAGAAAGGGCTCGTGCTTGCCCTGTAGTGAAAGCAGAAGGGAGTGGCTGAGCCCAGGGTTACCCTGATTTAATGAAATCTTCCACAATTACAATTAGGTGGTAAAGCCTCTTTGGTAATGAGAATCAGTCCTTAAATTGTGGAAAGAACAGAAACTAGAAAGGGACACTGAGTGGCATCTAATGTTGAACTGTCACCCCATTTTCTGTCAGGAAGCCAAGCAGAGCAGGAGCATCCTGTGACAAAACACGCGCCTGAGGCACCACCAGCCTCGTGTTCTCCCAGCAGTGTGTTGAATGTTTTGTGTTAACTGCAAACCAAGTTATTTTTGCCTTATAGAAAGCAACCAAAAATCATGAGATTGATGAATAATTGGCTAAGGGTCTCTGTACAGCTCGTGGAGGTGAACTTGCAGTAGCAGCCATACAACAGTTTTGGGATTTTTTTCTGTCTTGTTTTTCAAAGTAATTTGATTTCATGGCTTTCTGTAGAATATTGTAATAATTCTGCTGTAAATACAATAAAATCACAGTTTGCTGAGATCGCCTCAGTTTTGTTGATGGAAAACTTGCATGAAATACAAGTGGTTTGTACAAGTGTTTGAGGGAAGGGGATGATGTACAATGTTTAAAATAACTGAATATAAAAAGTATTTAATGTTGTTCCATTGTATTTACCACTGCACCTCAGACCCATCTCAGGTGCCTCACCTTGCCCCACAACAACCTGCAAGCACAGAACAGCTGTCCTGAGTAGTTCAGGGCTGGGGTTTAAAACACAGTTTAATTGGGCTGTTTACATTAAAGATTATTTTTTACCAGTGTTTAAAAAACCAGAAAAAAATACAAAAATATTTTTAAAGGATAAACAAATTATGTTCAAAAGTGCTTCGGTTCAGTCCCTGTGTGTGTCTGTCTCGCTGTGCTGCTATAAACGGGCTCCACTTAGGGCTGGCAGAGCTTGTGGAGAGGGAATCCCAGAGCAGTGCAAGCTTAGTCCCAGGGTTTCTCATGGGGCCTTGTGGGCTGCATCTGATCCCTGACAAACCATGCATTTGGTGGGGATGGAATTGTTTTCTTTTTTTTCTTTTTGCTGCATAGTTGGCTAGTTGTTAAAAAAAAAATGGTTTTTACATATCTGGGAGTAGTACAAGAAGCCTGGACTAGGTGAGACAGGAAGCCCTTGTCAACCCAAGGGCATCAGCCTGGGAGCTCAGGGGCATGAAGCCAAACATCAGTAACAGGAGCAAACACCCACACTAGGGCCATGCTGGAGACACACAAGAGACATTCAGATCTCAACTATCAACTCTAAGGGGTCAGCTGAGCAGTGAGGATGTTTTAGCATTAAGGCAGTGAAGACTCAGGCTAATTCTCTACAGGCTGCTGGGACTGCTGCCCTGTGCAGAACTGAACTACCTCTTTCCTTAAACACCAATGCTTCTTCTTTTTCTTCTGCCAACATACACTTGTTCACCTGGGGACAAGAAAGTCAAAAGGAGGGTTAATTGGACAGTTCATGTAAAAAGACAAAAGATCCAAAACAAAAAACTGGGGCTGTGTTTTCCAGCTATTCTCAGAGATGGGCTGGTGCCACTCCCTGATAGTCAAACCCTGCTCTCCTGGGGATGGCATGTGTTCCTACCTTTCTCTCCCTTCTCTCCTTTTGGTCCCCTGTGCCCGTGTCGTCCTGGTGGGCCCATTGGCCCAGGGTCACCTGAAGGAATGAGAAGTTTGCCCTTGAGCACAAGTGACCCCCAGACAGGGATAGGCCAGGGGAAGGGAGACCAAGTCAGGACAATGTTTTGGCTGAGATCCTGAAGGTGCCACCTTCACTGTGAGGGTGTGACCTCAAGCAGTGCTGTGACCGCTGTGGTCACAGTGCTGCTTCCTGAGCATCACAGGGCTGAAGAGGGAAAGGATGGCAAGCCTTACCTTTGGGTCCAGGATAACCCCTCTCCCCCTTTTCACCGGCTGGCCCCTGGATGGCACCGTGTGCTGGAGAGGGAAATGAAGGGGAGAGTGAATGAGTTGGACAAACCACTGCCCACTCAGAGAAGCTGTGAGTCATAGCTCATTGCTCTTGGTTAGATGGGAATAGACTGACAGCAATGTTTTTAAAAAGGGTTTTGGTCCCAACAAAGTCCCAAGGACAGGCTGTGATGTCATTTCACCAGCACTGCTCTGTCACTCTCTCTGGGTGTCCTGGCTGTCACTAGGGCTGGAGCTGGCCCACACTCAGGGTGGGGAATCTGAGAGCAGGATGAGCAGCTGGCTCATGTTTCTGTATGTGTGCCAGCCCAGTCATGTTAAAATGGGCCACAGAAGTTGTAAGCACAGAGGCCTTCAGGGTTTGGGATGAGTTTCCTACAAACAGTGGGAAAAACTGATGTCCTTCACCAAATAAGACTGCACCTCCCCAGCAAGGGAGGAAGGAGATGCAAAAACCATCCATCTTCAACTCTGCACCTTGACTTTTGTAGTGTGCAAAGGTGAAAAGAGCCGTAGGTCTGTGAGAGGTCAGGGAGATCGCATATGCATGAGCCAGAAACGCCAAGTCAAAATGTCACTTACTTCTAAAGAAGTCCATGAGGTCTGCAGTGACATTGCCGTAGGCTGCAAAGACCTTGCTGATGCCAGGGGGACCCGGAGGGCCTGGGGGACCTGCAGGTCCCTGTGCAGTGTAAGACATCAGGTCCTGGAGAATACCTCGGCCTGCAGAATTAAAGATGTCATTTGAAAGGAGCTCTGGGAGAACTGTGGCTGGATGCTGAGGCAGAAGCTGTAAGGGAGAGCTGTAGGCAGCAGGAAGGGAAGGGAAGTGGAGAGTGTCACCAGGCACAAGGGGTTTGGAGTTGTAGGCTGGGATAGGGAGGGTCAGGATCAGCAGGCATTGCACTCACTCTGCAGGCTCTCTGACACACGGAGTGCCAGCTCGTTGTAATCCAGGGAACCAGTGAAGGAGTTGCTGAAGGATCTGCTCGACCCTGCTGATCTCCTGTGTGATTCCTCCTCTGTCAGCAGCCCATCAAAGGACCCATCAGTGCCCATGGAGGCATCAAAAGCGCCATCGCTGCCCACTGAGGCGTGGTAAGAGGACATGCTGCTCGTGGAGCTGCCATAGGAGCTGCCTGTGCCCAGTGAGCCCCTGTGGGAGCCCTCAGCACCAAGGGACCCTCCATGCAAGTGCTCAGAAGCTCGTAACCCTTGGTATGAGGAAGACATAGACCCAGACACCAAGCCACTGTCTCCTTTGGGTCCTGGTGGTCCCTGTGGCCCAGGGGGCCCAGGGGGTCCTGAGATGTAGCTTCGAATTTCATCACCTGCAAAATACAAGGGGGGAACTTCAGGGACACTGGGCTTGGCAAAGGTCCTGTGCTACCACCTGAATGAAGAGTGGAGTGTGAAGTTCTGTCCCACCAACCATCACAGTGACCCTCATCCAGTGCCATTTCTAAGGCAGCAGGCACATGCCAACCTTGGAATCTACAGATGGCATGACACCCTCCTCCTTCCCCTCTCTTCCACAATTTTGTGTGCCCAATCTTGGGAGCACGCCCAATAATTTTGCAGAAGGGTGCACTCCTCAGGCCAATTTCAGCACCTCTGCCAAAAGAGCCATTCTGTGACCAGTTTGCTAAAACTGAGGTGTTTTTGAAAGACTGCCCTGGATAACTTGCCAGGATGAGCTCAGACCACAGTGCCACCTTCCAACCTCTCCATTATCCATGGCTCTCTGGGCAGATGTTTGCCAAAGAAAATGTTTCTCCCAGAGCAAAACTCTGCTGGTGACCTTACTAGGGACTCACTGTTCAGCACAGGCCAATTGTAGCTACCCAGTGCCCGTCCCTGCTGTCTCACAACACAGACTTTGGCTGGCAGTTGGACTGAGAGATGAAAAGCCTGTGGGGTGCAGCACATTCCTGTGTAGATCTGGCTACAGAGGGAAGGTGTTGCTGTAGCCCCAGTTCACAGAAGGCTCCTACAGGAATGTCTCAGCTGTGGCAGAACCAGTCATCTACATGAGGCAAAGTATGGCTTGGGATATGCGCAGGGAGGATGGATGGTGTCCCCTTACTCTTCAGGTACTGGATCAGCTCACTCCTGAACTCGTCGCTGTGGGTGATGTCAGCATAGGACAGGAGGCCAGTTCCAGAGAAGCCTGGTGGTCCTGGAGGGCCAGGAGGGCCAGGTGGACCTCGGACTCCAGACAGGGAGGAGTATCCAACATCTTGAGAGAGAGGAAGAATTACTTTCCATCAGTGAGAAGACGAGGAAATTGTGCATGTCTGGGGATTTTGGAAGTTTAAATGCTCCAACCCCAACTTCCATCTCTTTACAGATTACATTGATGAGATTTTTTTCTTTACAGTGACTTTGTTCCCAGTGGGCAGTCACATCCCTGCTAAGCTAAATCTCAGCCTCAGTCCCTCCAGCATCTACAAACAGAATCTCCCTGCCAGATGTGAGAAACGCAAGTGCTTACTTTGTAGGTAGGCAGAGATGTCCTCAAGAGAGGTGCCTGGTGATCCAGGGATCCCTGGGGGTCCTGGGGGCCCTGTAGGACCAGGGGGTCCAACAATACCACTGAATTCAGAGTCTGTAAGACACAAGGGAAGAAAAGAAGTCACCCAAACAACCATAACCCTGATGAATGTTTCTTGACAATACAGGTTATGCCAGATACAGCCAAGTATAAGGCTTTTTTTTCTCTTCAGCACTTTCGGGTGCAGCCTTCCTGGTGCACCTCACTTCCCTGCACGTAGATGTCACATTGGAAAGTCAGGTGATTCCAAAGACAGCAAAGTCCCTATTTTTAAAATGTACTTTTAAACATAAGAAATGATGCCTCTATGCTGCAGAGTTTGGATACAACAAAGGGCTCCTTCATGCCCGTCTCCAAGACAGCCCCGCTGCTGTTGCTCCTCACAGGAGCATGGTGATCCAGCTGCAGCCCCCTGCGAAGTGTGCAGGTGCCAGCAGAGGCCCGCAGTGCTGCTAAGGACAAAGGGCCATCAGAGGGTTATTTGTGATGATGGCCAAAAAGGGAAATTCTGTGACTAAGGCTGCAAAAAAGATTCTGGGGGCATGTAGAGCCCCATGGTAGGGGAGTACAGAAGTTGGCTTACTTCGCAGGTACGCTGTCAGGTCACTGTAAGATACACCAGGTGTCCCTGGAGGCCCAGGTGGTCCAGGGAGTCCAATGCTCATCCCAGAATCTGCAAAATCAAACAGATCCACATTATCAGAACAGGCTGTTACAGTGTGAGCACACAGGCTGCAGGGCTTGTTCACAGGCAATGCAGGAGGGGCTCCTGCAGAGTGGAGTGCTCCCATCAGCAGGCTGTGCTGGGAGCCAGAGCTCAAACCTTGTTCTGGACTTGTGAGTTTGCCCTGACAATTCCAATACAAGGACATCCACAGACAGGCAGACAGCAGGCCTCTATTCCTGGCAAAAGCTCTGCACCTCATGAACCAGTGATGGGGTGGGGGCACCCCTGGACTTGCAGCTCAGTGGCGACCCACAGGCTGATGGATGTGCTGCTCTCTCTGTGTCTGCAGCTCTGGGGCAATACTCTGCACTTTGTGATTTGCTTTAATGAAATGTCCCTGATGACAAAATGCAGCTGTCCTGCTTGAGCCACTGGGGTGCTGTCATTAAACTGCAGTTTCCTCCTGGAAATTCCCTCCATCTTAGGAGCAGTCCCCTACTGAGATCTGGGCTCAAAGAGCAGTTCAGAGAAACTGAGCATGGACCAGGTTGTGTTTCTAAGCAGATAGTTGCAGCTACCAGGATTAGGCATTTTAGCACTGCTACAGGGAATGCTCAAAGGGTCCTCTCTGTCCAACAGTTCTTATATGCCATATCACCCCTTTATGGATGGGAAAATGAAGCAGAGACATGGAATTTGTTTCAACTAACTTTAAACTTCTAAGAGTTTGTTGCCTGGGCTGCCTTGACACAAAGTGGGCACAGACCAACACTTTCACAGGGAGATACATCCTGACCACAGAGATAAGGGTTAGAAAGGCACTTAAAGGTGTTGATGGGACTTCTAAGATGTCTGAGATGAAATTATGTTCGTAAACTCCATTTTTAACAAAGAAAGGATTCATTACTAGTCTGTGGATGGCATCTTAGCTACAGGGTATCTTTGTTCTCTTCCAAGTCTCTCACAGTCCCTGTGAAGAGGTCTCTGTACATAGGGATTCACGCAGTCAGCACTGGAATAGTTTCCACTGACTGACAGCATGAGCTTTGTGCTGGGCTCCTAAAGGAACAGAGGCAAACACATACTAATAAAACCATTACTTGACAAGTAGCTGATAAACCTCCTGGTCAGCTCATCATAATCCAGTGACAGAGACATTCCATCTCCCCCTGGCCCAGGAGGTCCTGGTGGGCCCCGAGGTCCAATGAGATACTGACGAATTTCTTCTCCTAGAAATGAAAAAATGCACCTTTTAAGGCTGTCCAGCTGCTGCACAGATACCAAGTGTGAGGAGTTCCCAGCCCATGAGCTGAGCCCCCACCACTAGGGAAACCATCAAAACCTACAGATGCAAAGCTCCTTTCCTCTCTCTTTTTTGAGTGAATTGTCCTGTATACAGTGCCAGAAAGATCTGTGAAAAGGCTGGGAACCTCCTATAATAAGGGTGTGAGGAGGATGAGAATTTGGATTGCTTAAGAGACCTCCTTGTGCTCTGTTTTTTCCAGGACACCCTGGACAACTTCTTGGGTAAAGGGAATGAAAAGCAGCTCAGCTAGGAAAGACCATGCTGAGCTTTGTGGCACTTCAGTAGCCATTTGGAGCACAGTGCTGGCCAGCATCATCAATACCTTCAGGGACAATGACATACCTGTCAGCCCACAGTTACACTGTGTGTAGAAAAGAATACAGAGTTGGGGATCCCCCCCACCTTGAGAACAACAACATAGCAAGGCCATGGGGGGAACATGGGGGGAGCTGGAAAGAAGAACACTCTGAAGCAGCTGCAGGTAACTCCAGTTGCAGACTGGAGACTGGAAGGCAAAGACAGATCTCCAGGATGATGGGATGATTTAGTCAATCCCATGTTGCCCCTGAGGGTCACTCACTCTGCAGCAGATCCAGAAGTTCTTGGTACAAAATGGATGTAGTTGATACTGAGCTAGAAAATGACTCATAGCGACCTGAAGAGCCTGTGGGAATGAAAAGGTTTTACATCAGGCAGGGTAAGACAAAAGGTAAGGAGGGGTCAGGAAGGGACAAAGGAAAGCTGAATTAATTAACCGGTAGCATGGCCTTCTCATGCCCCCAGCTATGGAACAGCTGCTATCTCACACATCCTGGTCATCTCCACAGCTGTGTGATCTGTGCATTTCTGGTTGAGATTCCAGGCTACTTCCAAAAGCTTTGGGAATTTCATCTACTTTAGGAAGGCCCCAAGCACACAAGACAACCCCAGAATACTTAAGACCACATATACTAAATAAAGCCACCTCTGTTAGGGTCTTGGGGGTGTTAAAGGGTCTAACAGCAAATGTTTAATATGAGACTTTTTAAACAGCAGCAACTACTAGTTAATCTACCCATTAAAATAGGACAAGGCTCAGAGGACTCCTCAGCTGTGTAGAGTCCTGGGCCCAGACTGCTGAAGATGAATAACCTGGTTAGGGTGCTGCTGTTTAAAGACTTGTTTCTCCTCTCGTTCTCACCTCCGAGGTGCTTCACAAGCTCAGCTGAGGGCCTGACTCAGTACAGAGCTTACCAACATGGTGCTTACTTGTCATATAGCTCATGACACGGGTAGCCAGCTCTGCATAATCCAAGGTCACCCCATCCGCAGTGGTGATAAGTCCAGGTGGGCCTGGAGGGCCTGGTGGGCCTTGGGCACCAGTCAAATAATGTCTGACGCTGTCACCTACACAGAAAGCCCAAGACATGCCCACATCACTAAGAGGGAAGACTGACCACATACACAGACCCTCTTCCACTGACAAAGAGAAGGACAACAGAAGGACACTTCTGCAGAGGCCACAGCTGGCAACAGCACTTCACAATATTCAGCAGAAATAGGCCCAGAGTAGCAGAGCTGCTGTTTCCAAAACGAGGGACAAGGGCTCAGGGAGCAAAAGAGAGATAGGCATGCAACTTCTGACCCACAGCAAACATCTCATTATACTCACTCTTCAGGTAGTCAGTGATATACTGCTGAATCTCTTGAGATGAACCTCCACTTGGGCCAGGAGGACCGGGTGGCCCAGGAGGTCCTGGGGGTCCCTGAATTTGTCTGGATCCACCTACAGAAAGCATTGTATGAAGAAGGAGTGTTTTTGGCACAGTTGCATTAGACCAAGTGATAGTAAAGTGCACTTGCATTAAGCCCTTCCCACAGGTCTGGAAAGACCTTTGGGAATGGAATATGGAGGGGCTACCCCTGCATCTTTAAACACAGTCTGAGCATGGGCTACTTGGCAGTATAATGTCTTCAATTAATTCAGCATCTTATAATTCAGCCTGTGCAGGGCTGAGTCCAAAGACATTCCTGGCTTTGTACAGGCAGACCTGGTGGGTTTGTGCACTGGAGTGCAGTGCTGTGCAGAATACAGATGGAGATCATACTCAAGCTCTTCAGTCTAACCTCACTGCCCTGCTGCTCCTAATCCCAGTCAGCCTGGGCAGCATCAGTTCAAGAACCTGCTCACACAGAGGCAAAACTCTGGCTTAAAGGATTCCCAGTAAGCTGGAAAAAGAAAACTGTCATTTCTTAGATTTTCTGATTGAAGGCAAGCTGCGCAAAAAGAGGTTTCGAACACAAATCCCATCAGCATTAGGTTGGCACACACACTGATAAAAGTCAAAGGAGCTTCTTCAAAGTCTCCACCAGGGTATCAGCATTCCCTGTTAATATCAGAGCAATTATGGTCTGGCCTCTTACCTCGAGATGCTCCTGGGATGCCAGGTGCGCCTGGGACACCTGCATCACCTGGAAAAGAGTGGGGGAGACAGACACTTGTAATGGGTGTGACTGCATGTTGCATACTTGGTCATGTGAAGCAGCTGAGCTACATGTTGTCAGAGAAGCAACTACCAGCCCTTGCAACGACTGTCTTGAAGTGCCAGCTTGTCAGGTAAGAGCACAAGGAAGAGGCCATAGCAGCCTTCCTGAGCCTTCTGTGACCTGGTCAAGTGCCTTGTGCTCACAGCAATTCTGTTGCTGTGGTCCTGCTTTGCCTGAAAAGGCAGGAGTGAGCACAGCTCTAGTTCCGAAAGGACCACATTGTTCCATCCTTCAGTCTCAACCATGCTTGGATGTGTGAGGCCACCCCCAA
Organism: Ifrita kowaldi; assembly: GCA_013398055.1. Classification (NCBI taxonomy): domain Eukaryota; kingdom Metazoa; phylum Chordata; class Aves; order Passeriformes; family Cinclosomatidae; genus Ifrita; species Ifrita kowaldi. The sequence continues at coordinate 578,441 of VZRS01003118.1, forward strand.
AGAAAGACAGAAGATTTTTAACTTCACCTTTTGGTCCAGGTGGGCCTGGTGGGCCTGGGGGTCCTTGTATGGTGACTCTTTCACCTGCCAGTTGCAGAAAGAGAGTCAGGGACTTAAAGGAATAAAGTATGTGGACAAAATCCTGGCTCCACTAACATTAAGTTAGAATGAATAGAGCAGGATTTTGGCCCCTGATTTCAGCCTAAGGACGATGAATTCAAAGGAGGAAAGGGGGCACAGACTGACCGTGGGAGGAGAATGCTGAAATGCCAGGATTACCCGGTTCTCCTGCAAGAGACACAGAAATGGAGGAGCAGTGATATACCCAGGCAAGCTACCCTGAAACCACTGATATCTCCTGGAAGCCTCCTTACCTGTCAATCCCCGTGGACCTCGTTCACCTGTGAACAGGGGAGCAGAGGAATGGTATTAGGATTTGCTTTATTCTCATGAGCAACATCCCAGCCCACACTACAGCATATCATCTCGGCCTTCAATTTGTAGGGGAGAAATGGGTAAAGGGAGCAGGTCCATGCTTCCCTGCCAGCTGAGAGGTGAGCTACACTTCACAGGGCCACCTCCTTGCACTGACTTAGTCCACAGTGCATTTTGCAAAAAGGCTGTCCCCTTCAACAGCAAATCTGAAGCTCTGAGTGTTCTTGAGTCTAATGGGCTTGCAAAGTTGGGATCTGAATACAGTGACTGCCTTGACACTAGTACTGGAGGCTAACAAATTCCTTTGACAAAGACTGATTCGTTTTATAGCAGACAGGAGACCTACTTAGTGACAACTGTGCTACCTTTCTTACAGACAGAGAAAGGCAGGACTTTCTGCTCCTAAGCCCTTCCTTCTTTTCAGTCTAAAGTGCTGGGATCCCTCTAGCACTTTGGTGAGGCAGTAGGATATACCCACCTTGGTCTCCCTTCGGGCCTGGTGGTCCTGGTGGACCCGGTGGGCCTGTGAAGAATGCTTCTGCAATTCAAACAAAGAGATTTCTTCATGACATCTAACAGAACATGACACAAGGTTTCTCTGGCTCCACTTGGTCCTAGCCATGTATGTGCTCTCTGGAACCCCAACAGGACATTGCCAGGACCAGGTGAGGGAATGAGCGCCAAGAACCTACCTGAGGTGGACATGGATGATCCTGGTCTTCCTGGTGGGCCCGGAGGTCCTGGCAATCCTTCTCCTAGGCAAAAGGGACACAGAAAGGCTTCAGGAAGGACGAACCTCAGCAATGTAAGTAAGTGCATGTAAGAGCTGCTACATCTCCAGCCACAGCCTTAGCATGAGTATTTCCCAATGCAGGCTCTTACAGTTTTCTTCACACATCTATCCCTGATAGTTACTTTTCACTGTCATTTGCCACTGCAGCAGAAAAGGACAGAGAATCTCCTTTCTTTGTGGTACTGGGTGCCTATCCTGTCACACACCCAACCTGCTCCCTTTTCCTACCGAGCAGAGAGCAAGGAATGGGGTTTTGCTCCTGTCACATGTCCTCCCACACCTTCCCTGTTCTGGCTGCAAAAGGGAAGTCTGTGTTACAGTATGGGGCATGGGGATATGTTTCTCATGATAAGAACCTCCCCATCCATCTGCAGTTGAAAGTTAAGGCTGGACAAGTAGGAAGTAAATATGGAATTGATTGCAGTTACTTCCTTTGGCTACTTGAAAAATTCGAGTGTCTTTCCAAAAAGTATGGCTTCTACTAATTAATACTCTGGCTAGAAACCTCTGCCAAAGTAAATGTCCTTTGTTGGCCAGCATCTTGCTGCAGTGCAAATGTGTTGGGACAAACCCATTACGTAACATTCTGCTTCCAGCCCTAGGCCTTGGAAAAAACCTCCCACTTTCCAGTTTGGTTTCAGAGGAACAAGCTCTTACCTGGGGGACCACGAGGTCCAGGGGGTCCCTGCACAGATTCACCTGATGACAAAAGAAACAGGGGTATTAGAGAATATTTACTCAGCATACTGCATGACCCAGAAATGTGCCATGTTGTGTGAGCATCGCCCTGCTTAGGTACTGAGCTCCGTATGTTACGTACCTGGTGGTCCAGGGGGACCTGGTGGTCCTGCTCGCCCTTGCAAATCTCCCAGCACTGTGCAAAAGAGAAACACAAACAAGGGAAAATTGTTGCTATGGAACTACTGCTGCTATGGAAACTCTGTCAATATATTGCTGTTAGAAGCTCTTACAGTCAAAGGTGGAATAAGACAGGACCTGGGTGATCTAAGCCAAAGATGAAGCAGAGAGGAGAGATGTGTTTCGTGAGGACATGAAACAAAATACAGCACTGAGCAGGATGGCAGCGTATTGGAAACAGGGAGGAGAGTAATGGCTGTTGAGAGAAAGAGCAAAGTTTTGGGGGAGAACATAACACAGACATTATTTAACAAGTAGCTGCTCTGTTATCTTGATTGTACCATGAGATGTACCCCTCACCTCCAAGCTGAGGCACAAACTCAAAGTTCAGTGATACTGAGATCCAAGACTCCTGAATGAGGAATTGGATAATACTGAAGCATGGTCTGAATCTACACGGCCCCATTCAGATGGTGATCAGGCAAGGATCATTTATAATTTTATGCCCTCTTCTATGTTGCTGCAAACTTGCAGAAGTCCCAGATCCTAGGAATACCGACTCTAAGTGCATCACACATCTAGCATTGCACAGAGCAAGCACTTTTCTTGGGATGTTTCTAAACCATTCTGTCTGCTCCACTTATTTTCATCTTAATACTTAAAAATTTTACAAAATGGTAAATTTTTTTCATCTTAAAATTTATTTGTTTCCCTGTGAATTCATCCTCTAATTTGAAGAGAGATTATTTCTGTTGTTTAGATTAACATGCCTTTTCAAAGTGGTTCTCCTCTTACAGATGGCTCCATGTTCATATTGCACAGGGAACTGCCCTGTGTGAACTCAGTGGCTGAAAGTTCTCAGCTCTGTGAGTATTTCCCCTGTTAGTGGGTGCTCACCAGTCACCATTCCTCAGCTTCCCTCTCTGTGACATAGGCCTGATGGCATCATGCCTCCTTTTGAAAGGACTTTGGGATGCACAGATGAGAAGGAGGGCAGAAGAGGTAGCTGGCATTGCAGACACACCACCAAACACACAGACACACACACAGACACACACAGACACAGGCACTTGCCCCATGTCACATTGAGCAGAAAGAGTTAGGTGCATCTCCGGGTAGCTGTGAGCAGGCCTTGAGTCTCTGACCCATCTCCAAGCAAAGGAGTGGAAAGGCAGGGTCACTTACTTTGAGATGCTAATGATGAGACTTCTGCTCTGATGGTTTCTATCACAGCTTCACCTGGGGATCCTTTCTCACCCCGTGGACCTTTTTCCAGGAAAAAAAGAAAGCAACAGAGAAAGGGAATTATGTAACAGAGAGGGTGACATTTTGTACCTACTCTGACAAGAGGTTCAGACCTTTCTTATGAGAACTGGGAGCATGAACTCAGTCCCCAGATCTGAGGGACACTGCATTCAAATGTGGAAATTACAGGATCACAGAAAACCAGCTAAGAAAGGTTCTTAGGGGTCAGCTCTGTTCAGGCCCTTCCAAACAGATGTCTGCCCAACTGGCAGTGCTTTCACAGTGACATTAATCCCAATTTGGCTCTAGTTTGTTCTCCTGCCTTTCAAAATGGCAGGAGGTATCCAGCTGGGCTATGTCCCCTATCACAGAAAGGCAACTGCACCTAAGAAGTGCCTTAGAAATACCAGCCCTCAGGAAAAATAGCATAAGAAAAAAAAGACATTTGCAGTATCCACACTACACTGGCTCTTATCACCCTCTTACCACCCCCCTTCTTCCCCTGGGAAAACAAAAAAAAATGATAGAAATTCTTTACAAGATTAATTAAGCCAAATAATGCAACAAAATGAACTGAAAGAAGAAATCTGAGAACAAAAGGGAGAGGGAATGTGCCAAGGGCTTAGAGAATTAGAAACAAAGGAAAACTAATGAATTCCTTTCTCTTAAGAAGCATAATCAAAGCTGAAGGAAAATGGTACCTTGCTGTCCAGGGAGACCAGCTGGTCCAACAGGACCTAGTTTCACAGGAAAAAAAACCAAATTTCATTAGATTTTACTGGTTGTATTTTACAATAGCAGAAAAGAATCAATAGGACTTTTATAAGAACTGAGACTATCAAATAATGTATTTTTCTACACAATAAATGGAATTGCTATGGGGTATGAATTCATCAATGCCCCATGTGTTACTTGAATTTCCATCATCTAGCAATGAAAACACTTGGTGCCTCCTGGACTGGGGAAATAACCAGAATACCACTGACCACAACAGAAAAGGAATGCAACAGGCCTAACCCTCTTCTTGCATCCTCTACTGGAAACTGAAACTGGCTCTGCCAAACCAGCTCCAGGAGTAGCTCCAGGCACAGAAGTGCCATGAGAACCAGGGCTCAGGAACTCTGCTGCCTGACATCAGCATGCTGGAGGGCAGTGTCTGACTTGGACAGAGGAGTCTGAGGCCCAAGCTCATGCACAGCCAAAGTGTACATGTGTGTGTGAGAAAGATTTACAGATGCTTGAGTGGGAGTTCTGCTGCCTTGAGCTCAAAGCTGAGGCTGGAAAATAAGCACTTCCTGATTTCAGCAACAGAGCTGGGAAAGGGATTAGACACAAGCCCGCCCTCCTGAGCAGACAAAGAGCTTGATTCCAGTCCCTGGATTTGATGTTTCACTACTTTGTACTCATCAGTACTCACCCGGAACACCTGGGGGACCAGTGGGGCCAGGTGGGCCTGGGGGACCTGGTGGGCCTGGCAGAGTAATAGTTGATGAACCCTCTGAAAAACAAACACATAGATTTGCACACAGACACTTATATTCACACATCCAGTGAATGTGTAACAAATCTGTGCTTAAGGAATCCCAAATCTATGGCACAGATATTCTCCAGACACAGGGAGCCCCCAGTACGGGTCTGACACACAGTCAAGATGAATTGAGGAAGCATAAAATACCCCAGAGAAAACCCTCCTAAATCAGAAGTGAGACCCATCACAGCACTACATACCTGCACTTATGACTTTTCCTGGAGCTCCAGGTTCTCCTAGGGAAACAAAGAGACAAAAGTTGAGCTTCTTTGGGGGGTGGCGGTGGGTAAGACCTATAATAAGCTCAACAACATTTTATTATTACACATGTAGTTTCTGTTCTCTCTGCCCTTGATCTCTTGTCTGAGAAGTCACAGCACTAGAAGGTCAGGGAGGAAGCAAGAGAGCTGTGCTAATCCAGAGACACCCTCTGATAAGCTTTCCAAGCACTACATCTGCTAGCATAGGCAATAGCCTAGATTTATACGAGGCAGGCATACAGCTTCCACTGCAGTCACCAGGCGTCTTACTCATGCTCAGGGCAGAACCGGGCTCCAAAGGCTTTCTTAGAGGAGAGCTGGCATGCCAAGTCTCTCAGCAGATGGCCTCACTGCCCCCCGTGTACATTCAGGGAAGCTTTGGCTACCGTGTTTCTCAAACCTTCCCTTCCCAAAGCCACTAGATGCCACTGTTGAACCAGGGACTGGTTAGTGGAGCAGCTAATCCTCGCTAAAATGAAATGCTTAGAGAGAAAATGCGCATTAGGGAAGAAACAAAACTCACCTTTAGACCCTGGTCGGCCTGGGTTGCCTGGAAGTCCTGATATGAGGCAGACAAACAATTTAAAATGGTTAGTGCAAATATTGCTGTGCATATTGCTGTATGTTTTTCAGGGACCCCAGCCGAGTTTCACTTGCGGGTTTATAGAAGGAGCTCCCTACTCAAGACCCTGGCTTTCAGCCTTTATAAGCAGGTCCCTGATGACTTTATAAGCAAGTGGAGGAACAAACTGAGCTGGTAGTGTCCCTGGGCTTCCCTGCTTCCACTGCTCCCTGGATGATGACATCGCTTCATAGATTTACCTGTAGCTTCTTTTAGGTACTGCTACCTGTCCTGAGGCTCCCGGATGAATTCCCTAATGAACTGCCCCCCCAAACCACCTCTGCTTACAGATGTCACATCCTCTGTTTCCACCTCTATTGCTACATCCTCTCCCTTCTGTTTCTGCTGCTGATTAGGACTTCTCAGTGATGCACATGGAACTGAAACGTTATGTTTTGGGGAAAGGCAAAATTTCAACACTCAAAAGCCCTGCATTGCTCAAAAATTACACATCAAGCACAAAACCTGTCTCAAAAGCCAAAGGAGATGCAGAAACCTTGGGAAATCACTTTGGAAGCTCAAAGCAGCACAGAAGGAAAATTACACGGGTTTTTTGAGCCCATATTAAAGTGTGTCACTGTTAAATTGGAATATAGTGGAAAAGCCTACCTGGTGGTCCTTGGGGTCCTGTAAGACCTGTCACAAAAAGGAAAAAACTCTTAAGATGTCTCAAAAATTTCATGTGGGAAAAGGATAGGCAGGGAGAAAAAGATTACATTTATGTGAAATTATAGCACACAATTCACAAGTGGTGGAAACTGGCCCAGCAACTGGTATGTAAATCAGCTCACAGCAACTGATGTTTGCACTGTGGGCAATTTTGAGATCATAAAGGGTCTAGATTCTCTGAGTATTTTCCTTTCATCACCACCTTAAGAATACAGAGATCCTCTGCCAGACTTAAATTCAAATTAAGACTGGAAATTGACAAATACATCTGTGTTCCTGATGGAGCAAAAAGCAGTTTTGTTCTCTGTATGCTTTTACCTGGCTCTCCGGCATCTCCAGTGGGTCCTGGAGGGCCTCTGGCACCTGGCATTCCCATAAGACCTGGTTCACCTAGGGATAAAATCGCCATTAACAAGACAGAAGTCACTGACACACAATCTACCAATCCATTCAAGCTTGGCTGTCCTGCAGCACTTTCTACCTATTGTATTCTCACAGCCAACATCCCAATCTCCAGCATCAGTGTCTGGTAGGGGAACACCAATGACAGAAGAGCTCTGTAAAGAGGTAACTCTGTCACAAGTTTATAGTCACTATATGTCTCTTCCATGCTTACATGGTGACTCTACAGTTCTAAGACAGCAAGATCCCAGAACATGAATCTGCTGCCATCTTTCTCCCACTACTTTTACAAATCAAACTCCCGCCAAATCAGAAAGTATCTGCACTTAGCCTCAAAGGAAGCCCTTACCTTTTTCACCTGGCTGTCCATCACGACCAGCTTGTCCTGTCCAAAGAAAGAGATCATCAGGGACTCCTGAAACAGTACAACACTTGTCCTGTCCTCAGCCCTAAACCTAAGAGTGGCTTTTCATCACATTGCATCTGAAAGAAACCTTGGCTGCAGTTACTGAAGATCCAGGAAGCATTTAAGCAACTTAACTGCAGGACATTTTTTCTGAGTGTACAGACTAATCACAGGTGTCTAAAGGAAAAACCTAGGATCACAACCAGCATGATTCCACTCCCATGTTGTTTCCTTGTCTGTGCTCACAGAAACACAATCTGGGTGGCAGTGACATTGCTTCACATATAAACACAGCTGCCTTCTGGTACCCACCTACAGGTCCTTTAGCCCCTGGCTCTCCTGGAGGTCCAGGTATTCCTCTTGATCCTTGTTCACCTGTAGCAAAATAGTACAGAAATTAACCAAACAACTCTTGGACAATTCTGTCAGCAATATTTGCTGCTTTGCAACTGAAAACCAGCATTGACAGGATGTTCAGGCCTCATGATTCAAGACTGTCTCTGGGCATGAGAATGCCCAAGTGACAGGAATGCAGGGCATGTGAGAGAGGATTTTCCTAAAGCTAAATACAGTGATTTTTACCAAGATTACTGGAATCAAGAATGGGACCTATTTGTTTATAAATTTGGTGCAAAAATAAAACTCCCGTAACCACTAACATAATTTTAATGTTTCAGAAAGCTAACTGGGATTGGCTGGGCTATACTTTTATTAGGTAGGCTGCTACTCCAGTATTTCAATCCACTGACCTGTCAATCCACGAGAACCCTTCTCACCCTGATCACCTGTGGTACAAAAAGGGGAAGGATTCTGTGAGATTGCTTCATTGTAAAATGTTTCCATCAGAGAAAATAAAGTCTGCTTTCCGACAAGAGCACAGAAGAAAAAGCCAAGGATAGAAGTAAAACCCACAGACAGCATCCATAACTAAAGGAATCTGAAGAAAATAACCACAGAAGATACCTAATTGATTAAAATACCTTTGGGTCCAGGGGGTCCACTGGCTCCTTTTTCACCTGAAAGATATATGGATGATTGGACAATAGTAATAACAAGTCAAAAGGGAAAGGCATCTAATGCATCATCAGAAAAATCATAAAGGAAACACAGATTCTCTGTTACCAGACAAACTCAAACTGGAAATTCTTTTCCTTTAACACAGTTCCATCCATCCCACTGTTTTCCCTCACTTAGACTGTTCTATTACCTCTGTGTCTCCTGCATTTCACAGTATTTGCTTGCAATCACTGATCAAGTTTTGCTTTGTCTCCCCTTTCCTCAGTTTTATGCTTTTCTTTGCCCATAGAATCAAAATCTGGCATGGTCAGACCACATCTGCTGCTCATAGCAGTGCCAGAAAAGCACCTCAGCTAACGCTGCCGTAACTGCCAGGGGGAAGAGAAAGTTACCTTTAGCACCTGGGAGTCCTGCTTCACCTCTAAATCCTTGCAGGCCAGGTGGACCTGCAGAAAAATGAAATGGAGGGGTTTCCATTCATCCCACTCAATACAACGCAGCACTGATGCAGAAAAAACTATGAGAAGCTGTCACTCTGTTTTTGTGCTCCCCAGTCTCTAGATGCCACAGCAAAGGAATGCAGCACTCACCTGGAGGACCTTGTGGGCCCGGAGAACCCATCAGACCTGTAAGGAACATGGATTTCCTTTTAGTAACACCACAACCAGAAAATGAACAAACTGCTTTTAGTTTGCCCAACAGCATCCACAACCCAACAGGTGTTGAGTGGATTGGAATTTCCCCAGCCACTAGAAGAATTTGCATTACTGGCATCCTCAAAACCGGGACAACAAATTTACAGAACTTAGTCCTTGTGACATTGAGGAAATCTTTTCCACTAAAGTAAAGTGACCCAAGCCATCCATCTTGGCTGAGATGCTGGGATCTGTGCTTGAGACCATTAGTTCACTTTTCTGGTTAGTGCAGAGTAACACAAGTGAAACAGGACAGCTGGGATGCTCATTTCCTTCTAACCTCTCTGCTAGGTTCTCTCTCTCCATCTTCACATTTACCTTTTAGGCCAGCAGAACCTGGGGGTCCCGGTGGCCCTGGAGGACCCGGCTCACCAACAGCACCTGCAAAATAAGAGCATGAATAGACACTGTAGAATACAGCTGTGATCCCATTTTCACATCATCCCATCTACTGTTATTCTTTTTCTGGCAAGGGTCATGAATAATCTGCTGGTCAGTTCAAAACACCCAAATACATATGCATTGTTCAAGAAAAATACATGAGCTCACTGGGCTTTAGCAAGACAAATCCCCCAGCTTTGATGATTTGGATGATTCGGATAACAGGGAAGAAGATGACCTTGATAGTAAAGTGATTTTGGTTCTGTCAAACTCAAACTTGACTGTGAGACCTGGGAAACCAAAGCAACCCATATTTACCTATTATAAGTCTGGCAAAAAATATCCTTTAGGCCATATTAATCTATTCTGTGGAATGTCTAGACATGAAATCTGGATTTGAATAGTGAAATCAAATTCTGTCACTGAGGTGTTTTATTAATCATGACCAAACTCTAGCTTTTGACCATCTCTGTTTTATCCAACAAAAAGACACTTGGTTCCTACCTCTGTCTCCTTTTTCTCCAAACCCAGGTGGTCCTGACTCCCCTCGAGGCCCTGGTAGCCCTTCTCGACCTCTTTGTCCCATGGGACCTTCCATGCCAGGCTCACCTACAGGAAATAAATGCCTTGTAAAACCAGGTGTCTGTGGGAGGGAGGCCTTGGGCAAAAGGATCCATGGCCCCCTCCACCGGGGAAGGCAATGATCACACCAGCCAGGTGTCTGTATTCCCACGCCATGTGTCAGTCAGTTGGGAAAGACTCACAGCACTGACAGAGATGCTCACCCATGCTGCCCTTCTGTCCTTTCGGTCCTTCTGGTCCTGCATGCCCAATTGGACCAGGAATGCCTGGAAAGAAAACACAGTAAATGTTCAGCTCTTGACTGTGTATCATAAAAGAATAACATGCAAGTTAGGGGAACCTGAAGCCTGGAGAGGTTAATTCTATGGGGTAAAAAATGTATTACTCATAAGGTGGGTACTCGATCTCTTTAGAAGAACACAACACATATAAAAGCCCAAGAAAGCTGGACCAAGTATTTACGCAGCTGCAGGACTCTTCCAGTGGTAGACTGGGATCTTCACAACCACAAATTCAGCATGTTCAACTGAGAGGAAGTCTGTCCAAGGCTTTGCTTGTAACCAAGTCTCTGAGCTGTGTCTGTAGCTCAGCACCAAGGTATTAATCAAGTGACTTAGTCTATGCTAAATATTGACTCTTTAGAGAGCCCTATCTTGAGCTAAGTTCATGGTACAAAACTTGTTCTTGCCGACAGTAATGTCACGGAATGTCCTCCCTCAAAGAGGAATTGAACTATAGCCCACCTGGGACACCAGGAAGTCCGCGGTCACCTGTAGACAGAAACAAAGAGACAGTCAGTGGGGAGTAAGTCTTCTCTTTTAGTCACTTTGGCTAACTCTCACCACCACCCCATAAAAAAGAGTTTATGTTCCTGGAAAATTTACAAGTTCTAGTGTCTCCAGCAATTGTCTTCTGTGGTGTTGTATTTCCCACTGATTCCTTTACTAAACGCCTTTCACATTGTTTCCCCCCCACACTTTCCCATGCCCCCAGTCCTGGCCACTCCCTCGGGTTCTGCCTATTGGTTCCTGTACCCCAACTCCGCCCATGTACCGCCCCTGAGCCCCTGAGCAAACCCCCCGGTTCGAGGATCACGAAGTCTCTCTGCCCCTGGGGGTCGGGGGGAGGTGGTGTACCCATTAAAAGACCTCTGAAACCCTCATGGAGAGATCCTTCTCGCCTCCTTTGCCATCACTGTGTTGTAAAGCTGGTAGCTAGCCTGATCAAAACTGCGGGGTCGTCCGGAGTGGACTATGGGAGGCTCTCAGGGAAGCTGCAGCATGCTAAACTAAACCTAGCGTTTACAACAGTCTCCCTTGTACTTATGCAAAGAATTGAGTCATTCACATCATACAAAACCCTCTGTGCACTGAAGCACCCTCTGATTAAACCAGGTAGAACCTGGCTTCAGGAATTAATTCCATCCAGGTGAAAAGAGCTCCCAGATTCAAAAGTGAGATATGTTATCTCTTCTACCATGAACTCTAAAATTTTCTTTGATCAGAAAACAAGAAAAACCTTCACAGCAATATCTGAACTAATAGATAAAACCAGCATCAGCTTCTCTAAATACTGGAGCAACAAAAAACCATTTGCTACCCAGGTCCTATGACAGGCTGCCAATCTACCTGAGAAAGCAGGTAACTTCAGACTCACCTTTGGGACCTTGTATTCCCATATCACCTGAGAAAAGTGGAAAAAAAAAGTTGAATCAAGAGACATCCTATGATTACTCATTCATTTTGTCTTCTAGTTGCTTTCCCACCTTCAATGAAACCCGAAGGAGTTACGGCCACAACAGGACACTTTACACTTGAATAGTACAGAATTGGACCCAACCTGGCCTTTCACTCTGGCACAATGCAAGATTTGGCCTCCTGTATTGTTCTGTGTGGGATCAGGGTCTCCACAGTTTACACGGCACACTGGCAGGAGCAGGACAGTGATTGTCCCCCTGCACTCAGCACTGGCGAGGCTGCACTGCGAGTGTTGTGTCCAGTTCTGGCCCCTCACGACAAGGTCTTGAGGTGCTAGAGTGTGTCCAGAGAAGGGCAACAGAGCTGGTGAAGGGTCTAGAGCACAAGCCCTGTGGGGAGTGGCTGAGGGAGCAGGGGGTGTTTAGCCTAAAAAAGAGGAGACTAAGGGGTGACCTTATTGCTCACTACAACTGCCTGAAAGGAAGGTAGTGAGCTGGGGGTCAGCTACTTCTCCCAAGTAACAAGCGATAGGACAAGAGGAAATGGCCTCAAGCTGCACCAGGGAGGTTTAGATTGGATATTAGGAAGAATTTCTTCACCAGAAGGGTTATGGGGCATTGGAACAGGCTGCCCAGGGAAGAGGTTAAGTCACTGTCCCTGGAGGCACTGAAAAGACACATAGATGTGGCCCTTAGGGAGGTGTTTTAGTGATGTACATGGCAGCGTTATGTTTATGGTTGGACTCCATGATCTTCAAGGTCTTTTCCAACCTAAACAATTCTATGATTCTTTTTGTTCAAGTACAAACCATTTTCATTTTTCTCACTGCTAATTGTCTCTTGAAGCAACAACCGCCCCAAAATTGTGCATTGCCAGAGCCAAGGAACTGGACAGGGCAAGAGAAGGACTATACGGCTGTACCTTTCTCACCACGTTCTCCTCTCTCCCCTCGGAAGTAGCCTGTAACAGGAAGTGAAAGGGCTGTCAGGGTGCATTATACAATACAGCTACTCATTTCAAAAACAAGGATCCATCTATTTGGATTTGAGGCTACAGGCAGCATAGTATGGCTTTGTGAGTTTCCTCAGTAAATCTGTTTTCACAAATACATGAAATCTCTAAAGATGGGAGAATGTAGGCTCCTCTGTTAATCTCTTCCCATCATCTGCTCAACAGAAGTAAATCACCTTTCCCTTGCTAACAAAAGTAGCAGGAGAAATAAGGTATGGGTTCATTTTTTGACTCTGCTCACCTCTTTCTATTTCCTTATTCAGTCTGCTCTTCACCATCAACCAGACTGACTCTTCATTTTCATATGGGAAGGTCGAAGAGGGTGAGATACCATGAAGAAAGTCTACTCTTGAAACATCCTTTTCTATTTTTGAATTCCCTTGGTTAATTGCCAGGAGGCCACCATTGATTTTTTCCAGGTCTTCCACACGAGATTTCAGCTTTCTCACTTCTTCCGCTGGAAGGTTAAAGGAAAATGCTAGGGAACATGCTGCTAGATATGCATGCCTGAAATACCTTGTGCTATCACAGGGACATGCCAACACTGTGTCAGGTAGCTATGGCCACTGAGTTTTGCAGAATTCTTTGTATCTTTTCTTTTCCCAGCAGGGATATCTGGAGTTTAAATGACAACTTTGGAATCTATCAGTCTCAGAGCAGTAAGATCTCAGGAACTTTCCTATCCTACTCATCCCAAGATTATATAATTCCTTACCAAAGATTGTATTCCTTATCCATTCCTTCTGTCCATTTGTAATATCTTAGTGGCAGTCACCACCAAGCTGAATGTTCTGCACAGTTCTCTGGCTTGGTATCTGTGGTGGGTGGGCTCATTGCCAACTTAAACCCTCTGTCCTTCAATCCCTTTCAATATTTTTTTCCTTAGTTATTTCTTACCCAGAGCAATGAGTCCAAAAAGCAAGCCGAGGAGAAACAACCATGCTAGGAGCAAACCCAGGAGCCATTTCCACCAGCTACAGCAGGAACCACAGGGACACCAGGATGGTGCTGATCCAATGGCACCCCCTGCATCACCACCTCGTATTTCTGCAAGAGGGAAGGAGCAGTCTCCTGGTTAATGAAACGTTCCTTGACTTCAGTGTTAAGAATCTCTAACAAGAAGGACACCAAGGTCTGATCCATTATACAAAGAGCTATGGAAAATTCTTTATGCCACTCTGCACACATGGTGAGTTAATTCTAGTCCCTGTGGAAGCTGGGAACAGTATTTCCAAAGGCATTTCCAACAGGGGACAAAAACATTCAGTGCATTTTGAAATAACAGCTGGAAAACATGATCCCATAGGGGTAATTTTTTTGTACAGATCTGAGCCATAAATGACAGCAATAGCCAGCATGGTCTGTCTGAGCCCTCTCTTCCCCAAAAATCTGTCCTAGTAGCAGGATGCAGCTGGACTGTCAGCTATATGATTTTCTCTAGCATAAAAAAATATCCCACCTGCCCACTCATCTACAATCAAATCACTGGTACCAATTTCTCTGGTAGCCTCCTGAACATTCCCTTCCCCGATTCACTGCACAGAGATCACTCATGTCCCTCAAGAATGATTGCTTTTTTGTATATTGTGCTTTGGTGATTCTTCCAAGGAAAGACTGAGTTGCATCACTTACCTGCATAAGTTTCTTTGTCCCTTTTTGGCATGGATTTCAGCCCTCCTGTTTTAACAACAGTAAAAGAGGTTTTATCAGTCTTTCTGTGCATGATTAAATTTAGAGTGGGGGCTTGAAAGGGAAAGGTAGTAATGGAGGCAGAAGGAGAAAGTTCTGTTGCATTTCCACAGGAACAAGCTCTTACCATTTGCATCTGATTTTAGGCCAGTATCTGTAGCATAAGAGGACGAAAATCCCTGCTTCTCTTTCTTCAAGGTGTCTTCTACAAAAGACCCTGAACAGGAACCATATATAATTAAAAACATTACACCAGAAGTTCAACCAGACCTATCTTCTTTCATTGGTAAAAGGCATATTTTTATTGGGAAGACACAATAGCTCTGCCTGTTTAAACCAGATCAAGGTTTTTTGCTCTCAAAGCTCCTGAGCTTTGTGAAATATCACGAGGCACACTCTGGAGCTTCAAATGCAAAGCCAGACCCAGGTTTCAGCTGGCATTGTTGAAAGCTGCTTGCCTGCCAGAGGTTCTTGTATGATGTACAAGTCAGGTGTAGTGTCCTGAATGCTGAACTTCTCTTATGACTAGTCTCCATTTCTCTGCCCTCAGAATAACCACGTCCTGAAAAAGGGAGGTTACCTCCATTAAGCCCAGTGTTAGAGGCACTAAAGACTTTGCCACTGTCCTTTGTCATGACCAAGAGCTCCATCTCCTTTGCTGGTGCCTTCTCCTTCTCCAGCAGTAGGAACTTGCAGTCTTTGCGCAGAATGTCATCTCCTTGGGAGCTCAAAACAGTTCCTCCTGGAATATTGGTAAAAGATGGCAAAGAGGAGATGTGTGGGCCATTGAGTCCATAACTACAAGCCACATCATTTTTGTTCATAAAAACAGGTGGTCACATTGTGATTGGGGTTGCCACTACAATAAGCACCTTGTAAGAGACACACTGGTCACTAAAGGTAACAGGAGAGCTGTGCATGTCATTAGGTTTCTTTGGAGATGTGCATTTCACTACCAGGGGAGCAACTGCTGCCAGAAATGGAGAACATCTGGATTCCAATCACATGTAGAAGTGATTTGCTCAATGACCTCTTTGCTCCTCAAACACACTTACTACGGAGTCAAAGAAACTCAACCTGAGAGAGAAATTCAGGGGTCAGCAGAGCCACCACAGCTCAAGCTGAGGAGCCCATCAAGCACTGCCAAGTTACTCTGTCAAGCACAAAGCACTCCATATCCTGGGAGCCAGGCAGGGTTAGGAGACACTGAACTGCAGTTTACTTAGGTTTGGCACAGGCCAAACAAGGTTCAAAACCATCACTGTGGTCACTCTTGTGCCACTAGGCATTATGAAGTATGTCTGGAATGGTGTACAAACATGAATTTGCACACAAATTGACACAATATTGAAAATCAAGATAAAACAGAAAGGTATTATTCCTTTACTAGAAATGTTATCCTAACTTCTTTACATCTATTTTTCAAATGTGGTCTTTGCATCTATTTTTAAGCCTCGTCTTCGGGAGTCCTTGTATTACAAAGCAAACTTAGCTTTACACACACAGAAAAAAAAGTATAATTTATAACTGTCAGAGTTGCAGAAAAGAGCTGGAAAGAATGAATCCTAACTGTTCAAGGACAAAGGGCTTTTCTCATTAAAAAACCGTAATCTGATCATGTATAAATCAATTCCTTAATTTTTGAGTGGTTGAAGCTCGTACTACTGAAAAATTATTTTTAAGAGCAACCTTGCAAATGTTTTGGCCTCAAATGAAGTACAATATCATGTGTGCTCTTCTATCCAGCTCCCTGCCTGCTGAGCAGAAATAGCTCAGAATTAAAGAACACAAGTTATTACAGAGATCTGAATCAGATCAGTTCATTTGCTCATTCTTAGCTTCTGACTCGTTTTCTTTTCAGAAAGGTACTGGTAGGAGACTTGGCTAGTGACAAGTTATGCACCTGAGTGTCACTCAGCTATGCTGAATCTCTAACTCGTTTTTGTTATCATATTCTTATACAAGGCCATGCCTAAGCACCTGTGAATGACACACTCACCTGCTGAGGCAGACACACCAGTACTTGCCATGGTGTTGCTCTGAGAAGTGTTCTTCATCCCATATGCTGTAAAGAAGAAATTCAACAATGACAGAGATGAAGGATAACAAGGGATCTGCACACACCAAAGCATTTGAAAATCTTTTCTCATTCAGTGTTCCTAGGACAACTCAAACAACCAAGGGTTTCCCCAGCAAGCAAATCTCTAGTGCATCAGCATTCCTGCACATGCAAAGCAGAGGAAATGTTCCTCAATATCCCTTCAGACCACACTGTGCCACACAAGAAGATGGTGACGAGGGAGCCTCTGTCAAGATGAACTTTCTAGTCACTACAGAAAAGGTGGAAGAAGGAAGAACACATTGATGACCCTCACACTTTCTCTAGGCTTACTTTGTTGCTGACCTGCAGAGGCTGCTGTAGCATTCTGGGTCACAGATGAAGAGCTTGGAGACAGGTTGTTTTGAACTCCAAACACTGCAAAGAAAAAAACATTGCAATGAGGGTTATAGGAGTCCTGCAGTGCAGATGGCATTCTGGCTAAAACCCAAACAAAACCAATGATACAATAATAATGACCTCTGCCAACAAATTTCACCAGCTATCTGGAGGCACCATGGGCCTAAGCATTTCTGAAGAAAGATCTTTCTCACAAAATGTTTTGTAACTTAGATCACTTTGCTGTATTGTTATTGTAGGCCCAGGACAATTATGGTGACCATTTAAAATCATTATCTCGAGTTACATTGCAAGGCCACTCTCATGGCTGCATGGACATTTCTACAGGTGGGGCAGTTGGGAAAAAGCTGCTGACACTCAGATCAGGAATAGGAGAGAAACTGGTATATAGGTATTATTTCACTGTAATTGCTTGCCAGAAATGTGGTGCTGTCAAAGTCTGAAGGGAAGAAAAATCTGACCTGTAGAGGAAGAGCTCAGGCCCGCATTCAGGGTATGATTGGTGGGAGCCAGGTTATTTGGAACACCAAAAACTGCAAAAAGAGGAAGTAAAATGTTATCACTTCTCTCAAATCATAAATCCAACACTCAAAGGTCAGTGGCACAGTCCCAGAAATTAAGAGTCAACTCAGAAGTGCAATTAATGATAATGCACAATAATTGCACAGAGGAAAAATCTTGAAAATTTTGACAACAAACCACTCTTTTAGTGAACTGACAAAGGGGAAATAATCCTACCTCAGACAAGTTGAGATCATGTGACAGTGAGAGAAAGTAAAGCTTTTAATAGTATGCCATCATAAAGCTTCCTGTGTTTTTTCTCTGCAACTGGGGAACGCAGAATCCCTGGCATTTAGAAATGGGCCTTACCAGGTGTAAGAACACACAAAATTTACTTATTTTTAGTATATGAGCCATTCTTACAATGGGCCAGGATAATTCAATATTAATTTGAGTCTAAACTATTTTTTATAGGGAATGTGAGCTTGATCTCATTGATAAAGATGTCACTAAAGTTTAGTGATAGTCAGAGAATCAGGACAATAGATCCTCACAAAGAAGGATTTTCAGATACAGTCAGTGTAGAAGCAGAGAGCAGCAAATTACAGAAAACCAGAGAAAATTCAAGCATATCCCTCGCCATTTTGATTGTTCCATCATTTTAGTTTATGCTGTGCAAAAAAAGGGCACTGCTTTTGACCCAGTTTCAGGATAGTCCATCCTTCAAACCTGGGCAATCCAGGGAGCATACCTGATCCTGTAGAGTGAGACATGGCATTTATCAAGGAAGAGCTGTTGTGGTATCCACCAAGGGAAGACCCAGCAGGCAGAGTGGAGGACCACATGTATGAAGGGAGGGCAGTATTCAGTATGGTTGTGTCATATGTCCCCGACACTGCAAAAACCCAAACAAACAGAAGTGGTTTTCAATGAGACCAGGCTTGTGGCTTAGCATGCACTGCAGGTTTATATGGCAAACAACTTAAATTTCAATTACCCTTGTGGAGTCAATCCAACGATTCCAGGTCAACGTGGCATAACTGACCTCAAATGTCAGCTGATTACAGCCCATACAAATTTTAACCAATGGAATAAAGATTGACCTGATAGCATGACCATTCACAAAACACCTTGAAGAGATTTCATTGCTCATTGATGTTATGGTACCAGAATAAACCACTCCAGTTTGCCATTCTATTAATTAATCACCCTGGGCCATGGGATGTATGGCTTTTGCTTCCCACACGTCTCTGATTGGTTCAATAGTGTATTGGACTAAAATTCTCAATTTTAGACAGGATTGGAGCTCTGAGTAAGATAAAAGATATTGTTCTTAGATACTGGTGGAAGACAAAGGAGTAAATGTCAATACCCCTTCCTCAAGCCCTGTGGTGAGGCGTATAAATAACCACAGAAGGTTGTAGTATTTTAACTACCACTTCAATTATACAATCACAGAATCCTAGAATCACAGAGCGGTTTGGGTTGGAAGGGACCTCAAAGACCATCTAGTTGCCTCACCACTTCCAAAGTAAAGAATTTCTTCCTCACATCTGATCTAAGCCTGCCCTCTTTCAGTTTGAAGCTATTCCCCCTTGTCCTGTCACACAGTTCCTGATGAGTTATTATCAAATGGTATGGCTAATAAATCACTCACTGAAATGTTGTCTTCAGTACTATCTCCGTCTTACTTGGAGATAAGAGATCAAATCACTCTCAGACACATTTGTTTAGGGCTCCTATCTCTGCCAGAAATACCTCTGAATTGAAGCTGGTGGCAGAAAGATTGGACTTATTTTTATGGAAATTAGACGAGTCACTAGAAAGATACCCAAGATGGCTCTTGTTACAGCAACACCTGGACAGTCTTTCAGTATTCTGACCC
This sequence comes from Ifrita kowaldi, assembly GCA_013398055.1. Lineage (NCBI taxonomy): Eukaryota > Metazoa > Chordata > Aves > Passeriformes > Cinclosomatidae > Ifrita > Ifrita kowaldi. The sequence goes on from VZRS01003118.1 coordinate 597,575, forward strand.
TTTTTCTGTACTGGTACACCATGTATTCTTACCTGGATGTTCTTAGCAACTGAGTACTTAAAATGGCAAATGCTGTTTGGAATGACTGCAACATTGCTAAAGGCCAAATACCTGACTGAGAGCTCTCAGTGACCATCTTCGTCTCCACCACAGCCTTTTTCGGTATCGGGAGTGTACTGGATGATGACCGAGTAGGGCTGCAGCTGGCAGATCGACTTCCTTTCAGCAAACGTTTCACATCATCCAACTCTGTCCCTAGCAGGAAAAGTAAGTGTCCAGAGTCACCCAAAAGCCAGTGTTTCATTGATCTGTAATCTTGCTCTGGATCTAAATCATTCAGTGGAATTTATCTGCATGTCTATGAAGTTGTTCCTTTCTGGGGGTGCCACTTAATGACAAAGCTCCACAGGATGTTTCTGTGACTAAGTACCATTTTAAATCTTTGCAAGAGCACCACCTAACCCACAGCATGCTTCCTTGTCCAGAAAGGGGACTCAAATTAATGTTCTTAACAGGAAAAGACATAACCCTAGCAGCAACACCCTCTATCTTATCCCTGATACCCCTGGAATAAAAGCCATGGCACTTACATCTGCCAGAGGGAGAAGCGCTCTGCAGTCGGACTCGTATTTCACTCTCTGGGAAGATAAAAAGCAGATCATGAATATGGAGAGAGATTCATTTGTGCCCTGGGCTGGGAACCAATCGTTAGGCTGAAGTGAATTCCTTCCTTCTTGCTGTCTATATTCCACCTTTTTGTCTTGCTGCTTAATCTGAGCAGTACTCATGGCCCATGTGAATTGGCTGCAAATTGGCTTGGCTGACTTTTTGTTTTGGGGTCACAATCTATTACTTTAAATTCCAGGTAATTATATTTCACTCATTGATGGCCTCTGTTGAAGTCAATAGTGCTGCTACTGTCAGATATACAGAAGGTCTAATTATGCAGTCCTCAATCACACTGATGTTCCCACTCATCACAAGTATTATTTTTATTGTCCTTCTAAACAAAGAAACTACAGAGCCAAAAGAAGTTTACTAAATACACAAATTCCCTACTACTTCTTGGATAAAACTGACATCTCTACAGTGGGCTGCATGGTTCAGTCTCTTAGCATGTGCGGAGTTACGTTTTGTCTCACTGAATTTAACCAGTCCAGTTTTCAGACAACATTCTTACCAGGTACCCAATGCTATTGCTTTGCTTTTACTGGACCTTTACTGTCCAGCACAAGAAACTACAAAGTTAATGTGATTGGCTGGGGTAAGCCTTTAAACTGGCTTCCCACCAGCAAAATGGCCAGCCAGAACAAGTGATACACACTCCTCAAGATGAAATCTGACAGTGCATGCACTATAAAAGAAACACTATCTTGGCATTCATGTGGAGAAGATGATGGATTGGAATTATTTTCTGAAGTAATATGAGAAGCTGGACCTGATTCTCTGGTGTCTACTTTATTATGCATGGCCTAGTTCTGCTGGGAGCTCAGGTATGTAGTGTGCTAGAGGAAACTGTGACGATCTGAGGCAGAATAATTGGGAATGTGACACTCTCCAGGAGGACAGTGCAAGACCATGCTGTGATTTATACCCACTGCTAAAATTAACTTGAATAAAGTGACACTATATTTTCTCTTCAAGCAACTGGAAACAGATATTACACTCTTTGAGACCAAGATAATCCTTTTTTCCCCAACACTGTTAATAAATTATTAGAAGAGCTGAATGATTTAAACAATGCAGAGCTTTACAGTGAGCTGGTTACACAGACCACAGTAAGTCCACAATTGCCTCACCATCTCTTTACTACCAGCATGAGATTATTTCAGGGTATGCCTTTATGGTTTGCAAGAAAGATCACAGTAGGAGAAGCATAAATGCAATTACTGTAAATATATCAGAGGCGGGTCCCAGAGCATGGATGGACTAAGGTTATGGTAATGAATAGACAAGATGGAGGACTATGTCCTATGCCCTCAGACATCCAGGTTCCCAAGTAGATCCCAACACAGTCCAAACTACCATGACCTTCACTAAGGTCAATTTTTATACCAAGCATGTTTAAACTGCTGCTTACAGATTCATGGTTCACATCTGAAGTGGTGTAGATATAAGTACCTCATCTGACTGCTCTACACATAAACTGGTGGATTCCAGTTAAAGAATCTAAAGGTCTATTTAACACACCTGAATTATGCTGAACTGAAAAAAGGAGGCTTCTCAAAGAACAGCATCACTCACCTCGACTTTGGCTTCTCCCTCTTGTAGAGGCAGAGGCTGTGAACAGCAATGAGAGAAAAGCAATATTAGTCTTTACTGCCTATGACATCTCTGAAAATTAACATACTAATCTTGCTCAGGGTGATCATATGCAGACAGTAACGTTTCTGGGAGCACAGCTGGGAGAATTGAACCATAAGAGTTTTTACCAGGCCCCCTTTAGACCATAAGGTATCTTAAAGAATCAGTAGCACTTTAAGCCTTTCTGGACCAGATGTTTCTTACTGTACAGAGAAATGTTGTTCATAGATGGTGATGTCCCATTTCAAATGGCCAAAAGGAAGTTAATAGGCCTGTTTACCCCACTGACCAATGCTGGACATTGTGATACCCTGCCTTCTCTCTGAGCCAAAAGGTGACCTGATCATAATGTTTCACTATCTTCACTGAGTAAAATCAGCAGCTCAGAGTTTGGACAGGGCAAGCTCACACCTGCTGACAATGTTCAGTGTAAATATATCACTTGATAGCCACTTCATCTTTCCATACATACTTGCTGAAGTCTAGACATGAGCTACAGGAAAAGTATATCCAGCAATGGCTCAAAACCCTAAGAGTCTGGACTTTCTTGCCTGCAGCTGTTCTCCCAGCTATTTTGGAAGGGTGAAGGGAATGCTGTGAAGTATCCCATGTCTGTCTTCTCCTGTCCATGTCCTGTATCATACAGGGAGCATCACAAAAGCAGCTGAGAGTAGCAGATATAGAGTATGCACCCTCTGTTTGAATATGATCAGCTGGAGACCTGACTGTCAGCTGTTAACGTAAATCCCAAATCACTCCTCTGAAGGAGCTGCATGACTGCCCAGGTAGAAGCAGGTAGAGCAGGACACAGCAATGTGCAAAAAGCCATTATGGTCATCAACTCACATGACCTTGCCATAACATTCAGAGGAACAGCTCTAAAAAGAACATACCAAAATCTTTCCTGGGAAACTCAGGAGAAGAGTTGGCACTGGAGCTCCCTGCAAAGAACAGAAAGGTGTTCATTAATACTTTGTATAAGATCATTAAAAGCTTTCAAAACATGTCTTCCTGGAAACTGTTTAATCTCAGTGGGCTGCAAACATCTCCATTTAAAAAAAGAGCTATTCAGGTTTCACATGAAAGAACTGTTAATATCTTTCAACAAATATATGCCACAACTCCTTTTAGGAATGAGCATTACTCTTAGGATAAATTTGACTTAATCATTACATTGTGTCCCTGATGGCTTATTTTCTAGGAAAACCACAATGGGATTCTTGTGCTATTGGGGACAATTCTGCATTAATGTGACCCCAGAGTGCACTGCACATTGCCTCCCTTCAATGGCACGTTCTGTGATACCTTCATATGTTGCATGGCGGTTGACATAGGTTTTTCTTTCAAATGTCGAGCCAGGTGATTTGGTGAGAGTAGAGCTGGGAGACTGAGCTTGTCTGTAGCTGGAGGATGATGATGTTGAATTCAATCTACCACTTCCACCTATAGTTAAAACAAAATGCCCTCAGCAAATGGAAGAGAAGCCCTGGCTGTACACTCTGTATGCCCTGGGTGCTTTATGTTACTGTCTTCTGAGATGGACAAATTTGCATTGGTGTTTCACATCTAGAGATGGACAAGAACAATATTTGGGTCTAACTCTGGCTTTCCTCAGCATTCAATGCAGAGAGGAGTATTGGTTATTACTGTGTTTTCAAAACAAATCTTGTCAATGATATGTATGAAACCAGGTTCTGGCCTAGGGCAATAGTGAGCTATCTCCCCCAAGCAGAAGCCAATCTAGTTCTGGATGATGCTGAGTTTTGGTTAGGATATAGATTCACTTGTAAACTCAAGTGTTATGTGACACAGGCTACAAAAACTGGGAGACTGTTAAACCAAACTCAGAATGCTGAAGGATGCAGTTTATGAGATAATGGAAAGCAGAGATGAGTCCACTTCCCTATAAGGCAGCTATCCACACTCTCACTTAGTCCATTTCTGGTGAAGTGATTGAGGTGTGCATCAGGCCCGAGACAGCCTCGAGGTTATTAGTAGCTGTTATTTGTAGACAGAGGAAACAATTTCCTTCCTAATTCACATCAGTGCTGTGTGAGCAGCTGTAACTAATGTGTTCATACTCTTGCACAAAATCTAATGCTGGAGTATGATCAGGGTGCAGCAAAAAGGGAGCTCTGTGATAAACTGCAACCTATCTATGCTGATCAGCAGGATCAAACTGGATATTGTTTACCCATCCCTATAAAAAGAGTGTGTCCTTTTTATCTCAACAGTGTTTTCGTGCCAACTTTCCCTCTAAAAGGACCTCTTTTGTTCTGTAACCTTTCCACTCAATTCAGCAGAAAGAACTACTGTGACAAGTAGGCCTCTGTTAGAGGCATTCTGCAAGAAAGTGGGAAAGAAGAGACTACAGAATGCTCTGTGAAACTGCAAGAACTCAGTATCTCTGAAGTTCAGGTTCTTTTCTTCCACATACTGAAAAGTAATCAAAGGAAGATGGTAATGCTGCATGGCCCTCTGAATTTGCAGGACTGGGTTCAGTTCTCACACTGGTGCCAGTCCAGACAATTAGACTAACATCTTCACTGGAGTTACTTTACATGTGCCCCGAGGCAAAGTGATTTCACACTCTGGCCTTTAACTGGCATGCAGGTGTCTGTCAGATCTGTTTGGTATGGCTAACTCTCCCCTTGAGCTTCCAAACTGCACTTCACTCCCTTTGGTTTGTCAGCTCCCTTGGAGCACAAAGAATGTTTTCCATAAGGAGGGTTATACAGTCAGTCCCACTGGAGACAGAGAAGTGTGCCAGGTACCTGGCTAGGAAGCTTAGTCTTTAGAAGCCTTTGCTATGACAATCTAACAGCTGAGCAAAGAATGCTGTTAGAGAAGAATCCTGGTTTTATGGAGTAGGCAGCACACACTGATTTAGCACGTCCAGAAAATCTGGCAGAGTGTTCACAGTGCTAAAGCCATGGACACACAAACATAAGAAAACATTTTCTAGGAAATTCTTTAATAATATTCTACCCTCAGCAAGATCAACAAAAAGATTAATCAAAACTGCCTTTAGAGCAAAAATTGTCAGAAAGACTGTGATTTGGAAAAACTGAAAGAAGGGAAATTCAGCTTCCGAATGATTTCTTAAGAACAGAAATCATTGTTGTTCTCCTGAAATTAGGTTTTCCCTGTGGAAAATGGAACTTTTGCCACTTACTCACCCATTCTCAAACCCAACTTTAGGGAAGGAATACCTTCGCTTTGTGTGTCTATTTGCCACTTCTACTTTCACAAACCCTGTTTTCCTTACCCCTGTCTCACCCTACTTCCCTGCCTTGAATCTCTCCTCAGCCCATTTCTGCTGCCTTTGCTCTCTGTTTCCTAACGGGCAATGTTTTCATTCCTTACTTGAGGTCACATAGCTGCTTCCATGGGTGTACGACCGCTTTTCCACTCCACTTCCTCCAGTGTGGGATGATGTTTTGAGCCCACTGCTGCTCCCTCCTTCTGAAAGAGATGAGCACAAAATGAGACATTGTCTCCACTCAGGAGATAAGAAAAGCAAGGACACTGCACGACAAGGCAGGAAGGACCCAAAGTTTTCCACACACTCAATTACAAGTACAGCTTCGTATCTGGTAAGAGATCAGAGCTGCAGAGAAGTGTCTTGGCAGAGCAGACAAACACTCACACTCCACAGCCAGCAGGTTTGTAGTCAAGTTTTCCTCCATACACAGACTGAAGAATACTCCTGTTAACCCTCACCATAAATGAGATGATAGTGCAATTCCTTGCCAATTCAGCCACAGCAAGCTAACCACAGATATGGTGAGATAAAGTGTGTGGAGGATTCTTCCCTATTTGGAGCTTGTACTTCTCTACAGAGGTAGAAATGATGTGTGACCTCTGATATTACCCAAAAAGATTCACTCACTGTTGCCAAGTGGGTAAGATGACAGGGAAAATAATACACTGTAGCCCCAGCAGTGGAGGCTGCAGACCCATCTCTACTGATCCCTGTTCCCAACAGACAGTCACCACTGGAGACCCAATATCTGGACTTAAATCTCTGGAGAGTGTGGTCTTCCCGTCTTAGGGGCGTATGTGGCTTTGTTTCTGACAATACCCAGCCAGGTCCCCAAATACTACTCCTCTCCAGTAACAAGTATTTTGGGAGGAAGGCATTTCTGCTTTCCTTTGGGTGCAGATCTTTATGCACTGAGACCTGCTGCACCCATGGATTTATGGAACTAATGAAAATAATGCAGACAAATAAATAGCATGGAGAGGCACAGAAGCAGAAGCAATGCAATGACTGAGAATTACTTACTGGGTGGCAAGGACGTCAGTCTTGTGGTTACAGTCTCTGTAATAACTGAGGGGAGAAAAGGGTGTAGAAGTAACAGCATGTTAATATAGCCAAACTGGATCAATGTTCTACTTATTTTCCATGCGAAAACATAACTTGTTCAAAGAAGATTGACTCATTTAAATAAAAGTCCCTTAAGACCACACTGCCTGGGGCTGTGGCTACAGGCTCATTATCACACAATGCTGTGTTTCTTTGCAGGTCTTTCTAGCTCTGAATAAGAACATCACTGCCATGAAAGATTTTTTTCTTTACCTGTAAAAAGATCCCTGTAAAGTTTCTGGGCACTTCTGAACCACAGCCATTGCTGTAACAGCAAAGCCCATGGTCAGACTCCTTAGTAGCTTCCTACTAGTTAATTCTCATAAGGTCAGTAGAAAATTAACCTCTGTTTCACATAAAGTCAGACATTTTCTAGGACACTCAGGGCATTGATATCAGAGGTAGGAGCAGTATACCAATGTCTGCACTACTGGTTAGAAATGCTACGACAGGGCAGTCATCTGGTTAAACAATCAGGTCATGACATGCATCTCTAAATGTCTGATCTTTGCCCATTCTATTCCTTATTCTGACTTCAACACAGAGACCAGGGTCAGGAGCAGAATTCAGTTCTGGACCTCTGGTCAGCATCTAATCCCTTACAGAAATGGCCATTCACTTCTGGGATTTCTGGGATGTGATACAAAAATTTAAAATCTCCTCCTTACGTCTTTCAGTAACTTCTGATCCATCTTGCCTCGTTTTCTTTGTTACAGAATCCATATCATTGCCACCTGCAAGGAAAACAGAGGGACTGCACTCAGAGCTCTGTGAGGAGTAAGAAATGACAACAGCTCCCCACAAATCCCACCACTTTGCTCCCTTTGGATGGGGACCAGACTGCCTGGAAGATGTCTGTACCAGGGAATTCACAGCGCCCTTCCAGAGCCATATGATTTTTACTGATGGACTGGCACCTACAACACTGGATGCTGCACAAGGCACTGGAGCTGAAACACCAGGAGGAGTTGTAAAGACAACAGGTGAGGTAGAGGCAGTTGAAGCAAATCCACTCAGTGATGGAGTTTAGACCTGGATTTATATCCAGACTACACTACGTTATGGTTTCCAGCTGTGCCCCTATAAAGGTTTGATGAAAACCTTAAGATCCAAACACTACTCCCATACATCTCTTCTGGGCAGGACTCAACAGTACAGGATTAACTGTGCAGGCAAAGTTGCAGGAGTAAGCTACCTGCACTCTGCCAGTACTGCCAGAAAAACCTCAGCAGACATACCGCTGCTCTGCTGACAGTAACAGTGCATTCTCAGGGTACACTTATGCTAAAGCCACAGCACTGACTTTAGCAAAGCAGAAAAAACACTGGAGGTACCTTTGAACTAGCTATTTCTGGCAGCAAGGAAGTTAAGGTAGGAAGTGCTTTATCTTGCCGTACAGGCAGAGCAGCAACAGTTTGCAGACCCTGTCTGTGGCTTTGGAATCTGATCTAATTTAATGCCAGCTCAGGTCAGTCTACACAGTACTGGAATCAATGCTGTGAATGCTGTGTACACACTTTTTTGTTACTTGGATCCCTCTCTAGTCAAAATTATAATCTCTAGAAGAGGTATGACTGTCTGCCAAGGCAAGAATACCACAAAAAACATGATTGTGGAAAAGAGACATCATCTACAAGAGAAAACACTTCTGTCAGAAGGAACCACACAATTGCTCACTCCTCGTCTTGCTAAGATAATATTTCATCTTGTGCAGCCACAGACAATGAGAAGTAAAATATTTTAATTTACACAAACTCACCATAGGGCAAAACCCTTCACTGGATTTGAAGTCTCCTCCTTAAAACTGAAGGCCCAGCTGTACCAAAACTAACATATTTAAGATGCTGAGTCTAAAAAAAGCTTTGGGCAAAATTCCTTCCAAATTTTAAAGCCCCGCTTGATGCAGAACTCAAGACCATGTCCCCCAATTCTGTTAAATTTGAGTTTGATCCTCATGATTCCTCTTACTCTTTTGTAAACTGAAGCCCCCTTGATGTTACACTTGTACTGCCCAGGCATAAATACTGACACAAGGCAAGATGCAGCAAAGAATCTGCAGGAATATCCAACATTCAGATTCAATTCTGTCTTTAACCAGCTCCTGCTATTCCCAGAGCTGGACAGGAATTTGAGTGGAGAAGGCACAGTGCCAGCCAAGCCACTCTAGCCCCCCATGACAGACTCATCTGCACTTTGCAGAGAACACCAGAGAGCCCACAGCCCTCACTCTGCACAGTGGACCCCGAACTTGTCTAAACAGCTCTGTTTAGTGGGGCTCCTGAGGCCACATCCAAATCCTTACACAACGTGGTGGCAGCAGGATGCTGCTCAACCCTTACAATGCTTGCTAAAACTAGGGATTTCCAAGGGATTTTCCAGGGTGTTGATTCCAAGGCATATGCAAGACTGGAGCTATATGCATTAGGAGAGTTCTTCCTCCAGTAGGATAACAGTCCCCTGCAACAGAAGGGTTTCTGGCCATTCACTCCAAGGAAAGGCATTATCTCTGCTACTCTTCCTTACTGCATCAACAGTGGAAGCACCTTTCAAGCTCTCTCCCTAGAAACAGATGCTGGAAGCTGTTGTCTAGATGTCAGCACTGTTGGCTTTATCAGTGTTTTTGGCAAGGAGCACAGTTTTGTATTTGAAAATTGCTTTCCTACTGCTTTGCAGCCCCAGAACTCCACTTTCTCTCTGCTATTGGGAGGTGGTGCTAGTTATGGATGCTGGAAGAGGCCAGCACCACCATGGCGTGAATGCATCTTCTGTATCTTTGCCTTCCCTTGAGAAAGGGAAGTATCTTGCTGTGATATCAATTAGGAAAAAAAAAATAGGTTAAAGCCCATCTTTGGAGCCATGCATGCCACAGCCTGGCCCCAGCACACAGTGCCTTTGTATGTGTGCTTGGCACATGGATGCCAGCAGGCTGACTATGCTGCATTTCCATTACCTGCCAGGCCTGACTCATCTCCCTAGCTCCTATCTGGAGTCACAGAAGCATAGCTGTGGGCTATGTCTGTGGCACAGCAACAGTGCTGTTGAATCAGAGAAGTCATCTGCAATCATCTTGAAGCAACAAGCAGCAACTTGTGAAGTGGGGTCACTCAATGCAGGAAGAACACTATGGCCCCTTTTACATAAGCTCAGGGGCTGTAGTGTGCCTGTGGCACCCACGGAAACAGAGAACTTGCAGCCATTATTGGCACTAGGAACCAGGAGAAGTCTGGCACTGCCACACTGCAGCAGTGCAAGCTGCTTCTTCTCTGTACAGCATTGAAAGCAGGATAGTCATAACTGCCCAGCACTGCAAGACATGCTCAGATCTGTGCTTTCCACAAAAGCCTGACAATGCAGGGTACCTCCTGCACCCCCTGTTCCACTTCACTGCAGGGCAGCACAGTGGCAAGGACACGAAGCCATTCTGAGATGGGACATTCAACCCCCTCTTATTATTTTAGAGTCTAGGTATTGTATGCAATGGTAATAAAGTTTATTACAGACGTTTTTCAAAGGGGAGTGGAATAGCCACAAAGCTGTCCTTTGGTGGAAAAATAAAAGCAAGCATGTTTCAGATACTTTTATCCCTCCACAATGTTCTGCCAGTTTTCATTTCACAATGCTGTTGCACTCACAGCACATCTTTTCAGCTCTCTCCTCTCTCCAGAGGTTCCTGCTGTGAGACACTCCATTAGGGGAAAGAGGCACCTGCAGGTGCTGAGATCGATAATATTTAATGTCAGCAGAACCTTTTGATCATGAATACTCTGACACTCAGCAGATGCCTCCAAATGATACCACTGACTATGTCTCCCATCATATCACATCTTTTAGGGTGCCCCTTCCTTTTAACCAAGACTTTCAGGTGCCACTGGCCTGGAGCTGAAAGATCTGGTTAAAAAATGATCCCTTATCTCTTTTACCCCACAGACTAGGAATTTGATCTTCTGTTCTAAAAGCTGTTGCTTTCAAGTCATTTTACCAAAACCAACACAGTCAGAATTGAATAAACCAAATCATACGTCCAAATCTGCTCATTTTGTAGGCTGAAACTATGCAAATGCCAGGGAAGCAGGTTAGATGCCCAGTCAAAGCTTGGACTTGCTGTAGGAACCAAATTCTTCCCTGCCCACAACCTGTCGTGGCTTCTTTGACACGAATATGTGCTCACATCTCAGAGCACAAGCAAGAGCGCTGCCCAGACTTCACTCTGCTCTGCCAGACACCTTCCTTTCAAAAACGTATCCTCACTGACCCTACTTAACTGTGCTACTCAAAAAGAAATAGGCCATTCTGACCTGCACAAGCTTCTTGGCTCTGGCACAGAAAAGGAGACAAACCATCTGGTATTAATGAAAAAAGTGTTTGCAGAAGGGGAAAGAACTGCTGTCACAATTTCACAAATGAAGCAACTAGTCACAGACAGACAAGTAACTTCCCTAAAGTCACTCAAGTCAGTCTGAAGACAGGAAAAGGCAAATCTTTTACTTTATGTCACTATGTTCAAATTGCTGGACCTGCTGTAGGAAAGATTCAAACTGAATCTCAAATCACACTTTTCTGACTTACTGTGACCAAAACGCCTCATAATCTTCTATGACAAAAATACAGCACAAAGTACATGATCAATGAGTCACTGCTGACAATAAACCCACTTCTTGGAGACAAAGCAAAGTTTGTCCATGGCAATACAAACTTTTACTCAGAAGCAGTTCTAGGCATTCTCAGGACTATTAATTCCTTAATATTACGCCCTGCACCCACCATCTGAAGCTCCAATTTACAGTCAGTAGTCATCTAGCACATTCCAGATCTGCTCAGTTTCAAAAACAGCCAACAGATGATCTGCATTTCACCATGCCAGTACCCTTATGAAGAGAGAACATTCAGCTAAACTTCATCTATTTTGTGGTAGTTTCACAAAACCCATTAAAAATGTACCTATAACTTGGCTTCACATTTTATTTCTCCCAGCAGGTAAACTCCTTCCACTGGATACTCACTTCAAGAATAGTATTCACTGACAAACAGAAACCCAAAATGACCCAGCCCTTATGCAAACTTCTTTTTATATTGTATTCCCCACAGAAAAATGTAACACCTCCTTTATCCTGCCTGAAAAGTCAGCCTTGTTCTTAAAGGAATCTGGAGGCAAAAAATAAAGGATACCTTTTTGTGCCTTTTTTTTTTAGTAATGTAACTTACCTGGAGTGCTTTGGTTACTGAAATGAAAATCTTTTTTTCTCCTCAATTGCTTCCCTTCTACCAAAAATTCGCCACCTACACTTTAGATCATGTCCTTCCAAAGGTGTGTGGAACCTGAGTGATCATCCAAAAATGTTCACCTCTTCTTTATTTATCCTGTTTTATTCTCGCCCTTCTTTTGCTTTCCTATTCCCGTGCTCTTATACAAGTCCCAACAAAGGCGTGTCGTGGTTTCCTGCCTCACCCTACCCTTCAAATTATCTGACACTCACTGAAAAAAAAGATCTGCCTCCAGGAATCAAACTTTATTGAAAGAAAAAAATGCTCCTTCCTATTTGCTCAGGTAGATTAACTATTAAGATCCCAGACAAAGGTATAAAGGCTTATGTCATCAGGGAACATGAACATGTATAGCAGTACTTTCTGATAAATGATCTCAGATCTGTTTGGGCATTTTCTTGCAGGAAATTACACAGCACCTGCTGATGCCACTGCAAAGCTGCCTGCAAGCTAAGCACGTTCTGCTGCTTGCAAATACAATGGGCTGAACTAGCAGCTACTACAACCTGGCTGAAACCAACTCAAGTCAGTGATCTGAAGTGTTTGCCAACACCATAGATATTTACCTCTATTCAGAAGATAGCAATATTAATAAATAAAAAATGCACCAAACTAAGTAAGAAACAAAATTTCTTCCCTGTATACTACCTGCAAACTTCTCACTGAATAGGAACTGAAGCAGAAGCGCAGCCATGGTGGGTCAAAGCAAACCTCCATCTAGCTCACGACCCTGCTTTCTAACCACAGCTCATTGTAACAGCCCTGGGAACACCAGGTGAACAAGACAAGCACATGCAGGTATTTTCCTGGTGTACAGAGTCAAAAGCGACAGCACTGCAGTCATTTGCTGACAAGTGATTTTCCATTAATTTGTCCAACTAGTTTTTTAATCTGTATATTTTAGTACGTACAGTGTCCTACAGCAAAGATTTTTATAGCTTAACTATACCTTGTGTAAAGATTTTTCCTCCTACTGAACATAAGAGTGCCATTCAGTGCCCCGTGCTTCTTTGTAAGCATCAGAGTTCACCTTGGCTTTTCTCACCCTACACACATTTTGACAGATTTGTTCTGCTTAACACTTCATGTGGATTTTTGCCCAGACCTTTTGAGGGGGTGTAGCCTTGTACTGTCAAGATGGTGCCCTATTAAGTTCCATATTGGAAATTTCCAAAGGTGTGTAGGGACACGGCTGCTCTACAGCACTGCACTCCACTCCAAAGGCTATGCCATGTGGTTTTGACAGGGACCAAGACTTCTTTAGAATTGACAAATGCATCTCCTAAATCCCAGACCTTGTATTTATATTTATCTTCAGACAGGCAGATATTTATGCAGCATAATTTCTTCCCTGCATGCAGGAAGCATCTATTACTCTGCTTTTGGAACACTAATCAAAGAACACTCAAAGTTGTCTAAACAAGCTACATGTGGCAATTAAGTCATTAAGAAGTGTAGAACTCAGCCTGAGAGCTGGTCAAACTGCATTTGGCTTTAAGCCTTGACCAAAAGGATAAAAGTGGCTTTAGCTTTCTGAACTTCATGCTCTTTGAACATGACACAAAACTGTCCCTCTTGTCATCAACTGCACCTAAAACCTGCACTTCATTGCTCTTATTTTACATTCACTTTTAGCACAATCCAGTATGTGCTTCAGACACACAAGCTGCTCAAGGAAAGACAGCACTGAATGCACTGGGCTATTCTAGCTCTGTAAAATCTATCAGTATGAGGGAGACTTACTGGAATTGCAGACAGACTTCACTGGAGCAAGAGACAGGACCTCACATTTTCAGACAAAGTTCTCAGGACTGGAGACATTTCCATCCTCTTTTACCTCTGTCTACCAGTTTTCTTTATGTATAAACAAAATGAAGCCATCATAATTTCAATAAAATAAAAAAATACAGTATTTTAATCCCTGCAATGTTGTGACAAAGATCCTGGTTGAATGTTTATTTAGAACGAAGTGCTCAAGGAGCACTCTTCATGAGTCATTTTGCCAATTTCTCACTGGAAAGTTAAAGAAGGTGAAGGTAGGGTATAACATGAAGGTGATTTAAAAGGAAACTGAAAATAAATCACATCTTAAGAACCTCTTGAGAACTGACTTCACATTTAACAGGGACAATGTAAGAGAAGATGGAGTTGAGAGTGCTGCCTGCTGAAACACATTGATTAGTTCACTCAGGTCCCTACTGGGCAAGTGTCAACATGAAGGACATAATTTAGAGAGGTCCTGAGCTTCTTCACCTTTTACTGAAGTCAGTGATTGCCTCAGATACTCAAAGTCACTGAACGTCAGGTGTCTAGTGGCACAGTGCAAAGAACTGCAGCAGACCCAGCTTCAGGTCATCAGCTGCCACTGCTGCACTAACAGCGATGTGTGGACTGGTGGTTAGAGCAGGGGCGGCACCATGAGCTCCTCTTGGAGTAACAATCATCATCCTCCCATCCCCCATCTGTCCTGCTTTATTTTGCTTGTAGAAGCTGTAGAAGTCTATTGAGGTAGAGACACACTCCTGTTGGGTGTACCTGGGAATGTTCTACCAGATGCAGAGTTCACTGCTTTTCCTGTTCCCAGCACAAAAAGCAGCTGCAGAGACATTGAGCTTTCAGTCGATGCCTCAGTCTGGCAGTTAGAGACACCAAATCACAGTTGAAGACAGCACCATTTTCCTGGTGAAAGATGCTCCAAGAGTTTACGACACCTGAAGATGACACTGAAAAGGTTGAGAAGATGAAGCAGAACTCTACCCTGCACATTCACTGCTCCTGGAGGTGAGCTGTGCTACAGCACATCTGAATCACTTCTTACTCTGCAAGGGGAGTCCAAAGATAAAGGTTCTCGAAGCTGAACCAGCTCATTTTGTCATGGCCATTCTCTAAAAGCTTAAGGTGTGTTCATGGTTTAGAAGTAGACAAGTTATGATAACTTGTCATCTTCAGCTTCAAAGGAAGCTGTGGAGCACAGAATAAGGTGCACATTGGTCTGATAATTCTGTCTTGATTGACACATAAATTACACAACTCATGAATCAGCCAAGAAGCTGATTGGAATAGTGCAGGCCCACACAAGGATGGTTTGCACAAGGAAGAAGGCACACCTATCTCTGTATAGCAACTGTAATTCCCTCCATGCCTTGGTTTTGCACAAGGCAGCCAGGCAGCCACTGAACCACCCAGAGCCTCTTGAGTCACGCCCTTGACTCAATGCCCTGAGTCCATGGCTTGCACATCACTTGGGAAACTCACCGTTGAGTAACCTCGGGCATGAATAAAAGCCTTTTTGGGAACTGATAATCTTTTCTGGGGTGCAGGAGGTGAGTAACATCAGAATGCAAAAACACATTGCTAACTCCATCTCTCAGGTCCCAGGATACTTCAGTGATCAATAGTCTTGGTTGTTTGTACTCATTAATACAAAGATTGTACAGCTAAGGACTGCCTTTCCTCTCTCCTTCTGGGTTTATATAGCATTCCACATAGCTTCTCAGTGCAAATAATAAATAATAATATTTACAATAAAGCTATAGCTTCATATTATGGAGTATTATAAAACACGGTTCCTCAACAGTGCAGGACAAACTGAATTGTACTGGCTCACAGAGGTGGGGCTAGACTGTTCTGGTGGGGCACGGCAACTGGGAAGAAGCAGCTGAAGACTTGGGCTTGCTGCTCTTATTATCACCATGTAGACAGGAGGAGTGGGTCTTCTCAGCAGCTGTAGACAGCGGTGTACCTCTGCTCAGACACGAGTCTGTACAGACACCAGGGCCCTGGTGCTGTCACGGTGCTCTGCTATACAACTGCCTAATAGTTACTAGCAAGCAGCCCAGTCCAAGGGCTGGGGATGGACATGTGTGTTGTCTTGTGTCTCCGGGACTGCTCCTGATAATGTAAGTTTTGGTGACAGACAGATCCAAACAAAACACACCTGTGACGTCTTCAAGTCTCCCTGCCCTCCATGCTGCTTTTTATGCACATTGATGCTTGGGCACATTTCACATCTCAGTACAGATCAGGCTGTACAGCAGGAGCTGGCTGGCAGAGCCAAGAGTAATCATCCATGTCAGACTCACCTCTAATGGCATCGCGGCTGGGATGTAAACAGACCTGTGTGCAAAGGTGACCTGCTGTCATCTCTCCCTCCCCCTCTCTCCAATCCCACCCCGCCATCCCCACAGAAATTAGGGAGCTACCCCAGCTGTCCAGCACACCACAGCATCTGCCAGGGAACAGGGCTGTGAAGCAGATGATCCTGATCACTGCCACTCTGAGGGGTTTCACTGTGAGTTTAAATGACGTAATTTGCATCCATAAGATTCTTCTCCTTCACAGTGCTGGCATGATGAATAATCCCTTTCACTTTGTCCTCTAGGTAAGAGTTGCCTGCAACACATGTTGCATATGGCAGCACAGCTATGAGCTGGACTGAGTCTCTTGTTTGATGCTGGTAGTTATTCCCAATGAGCCCACTGCCCAATCTGCTTTGTCAAAGGGAACCAGTCCTTGACTATTTTACTTACCATAGAATGCAAGTTGCGTTCAAAGAATCAAATAATTTCCTATCCCCTGGCTTCTAGAAAACTCCTGCCTGTTTGAAAGCCCACCTGCGAACCCTTAAAACAGTTTTAGCACCAGTGCCTTCTAGACAAAAACTATGCGTGCTAACCTCACATATCAAATGTTTCAGGCAGACAGCAAAGGGACACAACCAGTGCCAGATGACTTGGCTGTGGTGCTGCCAATATACATAGTGGAGAAAATTCAAAAAACTGTTTACAGAAAACTGGCACCATGGAAAAAAACCCCAAAACACTAAAAAAACCCTGTCTTTCCCACAGCACCTAAGAAAATAAGATGTGATTTGTGAACAGCTCAGCAGCATGGCTTCTCCATGGTTGAAATTTCGAGCAATTAGTATTTCAAACAAACAAGGAGTTCTACCAGTTCTACCTGTGCCAGTCCAAAGCCGGCAAGTTTAAGCACCGTTACAAAAAGCAACACAAGGAGAATTGCTGTGCAACACCACATACAGGACAAAAGCTGGAGACAAAAGCTGGACAAAAGCTCCGCTTATCTTGGAGATCTGCCTCAGAAAATTATGGATGTTGGCAAATAAGCATGATTTCTATCTGCAATCTTGACAGAAAATTCAAAACACATATTGGCAAAAGAATCCTGATGAAAAATCTCTGGTGGGGTCAGCTACAGGTTGTAGCAACTCGCCTCCTATACAGAGAGAGGTATTCTCGTTAGCAGGAAGGCAAATGCTAAAGGCAGGCAAAAGGGGATGGTGCCTGAAGGGTCTCCGAGAGCAGTTTTCTTTTGCTTTCCGCTTTTCCAGCCCTATACATTCCTGCCCTGCAAGCCCTTTTCCCTGCTAAGTTTCAAAGGGTCATTTTTGGATCAAGGATTATTTCACAACCCAGGAGTCTTTAGGAACAGAAGTGCCACTGATGCTGTGTCACTCAGGTGAGTTTGTGCATAGAACAAGAATATCTCCTGGAAGCACCTGAGCACTGAGAATGAAATTAAACACAAGATTGTGATTAAAGCCCACAGCTCATATCCAGTCCAAGGAACCTGGTCAAGCACTTGTGATCACTGCTGGGGAATAAGTGAAGAAAGCACCAGTCCTGTTGCTGCAGGGAGAGTTGAACTGCAACCTTAGTCTGAAACCTATGTCAAACTGAAATCAAAACACTGATTTTTTGTGAAGAAGTGAGAGAAGGCCATCCCAGTGGTGAATATAGTCACTTGGAACATGTAAACACCTGTACAGTGATTTAAACCTATTATTTTCACATTGTTCTCTCCAACCATGAGATTAGACAGTCTGTCCTGGGCTGAAGGGGCTTTGAGAAAATGCTTCCTTTAAAATAATGAGATTTTTGAGGGAATTGTAAGGCTTCGGTAGCAAAGTTTCTGAGGCGGGGAAAAAAGGGGTTTGTACAAAACATTAGAACAGAATTGTTCTGTATATCCTAGGAAGTCCTGGCTATTCCCCAGGACCATGAATAATAAAGACTGAGGCCATTCAGCAAATTTCCTGAGTCAGACTTTGAATGGAAGACTGCAGAGTTCTAACAGATTTCTGTCCAGAGAGGGTCCATGTCACCATGATCCTTCTCCTTCTTTGCTAGGAAAGTACTTCCTGTGATTAAGCTCTTAAACATTTTAGGGTGGTGCTCACTTTTCATTGCCAATGTAAACAACAGAATGAAAAGTCCCTGCTGGGCTACTAAGGTATTCCCTCTAAGGGAACATGCTCTGCTGTAAGCCCTGTTTATTGCCACTGATCATTATGGATTTATCATGGATTGGAATTTATCACAGTACAGACTGCTGTTATAATAAGGGATGGGCATTTCGGCTCACACCAGCTTTTTGTTCTCCTGGGTTCTTCACAACCATAAATCAATTTTCAAATGTATGCTTATCTGAGTATTGCAAAACAGTTTTAAATCAAGAAACTGGTTTCCATTAGCATAAACATGGATTGGGCTTGTTCCTGTTGCATTTGTTTAGACCTGGATTAACAGCACACAATAAAAGAGCAATCTGGATCTTATTTTGGTTCTGATGACAACATAGCACTTGTTCTTACTGCTTGTGGCAAGAAGGTGTGAAACTGCTTTTATTCCTATTTCTACTGCTATTTATTTGCTGAACTGGTCCTCAGAAAGGCTTGAATCCTTCTTCTTGGCTGTTATCATGCTGCACCTGCTTTTCCTGGGGCACACAGGCTCAACCTGCCATGTGCAGGCTTGCAAAGCCCCAGTTTAAATGGCACTCCTTTATTAGAGGATACATTCCAGAGGCATAAAATATTATTATCCGATACACATGACTAGGAGACTGCTGATCTCCTGCAGGACTGCAAGCACAAGATGGGACATGAGACTCTTGGTAAAATCGCTCTCCAGAACACACCTCACGTAGCAGCTGGAAGCTTCGGACATGTTGTCAGTACTGAGGTTGGAGACCCTTCTCTCTCACACTGCAAAAATTACTGGAGTAAAGAATGAGTCAATCTCATTGACACAGTAGCTCTCATTTCTTCAGTTGTCTCTTCTGTGGAAACATCCCCTTAATTATTGAAACTATGTTTCCAACACTTTTCTACCTCTTCCAGTCTTCAAGAATTCCTCAGTATCCTCCTCAAGACAGAGATTAACAGTCCTCTTTCTACTTCTTTCACAAATTTTCCTCATCTTCTCTTTTTAGCAAGAAGTTATGGGAATTTATTAATTCCTAAGTTTTGTGGTCATAGGAGGGAAGCTGTTATTTCAATTCACAGTGAAACAGAGTTGTGTGAGTTTTTCAAATTTAGTACTTCAACTGTGCCTCTATTTCCATAGGGAAGTTATAGGTGTCTTCACCAGAACATACTTCTGTCTTGACTTTTAGGATGAATTGGTTGTTTACAAAAAGACTCCTTTATATGATGTTTGCAGAAAGCATAGTGGTCTTCCTTTCTTCAGCTGGTCATTGAAAAAGTATGGAGAGAGTAAAGTGTGTACAGTGTGCTGCCTTCTCCCTAATGGTTATTCTGGAGATAAAACAGATCTTTATTCTGTTCATGAGGAAGTTGGCACAGACTGAAATTGGAATCCATTGTTTTTCTACACTGGGATTTACTTTTATGATCTTGGCCAAAAGGTGTAAGGTCTATTTTTCTCAAATTCTACTGTTAAATATGGATTTTTGCAAATAGTAATTATTTATCTCTTTCACAGTGTCTTTCACCTGTATCTTGTTGTGTTAAAATTATAGCTTTTGTGGACTTCCTTCTATTTTGACACGCAGCACTTCAATAATCTTGATCAAGTTTGTCATCTACATCCGTCACCCTGGCACAGAATTCCTGACCAAACAAATGTTCCCACAGAAACAGAACAGACCAGATCCCCAGAGAACAGTCACAACACAGACTCAATACTTCCCTTCAGAAACCATTTGGAAAAAAACAGATGCAAGGGTTAAAATAAGCCGGACCTCACATTTTCTTTATTGCCTTGACTTTGAGTCAGTAAAGAACAGACCTATGTAAAAGCTGGAAACTGTGGCTGGAGTTACAATGCAGTTAGAGACTCACCATTTATCAATAGTTAGAATAAGAGTAAATATTTGAGCAATATTACAGAAGCAAAAAGTCATGGCCTACAGCTCATTAACAAGTGTTTTTCAATCATTTTTTTATGATCTCTCACTGTCCTTTAATCTAGGACTTCTTTTAGTTTGCAGCTTTCTTCTCATGTGGGTTTAAAGCAGTTTTCAGCACCATTCATGGTTATTTTGTTTATGCTTCCATTCCCTCAGAATGGGAAACTCTCCAAGTTTCTCACTTTTCATTAGAGATCATGCTTCTGCAAGCAAATCTCTAGCTAGACACACCTTTACCATACAAACCACAAGTGATATGCTAATTCCAACCCAAAACTGTCTGTTCAAGAACAAACAGAGAAGATTTGTGACCCAGAAGAGAACAGAATAGATGAGTGTGAGCCCTTTCATATTATTTATTTCTGCCTTGTAAGAACACCGAGGTAGAATCATAGAATCACAGAATGGTTTGGGTTGGAAGAGACCTTAAAGACCATCTAGTTCCAGCCCCACCATCTAGTTCCAGCCCCCTGCCATGGGCAGGGATCCCTCCCACTAAACCAGGTTGCTCAGAATCCCATCCAACCTGGCCTTGAACACTTCCATGGATGGGGCATCCACAGCTTCTCTGGGCAACCTGTGCCAGGGCTTCACCAGCCTTACAGTAAAGAAATTCTTCCTCACGTCTGATCTAAGCCTGCCCTCTTTCAGTTTGAAGCCATTCAGCTCTTGTCCTGTCACTATCTGCCCTTGCCAAAAGTCCCTCTCCAGCTTTCTTATGGGCTCCCTTCAGGTACTGGAATGCCATAATTAAGTCATCTCAAAGCCTTATCTTCTTGACTGTGCAGTCTCTGGAATATCTACCCATGACTGCTGGTGCAGTAGTAGTAAAAGACAGAACAATAGCTAATATTATTTTAATCGAAATCATGCAGCTCTTTCATGCATGGCAGTCTTACAGTTAGCTCACTTGTAGTTATAACTCAGACAATTCTAAATTGCTGCATCTATCACAATTCATTTAATTGAGCTGTCACTTTTTTTCTTATGATTAAAATGAGAATGTTAAGGTAGGACCAGCTCTCCAATATACCTGAGCTGATGTCTTTTCTTTTCAGCAGGACTCATTTCTGGGGAGTTAGGCAGGAACACTTCTTCACTTTACGTGCTGACTTCTTTCACTCATTTCTTTTGAAGATCCCAAGCTGGCTGAGGGTCAAACTGCCTTGCACAAAGCGGTTTTTCATGGAATAGCTCACCATTTTTGCTAAACGTGAGTATTACAATTTCAGTTGCAATGAGCAAAACAACAAAGATATAAACAAGGAATATTCAGAGAAAAACAATGAGCAGCAGCTGGCTTTACTGGGAAAGCTTCTACATAATCTGGTTCCCAAGCTCCAAGTGACTCTTTTACTCCTTGCTCTCCCCAGTCAGGAACAGCGGTGATAGAATCACTCTACCACCAGTGCTCTCTATCACTAGAGAGATTCTATCACTCCTTCATAAAATGTCACCTATAAGAGGATCTCATTTTACAAACAAGCTTTTCTCCAGTACCAAGAAGGTATTTAAAACCAAAAGTAAAAGGATGAAAGATGGCATGATGGCAAGTACTCTGTGCTCCAGCTGCTTGGCTGGAAGGGCAGAACCCTGGTGAAAAAGGAAGCTTTCCTTTTTAGGACTTGATTGCTGACTTCAGACTAGCAGATTATTTTTCCTAAATAGTTTTGTGGAAAACATTTGCAAATGAACACCCAAAACTTGGATCCAAGCTATTTAAGTTGCCTCTGCTTCCAGTTTCTGGCAGGTTTTCTGACTTGGCTCTGAACCTTCTGACTGTGCCCATCTCTATTTTCATGTCTCTGCTTGAAAAATCCTGTTTCTTATCCAAAGCACAAAAGTATTGCCTTTTCCAAAAGCCAGATCTGTTGTTTGTCATTTCTTCTCAGCAAGATGACTGGCTGGAATCTTAGTTGTTACTCAAACTTTTAATTTCACAGCCATTCAGATTCTCATTAATTTGCTTCCATCAGAAGTTTGTCTTGTGAGACTTGTGATAACATGCAGCTTTCTCTTATTAAAATCAAGGCATTCTGGGCTCATCCTCACTCCATATGTTATGTATTTCAGATGTTCCTGCTGGCATGGAGCTTTTGGGGTATTTTTATTGTTATCACAGGGTTGCCAGATGCATGGTATGGTGGCTGCCTTCCTTATCCAGTGCCTGCAAAGTTGCTTTTTGGATTCTACTTTAATAACATCCATGATTAAAGTTGTCAGCTGAAGGCTTTGTAACTACAACACCTAAAGATGTTTTTAGTTTTCAGCATAAATTAAAGAGTTCAGAACAAAATATTTACACCTCCTCCGCCAAATATTAAAATTTGTACTAAGAAATTGTTCTGTTAGGCACAATGGCAATATAAAACTAATGGATAAAACAGAATATAGGTGGTGATCTGAAGAACCCTCACTAACAAGCGTTTGTATTTTTTGGAGTTCAGTACACTGAGTTCACTGAATCCATTTCATTTTGAAAGACGAGGCCCAACAAGAGCACTGATCCATGGCTCCAACTTCTGTCAGAATAGCATTCGTCTAAGTCTGTAAAGAAGAACACCGTGAGAGTCTTATACACTTACTTTGATGTACATGTATAATTTTAAGCACATAAAATTATACAACTGTAGAAAATAAGGCTGAAGAGGCCTTCAATTAGGTATCTTGTCCATCTCTCTGTCCAAAGCCTACCTCCACATTAATTATTGTTCACAAATTTTTCTTTAAAACACTTTCAAAACTTTCCATGAGGTTTCAGAGCCTCCTGATGTGATCTGCTCTGTATCTCCCATACTTGCTGTTAGAAAATGTCTTGAAGTTCCAAACAAGTACCTTGAGTTGACAATCACTTCCTCTCTTCCCTTTCAGTGTAACTCATCTCTTTTCTTGCTGTCACCTTTTATGTATTTGTCATATCCAACATATCCTGTTGTCACATATGCCATTAGGGTTTTCAACACCAAACTAAGCTTTTCCTGTTCCTGAAGCTTTCCTCAGGACATTGAGTTTCCTAGATTTCCAATCACTGGGAACTACCTCCAGCCTTCACAGGGAGTACCCACGTACTTAAAGCTACATGCATATTTAAGTACTGTGCTGAGCTGGAGACTTCATTTCTAGTGCTGCCCAAGGCTGTCAAACACATGATGGTCTGGTTTAATTGCATGACATTTCAGGTAATTACTGTTTCGACGATAAATCTGGCAGTTTTGCAAATGTCTTTAAATTTGTAACTGCAGGTAAAAACCAAATTTTGCTAATGAAGGACAACCAGTGCCAAACTGTTGTGAATCTTACCTACCTGACCAGCAGGCAGTGTTTAACTTACAGTTTCATAACGTATTTCCTTAACATTGCAGGAATGAACAGTGTATATTGGAAACTGATGTTCTTAATATGTCTAGAAGCAAATTAATTTGCCAATAAACAGCCATGCCAAATTCCTAATGCACAGTGAGACACTGATACACAAATATATCCCCAACCACATCCATAAAGAGGTTCAATCCCCTCTATCTGAGCACCCAAAATGTAGCAGACAGAACAGCATCTGTGGTAGCTGACACATGCCAAGTGTATGCAATCAAGCAAAACATAAAGAAATCAACAAGCCAATACATGTGCATAAAATATTATAATGAAAACTTAAGCAGACAGAGACCAAGTGCGAATACGACAGAATGGAAACAGAGACTAAGCAATTGCCAGAGGCAAGAGCAATCAGCTCACCGGTGGGAGGGCAGTGAACCATGGCTGGGCTGGTGTTAAAGGGGCTATTAGAATTACAGGCTCCTACTTCTGTTTACTTTACTGTAGCTATTTGCAGTTTAAGTGGAATCCTTCAGCTTTTCCTAAAACAAATGCATAGTGTTTGCACAACGAAACAATAACAAACTAGTAAAGAAAGACCAGCATCTAGAAGCAATACAAGTCAAGTGTACAATAAAAACTTGGGATGTACAGTTCCCAACACATAAACAACTTAGCAATAAGCAAGTGTATGATCCAATACAAGAGAACTGTTTACTGCGTATTGTGTGAATGTGCAATATTCATATACTATGTCTGTGTCAAGTATTCAGGAACTGTCAGGGACAAATAGTCTCGCATCATAGTGGTACTTGTGAGAAAGCATGTCTCAAGGTTTGAGAGAAAACTTTAGTACTAGGAAGTGCTAAACCAGTGAGTTTCACAGCTTCTAGGCTTGATTTTAGGTAGTTAGAATCCTGCTTTTAGGAAAAAAAATTCTGACCCAGAATTCCTCACTGAGATGGAAAAGAAACATGTCACCAAACAGAGTGAACTGTAGGGACTAGGTAATGATATTCTTGATTAATCTATGCACCCACATGTCACACGTGATTAATTAGTGTACACCCATATGTGCACTTTTGATCCTAGAAAAATGAATCCCACATAACACTTCCTATCCAGACAACATGTGGACAGTTTTAAGGCTATTCATGCCCAGTTTCACAGTCTCAAGAACAGGCAGGGTATACACCATGTAAAATTTAAGAGTGATCTACTTGCTGATCTAAATCCTGAGGAGCCTTTCAAGAGAAAACTTGTCAGTGCATACCCATGTGCTGAGTTACCACCATGCATTTAACAGTGATGAAATAGCTTATTCTGGCATATGTTACCCATGAAATGCTTGTAATTAACTCAAGGAAAAAATGCACTAAACTTTAAAACATCAAAACCAGAATAACTCTCTCAGCTGTGAATGAAGCGCAGGATTTCTGTTTTCAGGAGTGTCATGTAATATGGTGTGGCATGGCTGTCATCAAAGAGGCTGATGACAAAGAGAGCTTGTTCAGTGTCTGTTGATACGTGTGGTGGAGGTCGCTGTAGCTAGGACATAGACTCAAAGTTACGTGGGCTACTGATGGGAAAACATCCCATCAGTTAAAGAAGGTGGCATTCGCTAACTTGGTTCACTTAGCATCAGTTCAGTGTTCCTGCACTCACTTAAGACAAATGTTCTTCACCCAAAATACAGCTGTCTTAATGTGTTGAGAGGGAGACTGGTTTCTTCCCCATACAGAAACACTTACACTAATGCAGTCAGCTGCAATTCCAGTATCCTCAGCACCACATGAAATAACACCATTAGCTGACTCCATATGCCACACTTCCACTAACTTCCATCAGGATAGCAGAGTTCTGCTTCCCTTCAGTTCAGCAGGAACCTTCTCAATGACTTCAAATGTCACAAGGGCTAAGCTGCCCTTCTGCAGGAAGACAACACAACAATAGTAAAAATAATGTAAGAGTAATCACTTGAACCCACTGAGATTGTAAGAAAATATTACACACTCATCAATAAAGCTTTCTGTATGTCTGTGTAGAGGAAGAGACTCAAAATGCAGTTATTTCAGGTAGGAATATGAGTAGAAAATTTGCACTGAAACTGCTTTGGAAATAATTGGAACAAAAGCAATACAGGTCATAAACAATAAAAAACTTATTTTTTAATGAGCCATAACTGGCATAAACAGCATATTTCACTCAAGAAACAAGAAGTCAAAAAAGCTTCACTGCACATTTTACTTGCTAAAGGAAATGGCACTGAAGACATTCTTGCTGTCTTCCCTTTAGCTGACTATTTTGGGAGAAGGTGTGATAAAAGAGTATTTATTGAGTTCCCATTGTTTTTGAGTACCTTAGGTATTTTGACTTTTAAGAATTTGCCTCAACCTTTACATTAGGAAGTGACAGTTTTGTACCTGTTCACAACTTTTGGTGAATTGCTAGCCTCACAATTCTGAGGCAGCTCTGCTTAGACATGGGATTTGGTTTGCACAAATAATACACAGACATATCCCCCATCTCACAACAATCATGCACACTTGAAATGTTACATCTTTTATTAACTGTATAGAAACCAGGAGAGAGCTTTAAGCCAACTCTCACATCAGATTTGCAACATAAGGTGGTGGTCAGTTGCCGACAACATTGCCACACTGAAATCTCAGCCCTCTAGATATGACTTTATTCTCAGCAGCATAAAGAGATGGGAAACTGCCATGAACACTTTAATATTTCATCTTTAGGAAAAGATTTCTAAATTTTTACTTTATAAGGCTTTCTCTAGCCTCAGGTAAATGACTAATTTGTTTCCAGGGAGGAAGTGTATT
Organism: Ifrita kowaldi; assembly: GCA_013398055.1. NCBI lineage: Eukaryota > Metazoa > Chordata > Aves > Passeriformes > Cinclosomatidae > Ifrita > Ifrita kowaldi. The sequence goes on from VZRS01003118.1 coordinate 623,828, forward strand.
TTTAAACCTTGCCTGCTGATGTCGCATTTTGGTAGGGTGTGCTCAGTAGAATGGTTATTTGTTCTAAAAGAAAAAAATAACCAGTGATGCTGCTGAGGTGATGACGGACACTATTCACTCATGTCTACACTCAGAGCAACAGTGAAACCCCTAGAAGAAGGAGAAGTCCCCATCTGTGTTTACCTGCTCACTGGATGACTTGTTTGGTACACCAGTTTAATCCACTGGGTCTTGCCAAGGCCTCCAACTACGGGTAACTGCTCAAATGAGCTTGGCCGCACTTGTGAACAAACCACATTTACTTTGTCAGCTTCACCAACTCCAGCAGGACAAGTAAATGCGAGCAACCCAAGAGTTATGTGCACACAGCACAGAGTCAACTCTTATATCAGGTATGAGAAAATGAAACAACTCTTCAAGCTCCACTACAATTCAAATACTTTTAATAAAAAATATGCTTAGACCGTCAGAGATGATGTAAAAGCTGTACCAGGGACTAGTTTGGACAAGAGCTTAGATTTAAAAGGCTTTTTCTTAAAATAATGATCAATCAATTCTCCAGCATAGACAAGAACACTGAAGGTCTGTTTATGGTTTCCTTTGTCTGCTACAGTCTCATAAAGACTTCAAACTGTAATCTTTGGCTTGCTATGTCACAGAAAATCCCACAGACACAGAAACAAGAGACAATCGTATGCCGACCCCTTTTAATAGCACTGTGCCTCACCCACTTGGTTATTCACACATGCAGCAGCGAGAACTACACTGCCCGTCTTGCCTGGCTCTGACATTATCTTTTGTAATGGCAAATTGCAGTGCCCCTCAGCTACAATAAATCCAGGAAGTTTTTCTTTTCAAGTCAGGTACCTTGAAAATTGCAAGCCACAGATGTAAAGCAGAAAAGGCAAAAAAAAATTACTTTTGCTTTAGCTTATGTTGATGCCATTCTAGAGACTTTGCTTTCAGTTACTGGGCATTTGCACCACTGTGAGAGCAGAATCGATCTCCCAAGAACAGGTTTTGTTGCAGTAAACTGGTTTTACTCCAGGAATCTGGTCTATAAAGTCCTTCCCCTGGTATATTTACATGGCTATAAGCAAGTCAGAACATCTTTCTGAGAAGTGAATTGCAGCCAGCAAAAACACAGCCCTAGGCTGATGCTGAAGTGGGTAGGATTTTAAAACTCTCTGCAGCAGTTAGTGGTTAGGCACATAAAAACACCCCACCCTCCTGCCCCAGGCAAGAGAGAATACGCAGACAGTGCAGAGTGTACTTCATGCATCGGGGTACATCACTTGGCTTTAAACAAGATCAACAGATACCAGAAAAATGAGAGAAGGGGGTAATACATATGTGCCCTAAGACATACTATGTTGACTAACATCCCACTTACTCAGTGGCAATGTTTAGGGGGAAAAGGCCTGGTTGTTGTGCCCAGAAAACTGTTAAATGGAAGTTTTGCGATGCTCTTGACACTCTGGAAGAGAAAAACCCGTAACGGTCAAACTCGAGTTTCTAAACTCAAAGCCAATGTCCTTTACTATTACTTTCCATTTTGGCTTTGCTACTACAGATGATGCCCATAGGGGAATTAAAACATGTCCTTGTCCTGAGAGTGCTGATGTGTCAGCCCCAGTGCTCTTCCGGTACCACAAGATTATTGAGAGGGTACATGGATGATATCTTGCAGCTGTGCAAACAAACTGGTGTACACTTGGAATTAAAAATAATCCAATCACTAAAACATCACCACAGAAATATCAAAGAAAATAATTTCTCTGAAGGGAAGTGGTATGTTCAGCAAAGAGAGATCAATAATTTTATTACCCAGTCCACAATTTCCTAAATTCTTTTTCATTTATTTTGCTTACCCCATACCATTCTGATCACAAAAGGAATAAAAGAAATCAAACAATAGCATCATAGGGCTTAATGAACACTGTATTGCAGTGAATGTGCTACTGTGTGCACATACTGGTGAGCTTAACTGAACAGCAGGAGAAACACTCTGCAGTGTGCCATAAACATGTCAGTATCAACGACACATGAATAATCTGTTTTCCTCAAGGGAAACAGATGTGCAGTTTTTGAGAGGAAGGTTTCAGTCTGACTCTGGTTTGCCATCACTAAATTGAAGATAACATAATATCCATCACTATTGTGTTTCTGCAACAAAAATATTGGATAGTCACTGGACAGTGCTTGATGGCACCCTAGTTCCCAGCTCTGACAGGAGCCTCCAGCCAAATATTGGGCAAGTCATGTTTTTGCAGTACTGTGTAAACACCAGGTAAATTCATAGGCAAACGGAGTAAACACAGCTAAACACTTAATACCAACACCAACAGGATCTTTTCCTAGAGTCATTACCCATCAGTGAATACTGATGACAATATTTCCTTTCCTCTACTCTAAATGTAGCACACTAAACTCATGCACCCAACATGTAGCACCATCATTCTATATTCCCAGTCCCAAACAATCTCTAATTCCACCTGGGGTGGGGCACACAGGCGCTGCTCTAATTAAGTGCAATGATAATGCACAGGATGACTTTTTCATGTGTTATGTTCCTGTAAAACCTTACTGGAATCTCACCTGGCAAATGATCTAAAATCTCAAACTTTCTGTTGTTCTTGTGCAACTCATCTGTTAACATGTCTGTACAACAGAGCATGAGTAATTTAAAGCAGGGACCATCCTTGAGATTGAAGGAACTACCCTGTGAATTTGGAGACATGCCATCTCAAAGCTCCAGAGTATCTGAGATCCAACCCTCTTGATAAATTTGCAGCAGAAGTTCTATTAGCACTTTCACCGTTGCACTCAGGAGTCCATTTTTTACATATTAAAAAATTAAAATATTTGTGACATTAAATTAGCTGAAGGTTTAAAAAAACAAATCCAAAACCCAAAAAGGGGCAAGTTTAACAAATGCATCCAAACCACCTCAAAGATGGTATAACACCACATAATGTAAATTCCCACATTTGCTACTGACAATATTATTTCTAAATCAATTTCACCCACAGATAAAATCTTATACAAGGAGTAACCTAAAGGCCTCAAGTTCCCAGATTTCCCAGCACAACTTGTTGTAGATGGGCTTTGAATGCTTTGACACCTTTTACTGTAGGAGAGTAAAAGGTTGCTATCATCCCAGTAAAATTCTATTTGAAATGAGTGAATCCGTGTATACTCATGGTCAAAAACACAGCAACTGCTAACATGTTATCACACCTACAACACTCAGTGCTTACTCACCTCTCACCTCAAGACTGTCTCTGGTCTCAATAGAGATGGGAGTTACCCAAGGTGACGAGAAAATAGAGCATCCTCATCTGTTGCTGTGAGGAGGAACCAGGCAGGAAATTACTGCAGTTCTGACACACAAGCTAAGGGCATGATCCAGTGAGAGCATGTGGGTGCCCGTACCCCGCGTGCAGTGCTCAGCACAGCTGCATGAGGCATCGATGCACAGCTTGTGGCCATTCGGCTGTGGGCAGTGCTGGAGGAACCACTGGGACATCATCACTAAGGGCTGGGAGCTGTTGCTGTTATGGCTTCCACAGCTCATTCTGTCAGTCCTGACAGTTACAGTTGAAAAACATTTTGTACAAATCAGTTTTGAGAAAAGTAAATCCACATGGGGAAGCCAGGTGTGCAGCTGATAGAGACAGGAAGATTGCTCTTGCTTCAGCGGTGCCTTTGAGCATCAGGGAACTCTGTAATCCTGAACTGCACAGTGCAGCCACAGCTGGGGTTGCTCCTTGTCACAGTCACAACTTCCCTGCCTCTTTCTCCAGTCAAATTTCTTCATTTTCACTTCTTTCCCACAACCATGACAGTGCTGCTCAGGTCACACATCTCCCAGTGCGTCCCTCAGTTACACTTTTTCCCCTTATGTGAGGAGACAGTGCCTGGGATAAAGGCTTTGGCAGCTTGAGGTGGAAAGCTGTGGTTCCCTTGGCTGTGACAAAAGGCAGGGCCTACTGTGCTATCCAGGGTGGGGAACGCTCCATGCTGAGGCAGAACCCCCCGCCCTGACACAGGGACACTAGGAGGGACACTGTCTTATTGTCTTAAGCTAGGCCAAGAAAGGTTTAGGTTAGTCGCTAGGAAAAATTTCTTCACAGAAATGGTGACTGGAATTGGAACAGACTGCCCAGGGAGGTGGTGGAGTCACCACCCCTGGAAGTGTTTAAGACTGAACGTGGCACTTGGTGCCATGGTCTAGTTGGCATGGTGGTGTTGGGTAATAGGTAGGATCCGATGATCTTAAAGGTCTTTTCCTGCCTAACTGATTCTATGATTCTGTGAGGCGGCACCTGGCATTAGCCTCGACCCCACCCATGGAGTGGTGGGCCCACGCTGGCCTAAGGGACACAGCACCTCCTGGCATGCCCAGAAGCAACAGGAAAGTCTCCGAGGCCCCGGGGATGCCCCGCGTTTTCCGCCCGCGGGATCGTGATCGGGACCGGGACCGGGACCGGGATCGGAATCGGGATCGGGATCAGGATCAGGAATTCCCACACGCTCCCGGCCGACCCCTCAGCCCCACAGCGCCTCCCACTGCGCGCAGGCGCGAACAGCTCGCACCGCCCGGGCACGCGCGGCGCGCAGGCGCGGGGCCGCCCCGCTCCTTCCCCGGCCCCGGCAGCGGGAGGTTGAACCGTGTGAGGGGAGCGAGGGGGGTTCTGCCGGGCTCCTTCCTCCTTCGCCCGGGTTCTGGGGGGTTTGTGCTCCCCGAGCGGCCTCCCCGCCCTCCTCAGCCCTGCGGGTCGGTGCTCTGGCTGCGTTTTTGGGGTGCAGCACCTCAAAACGAGCTCCACGGGTCTGTGGCCCTGCTTATGGGCTGCCCAGCCTTCGTCCTGCTTAACTGCGGGTGGAAAACTAGCAAGGCAAAAGCTGTATTGAGTGTTAATAGAATCTTCTGTTGTTGAGAAAGTAAAAGGAGTGAGTGCCGTTATATAACATAGCTATAGGCAGCAAAACTGAGGACGTAGTCATAGACGTAACCAAAGTGCAAAAGTCAAGTAAGTACTGAAAGCAAACTTGTCTTTTCCCCTTTTAACTCAAATTTTCTTTACGTGCTGGACAGAATTATTTGTATGTTGAACAGCATCACTGCTTGAAACTGTCAAGGATTCTTATCCTAAGATACAGGGAAAGGATTTTAAGACTGCAGAAGATCTGTGTGTCTGTGTTGCCAAGTAACAGCATTAGCAAACCAGTGCAAAAAGTATTTGTTATGGTCATTTGTAAACGCATCTGCATTAGAAAGTAAAGGCAGAGAATCATAGGATTGTTTAGTTTTTTTTAAAGCTATCTATTTTTAAAGCTGTCTCTTAGCCTTGAAATTATTTTGCTGCTTGGAAAGACTTATTACATATTTGAGACATACAGTATTCATAAGCATCATGAAGCTTTTTCTAGGCTCTTGCTTATGCCAAGAAATAATAGTATTGAACTTCCATTATATTTAATGGATGCTGTGGGCTTCCTGTTTAATTGATAGATTGCTAAAATACCCAATTAACTAAACTCTTTGCTAAGGTCGGGGGTTTTTTAATAGAGTACCGTATGTTCAGTTTTGAACAGCTGGAGGGGAATGTTGGCTTCTAAGATAAATGAGTACTTCTATCCTTTGGTATCAAGCCAGGAAGACCAGGGTTGCTGGGCTATTAAGGCTTTAGCATACTGAAGCTTTGGCATTTTTAATCTCTGAAGAGGAAGCCCCTTGTACCACTCCTGTGTTGCCTAGTTTTGGTTCACAGGATTTTGTTCTTGAGAGGCTTCTGTTTCAAAACTCCTAATTGCAATTTGCAGGTGAACAGAGGTGTAGCTGTCGATTTTCCAGCTGCATTCTGGTCATTAGCAGGTGGCTCACAATTACTAAATGAAGTTAAACATTGCAAATCGATTTGAAGTTGGTTCGTGCTGGGAGGTGTGACTTAACCATTTTAATTAAGGTGCCTTTCTGAGTGAGCTGGGGGTCCTTTCTGTTAATCAAAACTTCTACCTGTGTGAGTAATTACTTTTTTAAGCGGCATCCCCAGAAGGATCAAATGAGACTGGATTATTTTCACGGACCTGGATACCCAATTATTTTGTTCTATAGAAGAGATTATTTGTGTGGACAACAAAAATCTTCCTGGCTCCACAGAGCTTTAGGAGTGAGGGGGAAAATAATATATAAAATTGATGGTAAAATACTTTATGGCAGTTAGTAGTGTCATGCATCCTCCTAAAGAAAAGCTGTTCACAAAGCAAGATGCTACTTAGCTCATGAAACAGTTGTGTAACCTATGCAGGTGTCTTTTTTGAACATGCCAATTAGAAAATAAGCCTTAGAATTTCATGTTAGAGCTTTTTACTCATTTCTGCAGCCACATGGCTCATTATAATCAGGTGAAAATGACACCATAATTCATTCTGTCATTTTACAGAGACTGCTATTCATCTCGAGATGGAAGAGTCAGTGCTGGATAAATTGCCATCTTTGTGCAACACTCCCAAGGATTCTGGGGCAGCACCTCCACAGGGGACTAGTTCAGGGAAACAGGTAGGAAAACTTAATACTTTCCCAATAATGTGATTCTTCACAGTAACAAAAATGCTTGTGAAATCATCAAGGAGTCAGAAGTCACTGAGATATTGTTTGCTGGAAGTTCAAAGCCAGGTACCTTATACCTATAGCTACAAGGCTGTGCAGGTAAGCAATGTGCCTGGTATACTTTGCTCTGAAAATGCAGATGTTTGCTGTGAATACAAAGTGATGAAGCAACATAACCCAAATGCCATACAAATAAATTTAAATACTATATAGGGTGTGTGGTGGATTTTTTGCTTGTTTGTTTTAACCTGTCATCTTCAGTTTTCTCAAATCCTACTTTCCTGGGTTGCTATGCATGCAGGATGACTTTCTGTGACTTCTGCCTGCAGTGGAACAAAGTACAGTGCTTTCAGTTTGTATATTCTCCATAGTGCTGAGCTCTGCTTTGGTCTTATCCTGGCATGTGAATTGGTGATACTGTTACACTGAGCATTCAGCTCTATGCAGGACAGGCTTGGCTTGAAAGTATTCCATAACTAATCCCTCACTCCCGTATTTTAGTGCATTTCTATATATAAAAATGTTAGGCATAGATGATAAAAAATAGTTATTTTGAAGAAAAAACCTTTTTAGATGTTTGTGAAGTATCTCGAAGCATGAACAAGTCAAAACTATACAGATATTTCTAATGTGCTCTAGAATACAGATTTGTGCACTAGTTCTAATACAGATGTATATATGTGATAGGATGGAACAGCAGGAAAAATAACCCTTAAAATAAATAACGCCATTAAACTAGAGGGGAAATTGAACTTGATAGAATAAAATTAGCCAAGTCGAAATATGCCATATTTCTTTTACACAAAGACTAGATGAGTAAGTTTGCCTCAATAGAATACAGGATTTGGTCCAAGTAAATGTGGAGCTACATCTTTCCATATCTTGCAAATACATGTGAAAGGAAGAAGTTAGGTTTGTTCAAGTTTTTGAAGGCTATACAGAGAATTAGGAAGTCTGGCTTTACAATGATACTTAAATACATTACTTATTCTATGTAAATAATTATGATGGATAAACAGTTGTTTGAGATTTGATAAAAATTTTAGATTATTCTGACCACCTGGGTTTTTTGGGTTTATTTATTTTATTTTTTAGCAAATGAGTGCAGCTCTGAGGGAACGATTAAGGAAAACAAGACGTTCATTTAATGCCAATTTTACAGTGGCAAAACGGCTCAAAATAGACACCGAAGAAAAAGACACTGCTGGTGCTGACACAGGGTGCTTGCCAGAGACAAGGACAGACTGTTCCAGATTACAAGATGGTTCTGAAAACCTGGAAGGAAATAGCACTGGACATACATATTTCAAAAGTCCCTTAGAGGAGAGTGATCCCTGTGGATCAGCAGAGAATTCGGATGTGCTACAGGTTGATCTTGGTCAGCAACAGTCCCTGGAAGAAAAAGTAAAGCTGGTGAAACAAGTGCAGGAGAAGGAAGAGTTACTTCGTAGGCTCAAACTGGTGAAGATGTATCGATCCAAGGTGAGGCAATGCTTCCTGGTTTTTTGGTGTGGTGTTTGTGTATTGTCTCAGTTAAGACATTTTATAAGAATATCTGTAGGGTATCAAAACCCCCTTATGTCAGCAAATGACGACTCTTTTTTTTATTTGTCCCAATTTCAGAACAACCTGTCTGAGCTGCAGGCTTTGATAGTGAAGTGGAGAAGTAGCACCCAGCTGATGCTGTATGAACTGCAGTCGGCCTTTTCTGCAGATGGCAAGAAAGTGAGTCTCACTCAGCTCATTGATACTTTTGGGTTAGAAGACCAGTTACTGCACTACAGCAGAACAGAAGAAGATTTTGTAGATGCATAATCTACAGCTGCAGAGCTTTCTTTACACAGACATAAAAGCAAAAAAGACTGAATAAATTCTGATCATGTCAGAAGTGTTGGTCAGACAATGGACTTTATGCTTTGAGGTTAGGAGGTTTTCTCCACAGATACTTGTAAAGCTGTGTGTATACATACAGTAGGCACTGTAAAAGGCATTACTTAATGGAAAAAAATGGAACTGGTGATGTTTTGGAGAACCTGGCTTAATGACTTGGTCAATGAATTTTTATTTAAGAAAAACAAAATTAAGTCATACTTTAACAGGTAGAAAGCAGTCCATTTTTTTAGTCTCTGCATGGTTACTTGTATTGAAATAACTCAAATTGTCAATTCTGTTCATGTTTAGATGGGGAAGAGTTCAGTTTGTTTGTAGATACACCTCTATTTTACAAATGTCTTCTTGGTGCCAGTGAAGGCTAATTGACAGCATTTTGTGAGTTAAGTAAAGGTAACTAATTTTCATGATGTTAATATTCCAAAGCTGAGATAAGATGTTCTCACTAGCTTTAACTCCTACTGAGGGAAATGTGCCATAATGCAGTTGCTTTCAGGTACTGGTCCAGACAGTCTCTTCAGGGCTGCCATCTCATAAGCATTCTGCCACAGCCTGAGGTAATACAAGGGAAGGCAAGAAAATTGAAACCAACTTTCTACTCTCCTACTACATCTGAGAGCAAAGGTGCTTTCTCTCTTCAAATAAAAAAGAAAAACAAGGTCTTATTTAATGGGATTGCTTCAAACACAGCATCTTAAAGCTGAATAAATCTTTACCATTTCATTTATTCTCCAATAAATGCCTTTTTTTAAAGTTTTTTTTGAACTTGAAATTGTTTATTTTCTCATCATGATGACTTCTGTTTTTTATTTTCCCTAAAATCACTGCTTCTCAAGTGTAACAATACATAAATCTTAACTACTTTACAATTCTCCCTGCTAGGATCTTGTTTTCTTATTGGTTATACCTTACCTCTTTTGTTTAACAGGTGCTATGTCCTGTTCCCTTAATAAGGGAGTAATTTCTTAGACAACTCAAGAGAAAGAAAACCAAAGATCATACTCGCCCTCTTAACAGTGATAGGACTCATTGGACTTAGGCCTGTATGTACAACTTGCTCTTAAGAATACTGACTGTTGCTGTCCACAGAGAATTAACGCAGAATAATCTTAATTGCTAATTGTATTTTGAGTATTAAAGCACTATTTCTCTGCCTTGTCAGGCTTGTACAAAAAGGTGATGGTGCCTGGTGAAGGGGCCAGCTATCTTCCCTGAGATCCTTGGCACATTTGGAACTCTGCTGCTTTTAGGGCAGTTTCAGCAGGAAGATAAAAAGTGTTTCAATAAGTGAGATGTAATTAGAATCCTTACAGATGGTGAAGCAAAAAAGGAGTTGTACAGGATCACAACAGAAATAGTTTTTTCTTACAAATGTAGAATTTTAAGTTAAGGTCTCAAAGCTATTGATGCTCTCACAATGAAATGGGTTTAGATGTCATGTGAATTTATGAAAGGGGAAGAATTGACACACACCATGGAGCAGGGAAATAAAAAGCAGGGAGAATGCCTGAACAGGTAGATTGGGCTCCACAGCAGTTAATTTTATCACAGGTTCTTTATTTTTCTTAGTTGTCGTGGAGGGATCTGGCAGGAGAATACACTGCATCTCAAATGTAAAGGGGTGGGAGATGCCAGCAGCTATTTCAGGAGGCCAGATGCTTCCAAACCTGGTTTTCCTGTGCTTCTGCCCATGGCAGCAGCCACAGCTCCTGCTGGCTGTGGGTAATTATACCATGATAAGGCACAGCTGCTTTCAGGAAAGGGCCAGGTCGCACACATGGTCAAGATGAAGCATCCCTACATCTGCTCAGAAACCTACACTTGTGCCATCACAAGGCTAAATTATTATGTCAAATCCACAGACATTAATTTTAGCAGATGCCAATTCAGAGATTTCTTTATCTTTAAAAGGTTCTACAACTGCATATTGTAAACAATGGACATACAAATATACCTGTTCTTCTATCAGTCTACAATTTCTTGTATCCTTTGTCTTCTGTAATGAGCTACATGGCTTATATAATAAAACCAGTAGAAATAAATCTCATCAACTGAAAGATAATGGGGTAAAAAATACAAACCAGACAAACATGCATCTTTCAAATGGAAGTTATATTTAAAGGAATTAAAGAAGAAATAATTTGTGGAAAGAAAAGTTCAGGGAGAAGAATCAGCTGTCAAAACTCTTTTCCTTAGATAAGACCATGGTATTATTCATCTACCTCAACTCTGATTTTTAAACAATATGGAGTGTTCTTGGTTTCAGATTTTCAGCTTCTGCCTGAAGAATTGTAAGCTGTTTTTCTTGTTCCCTTATAAAGTTCCGTAGATATTTCTGCTTCAAAATCTCTTGGTAACGCTGCTTTGTGATCTTTTCAGAAATATCCCGTGTGTCTGCATAAAATAAAGTATTACTGTTAGCCTGTGCTCATAGGGGATGTGTAGTCTATATTTATATGGGACTTGTCCTGGGGTTATTCCAAGTTCTGTATAAAATAGGCAAGCATTTTAAAAAAGGCTCCCAGTTGGGCTTAAGAGCCTTTATAGTACTGAATAAAGCAAAATATTTCAAAAAGGCACTGGGCATGCTTTCTTTAGTTTCTAGCAAGTACCCACTGTTTTGAAAATCTGTAACTGTTTTCCACTAGTGGATAGATCTCTATAGTTTTCCTAATAGCGAATACCATTCTTAGCTCCACATTACTGCCTCTGTTCTCTTGGAAGGGTGGAAAGAAGCCCATTGAACAGCTCTCAGAAAAAATGAAAGCATGTTGTCTAATGAAGTTATTAATGACTGTAATATTTTGACTTGAATAGTTTCAGGAATTTAGTCAATTAGCTTTGGTTACAAGAGCCACAGTCTCCAGGTAACTCTTCAGTAACCATGTTAGGCTTTGGCAGGAAGGACTCTGCTCATTGTGCACATACAGTAACAGACAGGCCTTCCTTGCCCCTCAGCTGATGGTGGAGAACAGCACTGTCCAGCCTTGGAGTTATTTTCTGAAGGCTCTTTGCTTGTGGCTAAAGTGCATCACTGGACTCACCAGCTGCCTCAAAAATATGCATCCTTTCTGACACAGAGACAAGCATTTCCTTCAGCTGCAGGCTGAGCTCGTAGTTTGCTTGCTCTTTTAGACGGATGCCCTTCTTCAGCTCTCTAACTTTCTTCTGATGGTTCTTCACATTCTTCTTGTGCAACTGTCCATTTTGAAATGAATAAAGAAAATATATGAGGTCATAGAAAACCTGTTCAGACAAACTTAGGATGAAAAGCTATAATCCTAAGCACTGTGTTGTAACTTGATTAACTCACACGTATGTTGATTTGACTAGTAGCACATTCTAAGCTTTACTTTGTATGGTGTCTTTCACACACTGTATCCCAATATGATTATGGAGTTCTAATTTAAGGAGCAGCCAAGGAATAAAGAGGTATGGGTCAGGAAGAGAGATATATTAAAGATAAAACTTGAAAGGCAAAGGGAGAAAAGGAAGTCAATGGAATCAGTGAGTAAAGGACATGCTCTTGGCTGCTGGGAGCTGCTGATGCTGATGGACGGGCTGTAAAGGGACAAGATAAATATTAAAGCTTGAAGAGGAGGCTGATGCCAACTAGCACAACTTGGAGAAAATCCAGGGGAATCACGTAAAAACAAGGACAGTCATAATTTGAATGATGAAATAGGTGAGGTAGCCAGCAAATCAGATTGTTGTGTTTCTGTTATTTTGCATACAGGGGGCAGGGATACTTTGAACAGGCTGGTGCTCTTGGAGAGAAACATTAAACAGTGAAGACAGAAAGAATGCTTCATTAGAAATGGAAGAGTGACTTTTATAGGCGGTGCTGTGTAAGAAGTGATTAGCAGATCTGCATTCAGATGTTCAGGATAGGAAACTATTTAATTCCAGTAACAGAGCAAGTAGATTTCTCTCCATAGGCTTGATCTCTTGGCTGCTTCCCAACACTAGAGAACTGCTGCTGTAGACAGCACAGCTCAAGTTGGGGAAACTATTGAAAGCCAGATGACCAAATACATGAGATATATAAAAATAGATATCTATCTATGTGTGCTATTATGGCTGTACTCCAACAGTCCTTGAGTTAGCATGCCTATATCAATTGTACTTATTCTATCAAACACTTCTTGCTAATGAAGGCAAGGAGCTGCATTTAAACTTTCAGATGTGGTGGTTCACTTAGGATTTACCTTATCCATGACGCCAAGACTCTGCTCCATCCCTGCTAAGTGCTGAGCAATGTGGGTGTCGTAGTTCTGCACAGTTAGGAACTGAAGAAATAAAACCAGGAAGAAATTATCTTATGCCTGTTCATTCTCAACAATTCCACCCTTCTATAAAGAAAATCATACTGTGTGAAACTCAAAGAACTAGAATTCTGCAGTGGTAAAGATTGCTAGTGATCATAAATGGACATTGTAAGGATACTCTTGGATGCTATGTGAGTACTGGACTGTGCAGCTGTTAAAAAGGATGTTATCTATTATATATTTCTAATGGAAACAAGGGCCAAACAAGTATGCTGATTGTCAAAAGCCCCAAGCTATACTTTTGTTTATAACGTAGTCTAAGATAACACAGCTGGAGGCCTAAGACAGTCTGTCTTTAGGCTAAAGAGGAAAATTATTTTCTGTCTAATGGCTTCCTAGTCATTCTTACTTTTTTTATTGTTCTATCTGCATAGTAATTGAGATTTCAGAGGAATTATTGATTTTTTCCTTGAGCACACTGCTACTAAAATACCTCTTTATCAAATGAAAAATGGCAAACCCCATAATGCTTTATGGATCTGTAGCGGGCAGTAGACAGGTTTCTGTAGATGTGGATTCATCCTTCCAGAGTACTGTCCCACCAAAGTGACAGGTAGAACTCTGGACTGTTCCAGTTAGAAGAGGAGAAGCAGGAAAGACCCAGAAGGCTCCTTGCCTACAGAATTAAACTTCTTTCACTCACTGCTTCATTAACAGTCCTCATTCCAGATGTTCTCAGGTTCTTGCCCACACACATTTATCTGAGCCATCTTTCTTTCCATTCCCATTGTTGAGATATTTGTTGCCTTGTCTTTCCCACTAACCCCGTATTTCTACTCAAAAAGTGACATAAGTCAAGCCCCTCCGGGCACTCACATTCTGATTAATCTGGTAAATGCCTTTGCTATGGGCAGTTTAACTCTCTCTGAATGGTGAGAGTTCTGCTCATCAGTTAATGAAGTCTGAGCTAACGGCAACACAGGTGATAAATTTGCCACAAGAATTTTTCAGTGCGTTGTCACATCACCTCTTTGGAAAGCTGTTCTGTTGACTGGAGTTAGTTATGAAAGTCCTGTAGCTCTGATTCAGAACAAGCATTTGGAGAGCAGCAAAACAAATGAAGATTAAGCAAAACATATGGTTTGAATTTTCTTTTAATCTTTTGATTGAATTACAATATCCTTACCTGCTGTCCAACACTTTTCTTTTTCTCTGTGCTTTAGAGCTGTCCCCACTGCTGTATCTCCAGCCTACCCATCCTCCAACATCCCTTACTCCAAATCTTTATGCCACCCACATCATCACCACAAGCCCATAAGATTTCCCTGCAGTCTTCTACATCCCATACTGCAATACCCTCAGACTTTCCCTACAACCTTTCTTCTTCCTCCTTTCTTCTCCCAGCAGTATCCTTGGCTGTGTCCCACAGCTTTTACCTCTGTTTTCTGGCCTGGTTTGTTCAAAGCTATGTCGGTTCTGACATGCCCCCTCTTGCCTGCCAGGCATGGCAAACAATTCCCTGTTCTGCCGCTGGGCCAGCAAAGGGCAGTGAGAGGGTGGAACCCCGTGAGGCTCCGGTAGGAACGCTCAGTGTCCGTGTAGAGCGAAGTTACGGTATTTCTGTGCGACACCAGATGGGGGCACCTTAGACCTTCCACTTAAAAAGGATGCTGCTCGGTTTAAAAGATCTGTTCCTTGAGGCTGCAAAATCCTGATTCCTTATTCAACACCAGTTTTGAAACACTAATACTTAGGGCTAATTTTGCCTTAATTTACACTTGAATGTCCCAAAGAATTTCATCACTGTTCAATCTCATGAGTAAAACCTCCCTTTGAAAGCTGAATTGTTGACCTATTAGGCGTCACATTTCTCTGATAATAAGAGACTTATGAGGTATAAATACAAACGATCTTTCTTACAGGTACAGGCAGCATTTTCTGCAGTCAAAATATAAATTAGAGAAAGCAACTCACTAGCTGACAATCTTTTGAAATAGGTAGTATTACAATATCCCGAGCCTTCTCTGTCAGATCTTGTATCTGCATTTTCATCTTCTTGTGTTCCCATTCCAGCTGTATTATCCCTTTAGAGAAGTCTTTAAATTCTACCATGGCAGTAATTTTTTTTTCTCCTTGAGCCTAAAAAAATAGATAAATCTTAATTAACACACTTTGCAGATTATGGATTGTTTGCAATAAGAGGGGCAAGCTTCCAAAGTTATAATTTTAGTCAGTTAAACATGCTATACTGCAGTCTCTTTCCAGAATTTGTTCCAGATGGTTATCTTTTAAGGAAGTTTGTTCTCTTTTATGCTCTGTGTCACAGCCTTGGATCATAGAAATAGATGAAGAAAATGACAGCTACCCTCTCCCTCCATCTATCTATCTTATATAAGAATGGAAAGGCATTTTAGGTCTACAAAACACAAGCTTGCTCTGTTTAAGGTATTTTGCAGATGTTACTGAAGGTTTTGTGCAGTAGCAGTAAAAGGCAGTTTTTGTACAACTAGAATGCCTAAAAAATGAACATTTCATGAGGGTATGAAAAACTGTTTTAAGTATCACCACCAATTTCACCTTACATAAAAAACTGTATTAATTTTTTAATTTAATGTGAGCTATTATTCAAATGCTTCTTAACATGACTGTAAGTTTGCCTCGAAGGAATTTTCGGACTGGTGCCCAGGATTATTAGCATTTTCTATTTACAATGTATGTGTAAGTGATGGAGTGTCTGAAGACTGTTGCCATTTCATTAATCTGAATTGTATTGACCTAACATCAAGAAAGCAGCCTGCACTGCAGTCTTTACATCATGAGAAGAGACATTAGAGAATTCTTAATAGCTTCTAGATGACAATTGAGCCTGCTGGTGTGTTGTAATGAATTGAAACTAGATGTCAAACTGGAGAAAAAGCAGCGCCCCCAAAGGACAATACATTTGTTTAAAAAGCTTAAATTTCTTTCAGATAATGTGAATTACCGCGAGAGTGCAATTCAGTTCTTCAACAACGCTCCTATTAATGAGAACAGCATCACTGTAGTCTGGGACCTCAGTACTTTCCAATTCCACCTGTCCTTGTTTTAGCAAAAACTGGACCATCAAATTCTGCTGAAGCTTCATCTTCTCCTCCTTCAGCCTAAGATGGCAGAAAACAGAAACAGCATTTAGTGATTTCAACAGGATTATATAAATCCTCCCATGATTCTCACTGGTTATATTTATTACATAGTGGTGGTATGTCCATGTAGGGCTTATTCTGACAGCCTGTCTTCTGTTTGCTGCTAAAGTGACTACAAAATCTGCAACTTATGGTATATGTATACATGAAGTTTTCAACCACTAGATTCAGTTTAACATACTCTAGCAGATGTTCTGAGGGGAAATGTTATTACTGAGAAGAGATCTTAATATCAATTGAAAAGAAAACTGAAGAGACTTCCAGCCAGCACCCATTTTCCTGTATATTTTACTTTGGGATTCGGTCTTGAATGATAACATATGTGAAAATTATGCTATGTACATGAAAAAATGAAATATTGCAGGTCCAAGCAACAATGAAACCTAGATAAAAGAATGCTGGAGAACAGAGACGTGTAATTTTGTTTGTAACTTTTGGTTCTGTGTTAGTGGAGTATTAAAGGTTAGCTGAACATAGGAAAAGACACAAAATTACCAAGTAAGTTCTTTGAAAATGTTCTCTAATTCTGACTTCATCTTCTCATTTTCATCCACTCTTCTCCGGAGAAAGGCCTGCATCTCTGCCAGTGCTAGGGCCTTCCATTTCACCTAGGCAAGCAACATTGTGACATTCCCAACTTTTTCAACTTTGTCAGTGTGTCAGGGCAAGCCTGACAAAGAGAGAGAAGACAAGTTCCTAAGAAGATATCTGTATATATAAATATGCAGCCTGGTATTTTGAGAATCTCAGTACCACATATGAGACATAAAGATTACAATCCTTATACTCTGCTCAGAAAATTATTTGTTCATATATGCACAGTTTATTCACTTGAAGGGAAATCATATTTGCTTCTCTTTTGGTCAAATTTCACGTATCTATGATAATTCAGATTTACGCATTCATGCTTTTATAATGAACAAATATATTGCTAGAAATTTCCAGAAACACCTTTGGTTAAGAATTGCTCTTTGTATTCTAGAAAAATATTGGAATGCATTGGTGCAAGTGTAGAATGCTAATGGGAGAGGATGACTTCAACAGGTAATGAGAATGGAAACAGGAGTGAGAAAACAGGATGACTTCAACAGGAATGAGAAAAAACCTTATAGGTTTTTTTGGTATGGATAGAGAAAAGGAAAGTGATGTTTTTTTATTTTTAATGAAACCATATCAAAATCATAGTCATTCTGATCACATCCATCCATAATAATATGTTAATTTTTCCTCTGAAGAACAACTCAGCTAGAAAAAGAGAACAGATTTCTCAGTTATTCTGAATTGATGTGGCCAGAAGAAACTTTCAAAGGCCAATGGAGTTTATGTATCCTGCATTTCACCATTAGCTTGACCATACATGATAACTCCACTTAAGTTTAAGACTCAAAAATATCAAGAAATATATGGGCAAAATAAAGAATTTTACATACCAGCTCCTCACTCTCCATTTTACTTCGTCTAGCTAGACAAAAACGTTCCCACACAGACTGGTCTAAGCCACTAGGCATGTGCTCAGGGCTATCCAGTTCATCCATGGCTTTCATTAAAAGGGAAAGTGCGTCTTGGTAATCCTCAGGTGATCCCTTCACATAGGGGTTAGCCGTGTCAAGGAGGGTTTCTGTCCATGGCATCCTAGTGCACACACACAGCACAGACAGGATGTACTTTGTATTTTCTCTTGCATAGAAGAAGGTCACAAACAACTAAGAACGTTTCGTGCTCTCAATCTCTTGCAAAAAGCAAATAGGTAAGACTACACAAAATAAGAATTTTGTCTCGGAACCTGATGATTCTTTAGATTGCATTTAAAATAGGTTTTGTGGAGTGAATAAGGAAATGTATATTCAAAATAGCAATTGTTAGCATGATGGGAAATTAGCTATTGTTAACTATCCAATAAAAAGCAGGCAATATAATTTAGACTATTAGAATAAATATTTTTCTCATTCTTGACTCATGAGAAATATTAGAATTTAAACAATGGAATCGGAGGAGATCTTACTCTGGCCGATGCTTGTAAAGATGTAGAAGTTCATCAAGGAGATCCTCAGGTATATCAGCAAACTCCTTTATAAAACCATGTTCCAGGCTCTGGGGGTGGGGAAGAAAGCTTTCTAGTTACCACAATATCATTTTTTTAAAAAGCATCAACATGCCCATTTCTTGGAAATACAGGATACAGTGCTTTCCCAAGCGCTCCCAAACATCATGGGAATCTGCACTATTTCATAAATTCTTCAATTTAAAGGACACACACTGTCCTTTACTGCCTAATTTCATTGATCAGTGAGTTGACCAGAACTCTTGCTTACAGAGAAGTACATTCTTCTCATTATCAAGACACAACATTAACTTTTATCTTCTGAACCTCCATGTGTTTCCAAGAGTCTCACCTTCTCTTCATGTATTGCCTCTTTATAGGGGCCTGTGTAAGCCTCAACACCATTTTTTGCAGTCAGGATTTTTCTTGCACTCTTGACCTATAGTAAAACCAAAAGATTTCAGGAATGAAGCAGCCAGCAGAAGCACTGAATGGCTATTCACACACACTGATAAAGCTGACACTTCCTTATTTCTAGAGAAAACCTTGTGAGCTACTTTTAGTAACTATACAGTGCCTTCTTCAGGGGTCACTTGTATACTGCTGGAAGATGAAGGGGTGTGAAATTAACCTAGCCTGCTGCTTAAGAATGTAACAAATTGTATAAGAAATGTTTACAAGCCTTTTGAAACATGGAATGTAAGGACATATATTGATACTTTTTTTTCCACAGAGATTTTCTTTTACTTTCATGTCATCTCAGGTTAAGACCAGTCAAAAAAATCTCAAATGTTGTTCAGTGGAGAGTTCTTAACTTTAGAATGCAATTTCCCCATTGTTATGGCAGGGTTCTGCTATGTGTCAAGACACTAAAGTCATGTTTTACAGATGCTGTTAAATGCTAATACTCTGCTGGGGAGACAGTTTTGTTGTATTTGACAGTTTCCAGGGACCAAAAGTTGTACCAATGGGACCATTTAGAAAATGGAAAAAAAAAAAAATTTTTGAAAAATGTAAGCTGGGGTACACTTGGCTTCAGATGGCTTTAAAATTAGTCCACCCAATTCAGTGGTAGGGGCTAGGTGCCTGTTTGGAATCCCTCCCTGCAGATCACAAAGCGCTGCTGGCAGCTCCAAACACAGTGCTCTGCACAGGTTGAGCAGGAGATCTGACATTTGGAGGCAGCAGAATATTATCTGTGGACTCATGAACAGTTCCGTGAAGACAAAGTGGGCAAATGGGACAATATTGTCCCAAGAGCCAGAACCAACTTGCAGACTACCACAGTAAGAGACTTGCATTGAAACCCAGATCTACTACTGTGCTATCCAGGCTTTTGTTGGCTTCTGTGGGATTAGACAGGAATGGATAAACTCTTCAGGAGGTTAAACTGGTTGATAAAACTACAAACACTTTGTACTCTGTGGTATGTTCTGCTTCCATGGTCAGCTGCTCTCACTCTGTCTTATGCTTTAAACTGGCAACACACATCAGCATGGCCCTGGCCTGCACTCGACACCTCAGTGAAAAATGTGATGGCATTACACATTCTTTGTGCATCTTCCTGTCATAAATCCATCATAATTGGTACTTTCAGCTTGATCCCAGGTACTAAAGAATATTATATGTAGCAAACAAACAGCAGCATGCCCTTCTAAATGTATGGAGTTTTACCAAAGAACTCCAGATGAACCGAGCTGAGTACCTATTAAGAAAACCAGATGTGTTTGTAATGTATGTCACCTGTACAAGTTGAAAAAAAACAATGACCCTGTAAATTGTCAGAAAGTCCCTTATGGCAAGATTTTGGTTTGGAAAGAGCAGACTTCACATGAAACTGTACTGTAAACATTACATTACTCCTAACGACAGCATTCCAAATGAGAACTTACTTTTTCTTTCTTCTTTTTTGTAAGGAATTTATGAAGTCCAGCTGCTCTGGTGTCCAACTCTTCATCCAACAGTAAAGCGTAAATGAGATTGACTATTTTGAGTTCTTCCTGTGAAATGATTGTAATAAAAAAAAAGTTAACATTTCTGCTGCACAGAGGCAGAGATGAAAAATTAATGCTTTTTGCAACACCTGGTAGATGACCATCTCTGATTTCACTTTCTTTTCAGAGAGTTTGCAGACACTCTCATCAAAATTTTGTGTTGTTTCCTTGACGGAATCTTCAAGTTTCTTCCATTCACTTCTCAGAAACTGGGGAAGGGAAGGACAAGAGCAGCAATATTACATCTGGAGGAACAAATAATTTCTGATGTCTCTCTCAATAAATATCTATATATATGAGATGATGGAGAATGCACAATATGGAACTGTGTAATTCAGCCAAAAGGCCACAGAAATTACTTGTTTGGAAAGAGTTATGCCAGGCTACAAAGTTATGTTGTTCCAATACTACTTTGAAGAATAAATATAATTGTATTATTTGTGTATGGCATCAGCAACTCTGGGAATGGAACCTGAAAAACACGTTTTAGAAATACTGGTAGATTTGTGAAGGAAAGTTACCTTCTTAGGACATCACAAGTTTTTACCCACAGTAATTGTTTTAAGTGGAGACTGCCTAATTCTACTGTCTAAGGTAGGATTTATTTAATATGCCACATGATCTTTGATGATCATTTATTCTTAGTTTAGCCTGTTTATTAGTATTCATTTTTAGAAGTTGCTTCTGAGAAAGATGGGAAGCTTTGGTCATGAGCACTGTGAACAAATCCATCTTTTCCTCATTTTAAATTACCTCTCTATACTCTTCTTTGTCTTCATTCAGTTCCTTGACTTTTTTCTCATAGTCTTCAAATGTTTTCTTTTCTTCTTCACTCCAAAGATCCTCAGGTCTGGATATAAAAGAAGGTGGGGGAATATCCTGGAAGTATTGAAGAAAAATATGCTTAAAAAGCAGTATTAAGTCTACATCAGCACACTAACAAATTACGGCATGCATTAAATTTAACCAAAGGTATTTCTTAGTAAGGTACACGACAAAGTAACTTATATTTTCTGTTGCTCTGGTCTGTTACTTGCACCAGTAATTTTAGTGTAATTATATTGTGCTAGACTCACTGGCTTACAGGAATTCATTACTGGATCTTGTAGAATACAAGTATTTGGTACTCAAATACTACTGTCAGTACAAGATACACTACATTTTCTGTTTCAGAACCCCAAATCTAACTCCATGCAGCATAAACTTCTAAGTGGAGTCCTAATTTTTCAAAACAGATCTATTTCAGAGGAGTGATTAGGTCTGCCCTACCCTTTTTCTGTGGCACTCCTTCACATCCTTTCCTTCCTCTACTGCTGTACTATCTATATTTGCTGAATTAAATGAAACAGTGTTTTTCTGTAAGATCACAGCCATGGATGATAGACCCTTCCCCCAGCAATATAGTTGTTACAATGGTAATATATTAGATAGATGTAATGATAATACATTAAATAGATGATGTTCCTACAGTATTCCACTGTGATAGGAACAGGTATTGATGGGTAAATCATATACAGGCAGTAGAATCTTGTGGTCTTTTTTTGTGTATGCTCTCTTATGGAGCTCATCTGGTCATAATGCAATTCTACAGTTCTCCAGCTTTCTTCTGTCACTGAGGTTGGAGATATTTGCTGGTTGAATTTCACATTGCCATAAGAGCCCACAAGTTTCCTAAAGGACACAGCAGAAACACATCTCACCATTTTCAAAACGTCTTCCCTCCTGATTTCTAGCACTCCACCCATCATGTCATCAAGAGCACGCAGTCTTTCATCATCCTGGGAACAACACAAAAAATACTTGAATGTATAAAAGAAGTGTAGCAATTACAAGTTTTGGGGACAGAAACAGTGTTCACCTCTAGATTATTCAGTGTGTCACTAGTAGATTGATGCTCTTTGGGGATGTGTGTGAAACATGCCAGAAGTTTCAGAGTTTTTTCTGGTGAACAGATGTTCATATGCCCAATAACTTACTAAAACTGCCATTTTGGTAGTTTTGGAAAGAACACATAGGCATAGGGTACTCACGACCAACTGGCAAGCTATGATGAAGGAAGTTGTAGTGTCACTGTCTTATTGTGGATCTGTTTTGGGGCCAGAACGATCTTAGTTTTTTTATAGATACATTTCAAAGCCAGAGGAAAGCACTACGGTCTCCTAGTCTGATCCCTGGAGAACAGAGTCTGCTCAATCAACAAACACATATCAAGCACAAAGCTCCTGATTGAGCAGTAGCATGAATTTGGACATGTATCTAGTTCCCAGCCACCTGATATGGTATTTTAAATTGCCCCTAAGCACATGTTTAAAAACTGTGAGTCTAACACTATCTTTTCTCCCCTCAGCTGACCTGTGTAGTTCTGATTGTAAACAATAAGAGGGAAAAGGCACATATGGTTACCTACCAGTTTAAATTTATTCTCCCATTCTACATTACTGGCATGTTTCAGTGCTGCATTAATTAAAAACCCTAACCAGAGACAAAGGCCTGTAAGAAGAATACTACTTCAATTACCGTAGCAGCAAGGTGTCTTTCCATTTCAAGCTTAGCTAGCAATTCCAATTGCTCTTTCTCCTCTTGAGTCAAGTATTTCTCAGCTTTAATCTGAAGGAAGAAAATGAGGATCATATCAGGTTTCTTTTCTCCAAAAGTGATCACATGTGGACTAAGAACCTTTGGAAAAATGGTGGTTCTGGTTTTGGCTGGGATGGAGTTAAATTTCTTCCTAGTATCTGATACAGTGCAGCCCCCAGCCTTGGGGTTAGTATGTTGGTGGTGAGCAATTGTTTTTCATTTGCATCAGTTGTTTTTCCTGGGTTTTATTTCTTTCTACTATTTTCCTCTCAATTAAATTCATGATTAAGTTTTAATTTCATTAATTACATTATGATTATCATTGTTGTTATTATTATGATATTTTATTTTAGTTATGAAACTGTTCTAATCTCAGCCCATGAGTTTTCTCACTTTTACCCTTCCAATTCTCTCCCTCACCCTGGTGAGATGGGGTAGTGAGCGAGCAGCTGTGTGGTGCACAGTTGCTGACTGGAGTTAAACCATGACAATGGTGCAACACAAATTCTTAATGCTTTCTCTATCTCTGCTCTATGACAATTTCCTCAAGATGAAAATTCTCCTTTTGTACAGCTACAGAAGCTACATTTAAATATCCTAAAATATAAACCACCATCACTTTTGTTGATACTAGTTGTGTTTTGTGCATGCCTATTCTTACAGTGGGATAACATGGAGTGGTGAGAGAGCAATCGGAAAAGATTAACCACACGAGCAGATAACATCAGTGGAATATACTGCATAAGAAACATGGTGTTTCTTTGTAAATAATTAATTGAATTTGTAAGTACATTACTAAGTATGCTCTAATACATAGATTTTTAGTTGGAAACTACTTTGATAGAAAATAGCACTCAGAGAAAACAGAGAAACCCTTAACTACGGAAGCAGTTCCTGAAAGCCTGGTTTGAATGTCAGGAACAAAGAATTCCTACCTAATTTATGGGCATTTTGAAAACTTTTAACATCAATAAATTAATTTTGTATACATTTTATTCATTTCAGATTGACTTATTAAGTCTTTTCTCCTTAAAAAAGAAAGGGAAGAAAATAAGCCAAAAAGATGGTTTTTTAAGTATGCAGACATATCTGCTTTAAGGTTTTTCAGTATTGACGCAGTGTCTGGAAATGCAAAGAATTAGAGAACTGGATTTGAACGGGTGAAATAGAAAGATGCATTCTTCAGACACCTCTGAATCCTGAACGGTGAGCGCTCGCTCCGGCATCTCATCATCTGTAAGGACTGGCTCCCACACTTCCACTTGAAGTTCAAGCTGTTCCAAGATTTCTCGGATCTTCACGTTTGCTTCTTTCACTCGTGCTATCTCCTGCTCCTTTCGTTGTACAATTAAATCAAATTCCTCATTAAAAGCAGTTTTCACTTTGTAAATGACATCCTGGAATACCGAAAAAGGAAACAGCAGTACTGTTCAGGTCATATCCATCCATGTTTATATACTACTCCTCAAGCCATCAGAATCATAAATGTGTCTATTTGTGTGTGTGACAGGGAGATAAACTGGTAAACCCTTTTTGGGAAAATCATAAAGGCACAGTTCAAGCTTTGTTAAATGGAGTTGGGCAGATGATCTCTTTTTGCCTTTTTTTCCCCTAGAAATTTTTATTCATTTTCTTCTACATATTTGGCATTTAAGAAAGAGTCTGAAACAAACATGCTGCTGCCAAAGTAAAATAAAAAATCAGGGTGTCCTCTATTTGGTTTTTTTTGGCCCTCTTCAGCTGAAAGGAGGAGGAGCTTCAAAGAAAAAAACATGTGACCTGTAAATCTAGAGACTGTGAATCACAGGTGCAGGAAGGCAGAGCAAAGGATATACTTTCCTGATGCAACCTGCAGTTTCAATATGCTTTCATGTGATTCTCTGACATATGTAAGTAAAATGTGTCCATTAAACAAACATGGAAACTGACTTTCTAAGAACACCTCAGACCTCATAATAATTTTTAAAAGCATGTATTATGAGTGGATAAATTCTTCTTCTAGCATAAATAATTGATCTCAACAAAGAAAAGTAGAACTTCAAGAGGGTAGCACGTCTCTCTTACTGTGTCAATTTTCTAAAATGCACCATGAAAAGGATACAGACATCCTGAAATTGGATAACCAATTTCCTAAAATGTTGTTCTTCCAAACCCAAGCTGGCAAATCCACAGCACTACATGCATTTATCAGCTTTTGTCTCAGTTACTCAGAGACTGCTGCAACTCTCCATTGTTTAGTGTCAGTACGTCCAAAATCTAACAGTGGCTGTTTCTGCTGTGAAAACCAACAGATATGAGAGTGTCACTGCAGTAAGACAAATTTCAGGAGATATCACCTTCAATAATATTGTCTGATTGAATTTCTGCTCCCTGGTGTGCAAGTCACATTGGTGGTATAGGGTAGATGTGTCCCCACCATACTGAGAGCTCAGGCTTCCATTTAGGCAGTGAGATGCACCATCATCAGCCACTTCTGCTGCCTTCTGTCCTTGCTCAGATAAAGCAGAGTCAACCTGAAGATTTTTCTTCTGAGCCTGCATGTCACAAACATGGCAACTGTGTTAGATTTGTACACGATCCAGTGGCACACGATGAAAAAGATTCTAGAGGTTATATTCTTCAATTAAGCTCAGTGATCACAATAATACAAGTTGAAATGTTCATATCTGGAATATTGGGTCCATTTGTAGGTTCCCCAGTACAACACTGCATACTGAAGCAAGTCCAGTGATAGGCCAGTAATATGAGTAAAGATTTTAAACATTTTACGTCTGAGGACAGAATGAGAGAACTGGAATTGTTTACCCTCAGGAAGGAGAAGGCTTGGGGGGTTCATCCTGTGAGGCTTGTCAAACATGAGAAAAGGCAGCCCAGAGAGGTTATGGGTTCTTTCACCATGGAGACATTCCAAGCCTCACTGGACACAGCCCTGAGTAAATGCTCCACAAATGTTGGACTAGATAAACTTCCAAAGGGCTCTTCTAACCCCAGCTATTCTGTGATTATTTAAGACTAATACAATTTTTTTTTAGCAACATTTCATCTTTATTTCTATCTTTAAATTTTTTTTGCCAACTTCAACAGCAAGAAAATGGGCCTTAGGAATGTTAACTAGATAAAGAAGTGATAAGATGCCAGCTCAAAACATCATGATCTGTACCTTAAGATCAGCTGTCTCAGTCTTCTTTAACTGAAGAACTTTCTTCAAAGTTTCCAGCTCTTCTTTACTACGTTCCTTCAGTGGATAATTACTCACTTGACAATCCATATGGAAGCACTGCTCAAATTTAAAATACAAAAACCCAAAGTAAGAAGTTCTTCAGAATGCTTCTATCAGTTCATTTGTTCAACACCTGAATGCTAAACAGTTACAAAAGCTTCTTAGAATCAGGAATAAAACTGAGGATCAATTAGTACAGACAATGTATTAAATACATGGATGTGGTCTCTTTATCCATCTTTATCCACAGAATTAAACCAGAACTGGTTTTTTTTTTGTAAAATGACTTGCTCTTTCACTACCCTTGGGATAATCCAGTATCATCAGTTTGACTCATCTCCCTCTGTTTACAATAGGCAAAATCAGGGTTAAGTTTTGCCTTTATGTTCTGTGTAGCAGAAGTCATACAGACTGCACAAAGAAAACTAGTGTTTACTTCTCCTTTTAGCAACACTGTCTAAATATATTGTCTGAGATCAAGGAATTAAAGTGTTGCCTATTTGCTAATCAGCACCCTTTTCCACCTTAGAAGGTAAAATCAGCCAGGCTCAGACAAAATGAACAGAATAAAAGATTTCCCTGAGCCCTGGGAAGAAGTAAAGTTTTTCCCACACCATAAGCAAATCAGAAATGTGTTATTTTGTCTCAGTACCTTAAAGAATAAATAAACTACTGCGGAAAATGTCTTAAAAAGCAGAGGTTACCTTAACTGCACGCCCTTTTACACACATAATGTCCCAGCACTCATATTTGATTAAATCCTGCAAGTAGCAGTAGGATAAACTCTCCATCTCAATCTCCTTCCTCGCCTTTCAAGATACAGAAGAGAAAACAAGATGTGATGCAAAGTAACAAGATATGGACAATTTGCACTGAGTTATTGAAAGAAAGCTAACAGATGAAATGAATTATTAATATTTCATCATCTCAGACTATCACTACTATCTTCTCCAAAACCTATATTGCATAGTACCGAAGCCATCATTTTCTGTGTGACAAAAAGCATTCTAGAACTTAAGCAACATGCCCAAGGCCAAGTGTGAGATTTATAGTTTCTGGCATAAATCATATTCCAATTTGCATGGCCTGCATCAGCAGTTTCACCTGCTTCAAAAGGTGACTTTAAATACTTTTCTGTTTTCTGCTTCTCAGCAGTGAACAGCAACTTTGAGATAATCCTCTGTTATTCACTCATTTTTCTCCTTTCCACTGATAGTTTTCAGATGTTCCCCCATTCTGCCATACCCTGGCCACATCTTGTTCAGCCTCTCCTTGCACTCGTTCCTGTTCTTCTAAATCCAGGTTGAACTCCCAGTGCTCGAGTTTCTCAATGTCTGGCACCTGCTCATTTTCATGCATCATTTTCTGAATCTGTTTTTTATTTTAATAAATATAAGAAATAAAAAGTAATTTGAATGTGAATAGGGGAAATGCTATTTTTAACACTAGAACTTGATATCAGAGAAAATTATTTTAATTGCCTGCACTTTTAACTGCCTTATGGGAAGAAACAGAAGAAAAAGGAGAGGACAGTATTTTCTATAATGGAAGGTTCTTAGGCAGAAATAAGCCTGCTGAGGGGACAGATACAGGTATAAGGTACAAGGTATAAGGGTGGTACAAAATATTCATTTGGAGCAAAGGAAACTAAGAAGCAGACAGTAGCTCCTGGCAGTTTTAGGAGTTCTTCAGGTCCCTGAAGAAACACATCTCTTTAATACCTGTCTGCTCAGAGTTTATGACAAAAATGTAACTCAGCACTAGAGCTCACAGCCATTAAGGAAGTGTTCTTGTAAACAAAACTGGGAAGCTGAGCCATTACCCTTGTAAGAAACTCACAGTTTCACGCAGCTTTTTAATGCCCATTTGCACCTCTTCCTTCTGGTTAGTAAATCTCTGTGTGTCTTGTCTCATAACCTGACATACAACAAATGCATTGTTGAAAGACAAAAAAAAAGCCAAGAGAAAAAAAAAATACTGAAGTAATCTAAAGGGACATTTTCTGTACAGAAAATAAAATGCCAGAGGTGTTAACACCTGAAACAGACACAATCCTTATTCAATAGGATAATCCTTAGAATTGCACAAGAGAAAACAGATTTTACAGTCAGGTCACATTGTAAACCGGTTGTACAGCAATAGAATTTGAAAAAAAGAAAATACTAAAGAAATACATAATTACAAGGGCAATGCTTACAGACACATTGAACTGCATAAAGCCTACTGCCAGAATTTTTTAATCCTTAGATTTTTCATTGTTGAAAATTTTCACTGCTTTCATTTTTCATTGAGTAACCTGTTTGGTTTCTGGAAATAATCTTCTGTGCAACTTTTTGACATTTAGAATAAAAAAGTCTTTATAAGTTTCTAGAAGAAGTGAATTTGTCAGGCTTTTTTTTTTCTTTGCTTTTTTTTCCTTTACTCCTTGTGTAGAAGTGCTCTTCTGGTCTTCAGAGCTCCTATTGTGCTTGGCACGTTCTCGATGTGTTTATAACCTTGGCCTAGAATTTCTAAAAGTCTAGATCACAATGGTTAAAGAGAGGTCCAAATGTTAGAAAAGCTTTTGAAACTAGATCCCTTTACAGCAAATACCTTAGAACCCCAAGTAACTAATGACCCTTGAAAACTCTGGCTTCGATTAGTGCTTGTTCTGTGAAAGTACCTTCTGCATTTTCTGGCCTATCCATGTCATGTCATTGGTATTCGTGACATTTCCATCTTCTTCTGTCACCTCCACATTGGAAGATTTCAGTGGTGCCTCCTGAAATTAAGGATATAAACATCTAGCTCAGGTACTTAGAGAGAGAGTGAAAGAAAGATGGAAATCAATGAAAAAGTGGACTCCCATTAGAAACACCACCACCACCATATTAGCGAGTGTTACATTTTTGTTGCCTAACCAGTCCCCACATTTGATCCTGCAAACTCTTGCTATTGTGCAAAGCCTTTTGACTCAAATGATTGACTGGACTAATCTCTGTAATTGCAAGTTTGATTGATTCCAATGGAAAAATATAGAATTAGTAACACACAATGTATAGCAGTAACATCTCACTTGGAATGACACGTAACTTCACATGAGGACAAACTGACAGAATTTTCTGTGGCTGAGGAAACCAAGTGAAACTGAAGATGTGAATGTCATTTTCCCATAAATATTCCATTTCTTTGATAGTACTCTTCTGCAAATTACTATTTAAGCCTAATCAGCCTATCCTCGGGGTTATTCTTCCACTTGAACAAAAAGATCAGTGTATTAAGGACAATTTTTATCATGTACAATTTCAAGATAATGATCAAACTTTTTTTCCCCATAAAAATAAAGAAAAAAACATTAAATTTCTTTACTGGAAGTGATTTTAATGTGGATTCTGGGTCAAACTTCAATTCTGGCATAGATTTTAAAAACGAATTTTCATCTGAAGTCGACTTGTTCAGTATTTCAAGTAGAGATTGCCAGTAAAGAGCAGCTTCCTCAACTTCAGTTTCCTTTATCTCCCTGGTAAACAGAAAGGGAACTGATGTATTTTTTTTTGTATATTATGGAAAAGGACAAAGTATTAAATACTCTTTATAGCACAATTATTAAGTTGTTTAAAAATGACTATTCAATATTTTTGTATTGTTTGAGTTCTAGAATTGCATAATTAAGTGAAGTCTCCACAGAAGTAAAAATTGTGAAAGATAGATTGCCCATATTAGAAATATTGCTCTGACAGAGTAATCTTTAATCTATGCATCTACCTGAACATTGATTTTACCACAGAAAAGCTGTACATTCAAGTATCTCTTATTCCTAATGTCTGCTAAGAGCTCTCTATAGCCACAGTAGAATTCCCGTTAAAGCTGTGATGTCTCCTTATCACTGAGATAAAATAGTATCTCAGGAGATTACATCCCTTACATCCCCAGGGAGGCCTTTCCAGAGCTGATTTGAGAATGATAAGAAGTATCACTATTGATGATACTTCCCAGAAGATACTCCTGTATGTTGTGCTGCAATCAGACCCAAAGTGCAAGACTTTTCCTGAGCTAGGGAGGCCAGGCTGCCTCTAAAGATGAGAGGAATGATTTTATTTCTATCCAATTCTTCTCCTTACTTTGAGACTAAGAAAAAGGAAGTCTAGAATCACAAGTAGATGCAAAAATTAATCTATCAGGATACAAGAAATGACACAATCAATATTAGTCTGCCACTTTATACATACTTCCACTTCAGACACACCAGGGCACAATCATTTTCACCGTTAACTAGGATGAAATTGCCATCCAGGGAGAATACCATGGATCTGATTCCCCCTCCTTGATATGACTGACAATGCTTTTGAGCAAGTATGTCCTAGAGAAGTCATAGAAGCAGTATCAGCAAATACATTTTTATAATGGAATATGTCTTTAAATTATTTTTATTATTTAAATTTTAAAAATATTTTGATGTTTCTTTATGTTTAGATAAAAGTAAATCCAAAATGGCAATACAAAGTACATAAAATACTAGGGTTTTTAAGTTTAAAAGGTTTGACTACACATGGGACAAGTTTGTAGTACATTGATTTTGCAGCAGATAAAGAACAGTAGCAAAATTATCTACACTAAGATTTACTGAAGAAGGAAGTAAGTGGTTTGTGTACACATTCATTATTAAAACAATGGTACTGTATAAAGCTGTATCAGTTCATGTTCAACACAGATTCTTCTCAAACACCTTCTATTCAGGTGAGGAAAGGTTTACAGTGAAGGAAAGTAATTTTCACACTTCTGTCTCATGTAAATCAAGCAAAGCCTGTGCCCAGATGCCCACCTACCAGAGTAGAAGTATTGTAGATAAACAAAACACCATCCTTGGCTGCTGCTGCCAGCCACTGGCTGTTGGGTGATAAACAGAGCAAACCTGATCCAAACTGATTGCTAGGAATCCTCTTTTCTGATGAATATACTGATGGATCTTCCAACTTATTCTGCCAAACAAGCAAGAGGTTAGCAGCAGTTCAGATGATATGTATGAAATAGCTACGCCATTTTGAGAAGATTAATGAGAGGTTTGTGGGCTACCACATCCATTGCAGTTTAAACTGTTGTTGGATTACTAAACTCAGGAACTAGTGCCACTGCTGTGCTGCTGATTTGCTTCTCATCTCTGCAAAAGAGTCTGGATTCAGTATGTTTGAGCCTGGAATTTCTTGGCTCAGAAAGGATGTGACATGTCAAGGGGGAATGCTGACCTTTAGAATTCACCTTTTAACTTGACTTGACTCTTAAACTGTGGGAGACCTATGAGCTGCAGAGAGCTGCAGTTCTTCAGCAGGCAATGACAGTGGCTTCCTGAAGCCCCGTTGTGAGGCTGGGCTGAGTTTGCATCTGGGAGTCCTGGGCTCATGTTGGCTCAGCCCCTTCAGGAGCTGCATGCCCAGGTTACTCAGCAGACTGCACAAACCCACAGCTCCAGCACAGAAGCCACTTGTGAAGTGCCTGCAAGCGGTGTGGATTTTAAGAACCAATATAATAGAATAAGGACATTATTTTTGCCAGGTTTCTGAGCAAGTGGTAGGATACTAAAAGTTGATGAGTATGCATGGAATAGGTATTTTGAGTGGAGAGAGGATTTCTTTAAGATAATATCCTGCTATATTAATTCCATCTACAGTCTTTGTTTGCTGGTATTTAACCATCACCCAAAGTAAAGCAACTGCAGAGAATTACCTCTTCAGAGAGGTGGTATTTACAGATGAAAGGTGCACAGGTGCAGTAGCCATACACAATGTTATCCTTCAATCTGACTGCTGAGCTCAAAGGGCAATCCAGATCATATTGCTCCTTTTTCAAGTCACTAGCATTAAACATTCCTTGTTCATTCACATACTTATCATTATCTAAAAGATTGACAAAAAAAAGAGGGAGAAAGAGGCATCACTACCACTAATACAGGTGCTTTGTCTATCATGTAATTGTGAAAATGATCCTCAGCAAGGAGTGAGCATGATGTAACTTTTCAGGGAAGAGATTGGGAATTAATTACTTAGATTTAACACCAACTCAGTGAGTTGTGCTGATGTAGCATACTGCAGTGAAGCAGAGCAATAGCTCTACTGGCTCTAAAGAAGTACTAGAAACAGTTTAACCACAGTGATGTGACAATTTGCATACACTAATTTACTCTGCTTCTTGAGTGTTACATCAACAGTGCTAATTAGTTTGCATGAAGGTTCATGTCACCATTGCCTTCATCTAGAACTTATTTTAGGAATCTCTGCCATGAGGAACACACAGTCTGGGTGGTATTGGTTAAAACACTGCAGTTCATGTCTTCAAAAGGGCATTTTATTCTTTTTGGTTCCCTAACTTGAGCTTTAAAGGGACACCTGAAATTAAGACTGACAAGGCACCTGATATAAAACTGAAATGAAGACAATAACTGTAGATCTTCAGCAACTTTGAAAATAAAGCCCCATTAAGTATGTCTAAAAATAGGCACAAAAAGAATCCAATATTACAGAATATTTAAAGAAAATACTAAGTTTGTTGAAAACTACACAACTAATTTTTGGAAAGTATGTAAAATGTAAGGCCTTTTAAAAATTAAATGTAGATAACTTGAAAATCTGACACTAGGCTTTTTGCCCTAGAAAAAGTTAGTCTATATTTCAATTCTTACCTGTTGCAATTGCTGAAGACAGATGGAAAATTTCCAGGCGTGCTTGTTGGACCTCTGCTACATTAAGAAGTACCATCACTTCAACTGAGTCATTCTTTAAGTCAGAAATTACAGAAAGGTGGAGTACTTCATCTGCCAGTACTGAAGCAGGTAAGGAACATCAATGGAAATTGTTACTGAAGCATGTTGCCTTGTTTTTACTAAGCTATCCTGTGACACAAAACCAGATCCCAGTTCAGAATATATCTCAGCTCAGGAGTGCTGCATGCACTCAACTCCACTTGAGGCACTGGGTGCTGGGAATCCCTAAGCACCAGCTCACTATTATTACATTAGACAGTCAAATCTGAATTTACCTCCAGCTTGAATTGTAGCAATTTTGAGGCTGTCTGCTGATAACTGCCAGATAAAGCACAGAAAAACCCTCCTCTAACAAACCACCCAGACAATGATCAGGCAAATTACAAAAATTATTTAAGGAGATATATGAAATTAATTAAAATGATAATATAATGTCCTTTATACTTAAAATTATGGTGAATATCGATACACACAGATATTATCTGTAAGAATACTGTTTTTGGAAAAATAAATTCACAAATTCAAATGTTTTTTGTGAGTTAAAATTCATCATATTTTATTCCTCACTATCAATCAGCAAAGCTGACAATTTCAGCAGTCCCCATGTTAAAGATGTCTGTGGTAGAAATTTGTAATAGGAGATTATACACAATGATCATAACCTACAGTTTTTTAGTCCAAATTCTCACAAAGTTCTTTAGTTCTTTGCCACCACTATTACTTTTGTGCTGGAGCTGTGATCAGTTTGTCAGCTAAACCATTCTTTTCCCTGTGACTTATAAATACTCTGAAAGAGAAGTAATACTGGTACATTTGCTAACTAAAATTACAAAGGGGAAAAAAAAGCAAAAAACCAAAACCAACCAACCAACCAAACTCCCCAAAACAAAACAAGAAACCCCAAAAAGAACTCCAGTCCTTACAAAATAGGTGGGAAGAATATGTTTAGTCCTCCAAGAAAATAAGTAGAATGAAGGTGAATAGCTTAGCCTGACTGGCAAGTATACTTAAAATGAAGAAAATAGTGAGAAGAAAATGTAATTAATGTTGTTACATGTATTACCTATATATCCCAGAACTTGGAATAATTTTGACGGACGAGCATCTAGAATAAAGATGTGTCCTTCTGTAGCTCTTGCAATGAGGAACTGGCCCCTCTGATCATAACTAGGTAAAATGCAAATCCAAGTAGAAATCAATTCAATACAGTCAATAAAAAGAGTCAAATAATTTCACTCCCTTAACTTGCTGACTTCACTGAGAGCATAAACACAAATTTCAGCTTCTGGGTTTACAGGGTTAGGGGCTGATATAAAGCCCAGTGCTATGAGTGCAGTTTCTAATTGAGTGGGTGGTCAATCTAAAGCTGATCATACTCCACAGCAGTCTGCATTAACAACTTTGTTAAGTCAGAATTTCTTTTACATTCACTTTTTTAGAAATAAAACTATTATACAGATCTTGATATTATTTTGAAAAAACACGTTTTTGCATTGATTTAATTTTGAACAAGCTGCTTTCTGTATCTATTTTTAAACTTCTGTCTTCGGTAGCTGTGAAAAGAGATACATCTGAGTCTCAAATAACAAGCAGATTTATATTAAACTTTAACAGTTCAAAATCCATTGTATCCTTTGCAAAGTAGAGTAAAATACTCTCAAATTTTTCAATAATTGGGGGGTAAAAACCCAACCAACAAAAACCCCAACCAAACAAAAAAAGCCATTTAGATCATTAGCGCTAATTACAAGAGGACTGGTAAATTCCAGAACTTTAGGCAAATGAATAATTAACGATGGCAACAAAAATCCACCAAATAAAAAGAGATGACCAAAAGGCTTAAACTTAACTTCACAAAACCTAAATTTATATTCAGTGAGAAGTAACCCTCTAAAGTCAAATACATGGAATTTTGCATAGTTACTGCATATGGTGATCTTTCAGAAAGGATCTTATACTTCAGTATCTTCTGTGTTCAGTTAAACCTTCTTAAAATACAGATTTATTACATTTCTCTTATGTAAATCCTGCTACTGTAAGCAGTTCAGAATATGCTGGAAAAACACAGAAGCTGTTAAAACATTTTAACTGGTTATTTGTAAAATAAAAATTTCTTTTTTTTTTTGTTCAACCACTATCATTACTCAAGCAATAAACTGACAATATTCCTACCCTACTAGATACTTACTGCAAAGACAGCACTGGAAGTTTGGAAAGAAAAATTTTGTGAATGACCCGTGGAGCTTCAGCTTTGCTAACATCAACGAAACAGATTTGACCTATTTGGGTCCCTACAGCAACACTGTTGGAGGAGGGACAGCAAGCCATAGACGTTGCCTAGTTGAGAAGTAGAAGATACTTAACAGTTCAACATATTTTTATATACTATGCTATTTGTTAGTATGCAGTTTCCTTTGCTACTTAAAAGTCCCTAAAATTTGAAGAAGAAAAGCCAAGTGGTTTATTTAAAAAACAAGTTTTTAACAAAGAAAGTATTTTAGAGACATCATGGAAATTTAACCTATGCTTTGTAGCTACACATCAAAAGCGAATTCTGTTCTTTCCAGAAAAAAACAACCATTATATCAACTCTCCAGGTTTTAAGTAAAAGAAGTTTCACCTAAATAAAACAGTGAGTGCACTGTTGTGTGTACAGCTGTTACAGAAAGGGATCTTTTTCCTTACTATGTCAGATTTCAGGGTTTGAATGCATCTTAAATCAGGACAAAGCATTAACATTTTGAAATACTTTTATCAACTCAATTCTTAAAACCTGTTTTTCATATCAATCAAGGCATTTAGCTTTTATACTTTTGAAAATTTTCTGTTACTCATTAAAAAGAAAAAGAAAAGGCATACCATAAAAATTAAAATTTAGATATTGTTTACAAAGATGTGCTTAAAGACACATCACTAGGACATTTGACTTAAATGTTTCCTCTGCTTTGTAGTCAAGATAAACACGACATGATTAGCTCAAGGAAACATTCTGAAAGGTAACATTCTTTAAATCTCATCCATGGGTTGCTCAAAGACATTACTGGGCTTTGCTCAGCACTGGTTGATCCAAATCTGTGGAATATTATGCTATCAATAGAAAAATATAAAAATTTTAAGTATCAATCACGATTTAAGCTCCTGGTTACACGTACCTCAATATCAAGGTTTAGCTTGCTGAGGAAAGTTCCATCTTCCAAGGACCAAACTTGTACTTCACCTGAAATTGTTACAGACTGTTGAACAGAGAAAAACAGAGTCAAAAGAGGATGAAATAACCAAATAGTCTGGAAGTGACTAGTGATTTCCTATAGAATATAAATTCAACTGATCTCTGAGCATAGCAGATTAAGGGTTACTATCTTCACTTGGGATTATTTAGCTTTTCATTAAGCCCAGTTGCTGCACGGTACACCTGCTTAAGGAATACTTTCAATAATTTTTGTACATTCCTGCAAGTACAGGAATGATCTTTAAGCAGAATGAGACAATTTAGGGCAAAATATGGAAGCTTGATCAATATTAGCACTCTCACCATTCTGACTGCTTCAATTCTTCTATTGAAGAACCTGCTTATAATTTTCTTTGCACAGGAAAGCCTTGAGGAGAGGTCTTGTTTTCTCATATGAAAAATGATGGATATCAAAGCAATACTTGATTTCTTCCTATATCCAGGCAATTTTGTAATCCCTCAGTAAAGTAAGGCTAGAGCTCACTCAACCTTCACATTACTCATACACAGCCAAGTAAAATTCAGCATTCCCATGCTAATGGTGAACAAAGAGATTCAGCCAACTTAATCGACTATGACCCCAGATTTTCTAGGCTGGCTACTTGGAGAATTCATGACCTGGAAATGAATTACTGGCTAAAATACATGTCTTGCAGGAGTAAAAGACAATGAAAAGCAAGGAATTTCTAAGAACGGACAGGTCCACGAGTAAGGCATTCTTTGTCCCTGGACCCAGGGCAGAGGTATCTCTCAGGATGTTCCAACCTGTGCAGAAGACTGAAAAGATCATTAGCAATTGTTGGACAACATCAGTTCTCTGAACTAAATCCATCTTTTGCTCAGCTATCTTCCTGAGCGATATAAATCACACAAATCAGTAGCAGAACCAATACAACATGAATTATCCAACCTGCATTCTAGGGCAAGTTCTGGCCCCTTTATAGGCTATAGCTGAATGAATGCCATCTACTTCCTTAATGAGAAGTTACACAACTGTAACAAATATCAGAACAGTCCTGATTTCTGCAAGGCTTTTAATTTTGTGCCTTAGCAACATATTGGTTACCCTGAAAGAACTACTGTTCTATATTAGAAATAATACAATTTCTTACCACACAGTAGTTGTTCCCTGGAGTAAGAAAATCAGCTGCCAGAAAACAACTGCTGGATGTGTCCAAGAGTTTGACAACTTCTCCACTATGGGCAGGTTTGTAACTGTAGACTGTCCCCTGACAAATAAAGAGAAATAATCCATCACTGGCTATGAAACTTTTATTAAAAGCTTTTGAAGACTTAAAAAAACCCCACTATCTTTCTGAGCTTCACTCTTTGAACTTTTATATTTGACTCTAACCTGAGGTAAAAAGTGCCCAGGAGGATTCATCTGAATTACACTAGCTGAAGAGGAGGTTAGTTCATTTTAGAGCGATCCAGCTAATCACATTTTCAAGAAGTTTTGTTTCTCAAACTTGCTTTAATAAAATAATTACAACACACCAAATCTTATGTGACTCCAGAAATTAATAAATATTCTAAGCCAACACAAAACTTCATGTCTGTATAGAGAACAACTCTAGTGCAGAGTCACAGTAGGTCTGACACACCCAAGGTACACTTTTCTCCCTGTGCAGGCACACATCAAGCCTGGAGTTCATGCCCAGTAGATCCATGACCTGGACACATGGGAGACCCTGAACATGTCCTCAACTGCACACACACAAGGATTTTTGTTGGGAAGTCTCAACATTAGGTACTTCATATTCCACCACCTGTAGGAGACAATTTTCCTGCGCTTCATTAAAAGTCTTTCCAATTTTCAGTAGAAACACAGAATGGACTGTGTTCACCTCTGATATAATTTGTTGACTTGTGTGATTACATTAGATGTTTTGTACTAATAGTATCAGCATATTCACATAGAGTCACAGGAATATCCCATTCTGTAGTGCTGTTATCTCAAATGCTGTACCTGGTCAGTGACAAGCAGAAGACTGGTGTAATCAGGAGAAAATATGAGGCTGGAAATGGGCTGTGAGATATCTGCACAGATTTTCATCTCATACTGCAGCTCTTTGATGTGATAAAAGATTAAAATGCCCTCCTGTGCAGAAAAGTACAAATCCACATGAGGTCTATGTCACTTATACTATCTGGCAAACTGAACTGCAAGATCTGAAAATCACTAGAGTAGCAGTGTTTAACTGCACCCCATCACCAATGGTCTCATTTGTCTTTAGTATGTTTAAGTCAAAAGGACTCTAAACTGAAATAATAAATCTATTGAACATGAAAGTGTTCTTTAATACAGCTCTTAGTGACAGTCCACGTTTGATAACAACAGACTCTCTCATCAGCTAATGCTTTAGATTTCATGTTGCTCTTTTTGAGACAGTGTAAGAATTTGCCCCCCTCTTAAGCAGGAATGTACAATGGCATTGTCAGATTGGGTTAGATTTAGATTTTGCACAAAACAATTTGGCAATTCCATTGGCCATTTTCTCTCCTTTCCTATTTTTTGTCCATCCTTCTCTTCTGTTCCTCTACAACATTCTTGAATAAAAACAGGATTGTCCTCTTTTATTGCTTCTTTGACTACAAAAATAGAATATTTTCCCACTCTGCTCCCCTGTGTCAAGTCTTAACAAAGTGAATATAGACAGCACCAGAAAGGACCTTTATAGTCC
The DNA here is from genome assembly GCA_013398055.1 of Ifrita kowaldi. Classification (NCBI taxonomy): domain Eukaryota; kingdom Metazoa; phylum Chordata; class Aves; order Passeriformes; family Cinclosomatidae; genus Ifrita; species Ifrita kowaldi. The sequence continues at coordinate 662,262 of VZRS01003118.1, forward strand.
TGCAGCCCTTCGCTTTTTCCTAACTCCGGTCTTTGCAGTGAACTCTGCAAATATAATCCATTTGAATATTCTTTGATTTTCACACACTAAGAGTAAGTTAAAAGCATAAAGGATGCCTTACACTTCCAGCTGCGTACAGTCCCTCATTACAAAATGCCATGGCAAGTAAAACTGTTTTTTGCAGATTGTTTGGTTTGCCACCTGAAAGCACAAAACCAACATAAAATATCAAATTTAATTTATTGCAACAATGTGTCGCAACTCCAAATCTGGGATGATTCACTATTTATTTGTGAGTAAAAAGATCATAGAGTCATTTAGGTTGGAAGTGATCCTAGAAGTCCTCTAATCCAACCCCCTTCTCAGCACAGAGCCAACTTCAAACTCAGAACTAACCTCAAAGTTGGATTATGTTGTCCAGAGTCATATCAGCTAAGGTTTGAATATACCCAAAAATGGAAATTCTGTATCTTCTCTGGGCAACTTGTGCCAGTGTCTGACTACCTTCACTGTGAAAGTATTTGTTTCCTAATATACACCCAGAATTTCTGTTGATGCAAACTGTGTCCTTTGCCTGTCTGGTTGTATCTTCTCTGTAACCTTTCATTGAATAACTAAAGCAATAGTAAAATCCCTCATTTCCTTTTCTCCAGGCTGAACAAACAGTTCTCTCAGACCATCTTTGTATGTCATGCACTAAGACTGCAATAATCTTTGTGGTAATGTGCTGAACTTCCTCCATTCTATCATTTTTTACTGTGGAGCCCAAAACAAAGTATTGGAAACAAACCCCTAAATCCTAACTCAGATAAATTACAAGTGATTGCAGTTCTAAAGAAATGCTAAAACTAAACAGTAGGGAACCTCTTCTAGCAGCACTTACTCCAATTTAAATTAGAACGAACTGAAATTTTTCCACTGCCACTTTCTCCTGAGGCTTTTGATTTGGCTGTCTATTAGCACAAAAGCTAATAATCTTTTGTCATGTAAACACACATAAGATTGCCAACAATGTGTCTTACAGAGGCCAGTGTGAGACGAGTTTTTCTAACCAGTGGCTTCCAGCTGTACTCACATATTATTACTCCCAGACACCAGCAGTGCTGCCTAAAAATCTATTAGCTTCATTTGAACATGGAAATACCTTTCTTTTTCTGCACTTCTCTACGAACATAGGACACCACATCCGCTATTTTCTGCATGAACTCTGCACAAAAGAAAACAATTTATAATGTCAACCTTGTTTGTAAGTCAATATTGCAATACAAGTCAGTTGTATTTCACTCAACTGAACAAAAGACCAGGTTCAGTACACTAAATGAAAAATGTGCATTCTTCCTCAATATCTACCATTTCTCCCATGTATGCAACTGAGCAGGCACAGTTCTCTTACTCAGTTTACAGCTGTAAAAAGGAGATAACATGGACTTGGCGTAGAGAGTAGTAAAGATGCAGATTTATCTTCCTTCTAATACTAAGTTATGGTATTCTTATTTCTAACAATGTTTGCTTGTTTGTTTTTTAATTAGATATACTTACAAAGGAAACTTCGGCCAGTCTGAAAACAATGCCCAAATGAAATGTGGCTGCTTATGATTCTGTTTGCAACACCATATCAGGAATTCAGCATGTGCTTAAAGCTGGCCGTGCACTTAAGCATTCTGCTGAATAGATACAGATTGCAGTCTGTTTTAAATTAAGCAGAAGCTCCAGTATAATATAAATACAGACCATTTTGTTCTTCAGTTTTACAACAGCACTCAAAGATGAACAGGCCAAGAAAAAGCCCAAATGGCAATATTCTTGTTGCCTTCTACTCAACTGACAAAACCAGTTCTGATCACACCTCAGCTTTTCATGTCTTGATGATTTCCAACTCTTGATTTGCTAAATTTAACACTCTGATAGTTTCAAAAAGAGAAATAATGCTGTTTTGTTGGGTTGTTTTAAAAGCAGCCTTCCGTTTTGGTGTTAACTATCAAAAGTGAAAGTCAAGGATACTTGCTGCAGCTTAAAAAATCCTGTACTATGTGTGAACAGAAGAAACTAAGATTACCAGGAGATTATTTATTACCACTAATTCAGTGTCTGTTAGAGAAACAGCTCTATGCTAGGAAGAAGCATATTCCAGTACTCCTCCTAGACCTGACCAAAGCATGAACTTCATGTGCACAGCAGGACTGACACCTTCCATCCCATCAAAGGATGATGGGGTACAGAATGCCAAAGGAACAATTTTTGATGGCTGTGTCTCAGCATCCTCCATTTTGGGAACCCTCTGAATGGGCACAGAAGGGTAGTGGCACGTAGCAGAGCAGACACCTCAGGTTTCCCGGAAAAAGAAGGTGTAAAATGGGCTGCCCTTGACGTAAAACTTTAGTCAGTCATAGCCTGCCAAAGGTCCCCATGAAAAAAGACAGGTGGAGGTGGGAATACACATAGGGCACACAAACCAACTTGGTGAGTTGCAATCAATGAGAGGTCCTCCTATTCCAGAATAAATAAAAAGCAGATTTCTTTGTTTGAAGCCAAAGATATCTTCTGTCCACTCTCTGTGCCTCACACATTCTCCAGTAAAGCCTGGTAGTGTTTGCAGCCTTGTTTTCATCATAAAATAGTCTGTGTAAGAGCTGGTATTAAGGAATGCTATTAAGCCACACTGCTTCAGTTTTGTCGTTCCAAGACTCGTGAGCCCTCAAAGATCACTTCTAACATTACCTAACATAGCAAATGAAGACTATCCAACATTTCATGCAAAACAAAATAAAATATTGGTACTTAACTAATAGTAAAAATAGTACCACTATTAGTACTACTAATAGTAGCTGGTATATTAATAGTTTAATGTTAATCTAGCAGGGCTGGTTAATAAGATCCTGGAAATATAGTTAATTTAATCAATTTTGATGTATTTACAGTTGTTTTGGTTTGTTTGTTTTTTTTCACAAAGAAAAATGAAAGTCAATTATTGGATGTTAAAAACACCCCCACAGAAGCTCAACAGATATTCTCATATGTTTACTGTACTAATAAAAAAAAATAGGGTTCTACAATATAGCTTTCTAATTTCTGTAAGGTACACAACAGGAGAACAGAAGAAAGCACAAAAAGTTTTCACCTATCCCCTTTCCTCCCTACTTGAATGAAACACACTCAGCTACTTCTTACCAGGTGGAGCCTTTTGTTGAAGAACAGAAACACTGTATTTCTCAGCATCAATTGCCAAAACATATCCTTCTTTACAGCCCATGTATATTTCTGAGGTTGCAGTCCAGCAGTGGGCAGTGGGATGCACGGAAGTCTTAATACAATTTCTAGGCTTCAGCATGAAAATCAACAAATTCAATCAACAATTGACAAATATCTGCTCAAGATGTTACATACATTTCAAGATAAGAAAAAAAAAAGATCATCACCTCATAGAGTCTGACATCATGTTTAACATCAGCATTATTTTATTCAGTCATCCCTTCACTGAAGCCAGTAACTTGACAAATAACATTCTTCAAAAAAGTATTTGTCTGGAGAAAGTAGTGAACTCACTTTTCTCTCTAGAAGCTTGTCTAAATGATGAATTATATTTTCAATTACAAAATATATATTTTTAAATTTGCATTTATCTGGATTTATTCTCCAGCACTTGCAGCTGTTATAATTTTATCCCTAGCTTGGAAATCCCTCCAGTATCTTCCCTATCCTCACAAAGAAATTGACCCACCATTACAAGGGCATCTCCCAAACTTTTACTGATAAAAGTATGATAAAATTCAACACACTGAGCTCTTAGAGGTTTCCTTAAATGTCAGAGGGGCACTGGAAGCTCCAATTTAAATGGTCACTTTTTATGACCTCACCATGACAAATGCCTTTCTAACTGCTTTTCAGAATATTCTTCCACTTTATAGCCAAAACGTGAACACGTGGTTCTTGCATACCTGGCACTACTAAAACACATTTTGTTCGAATAGCTTATCTTATTGTATAATCCAAATTGCTCTGTAAAACAGCTCTGTCAATCTTTGTGTCATCTGCAAATAAGTGCTAGAAATATCCCTGACCTGGACTTCCCATGTGCCTTGAATTTCATTTCGCTAAAATAACTCTCATAAATCTGTCATCCATAAAACAGGAAGAACAGAACTTCTCCAGCAAATATTATTAAAGACAGAGAGTGGCCTGTTCAGATACAACAGTAACAGAGGTCATAAAAATACCATGATAGAAAGAACCAGACTAAAGAGAATTCAGGGAGGGGGAAGAGGGGGACAAAACACAAGAAAACCTTGGGACAACATTTCAAAGAGAGGATTCGAAGCACCATGCATGTGTGCAGAAGTGGTGAGGATCACTAAACAATATGATGGATGAAAAAAAAGAAGGTTCTATAATTCTATAAAACACCTGCTGCCTCACTAAAGGTTCTGTAAAAAGAGGAAATATGGATGGACTTGTGATGAAAACATAGGACAGAGATTCATAAGTACCTAGATTTTATTAGCAAAATATACCAAGCACTTGCTATATGATTCCTGGTAAGTAACTTACATTCTATTTATGCTTACAAAGCATTTTTAATTTCTCAGGGGAAAAATGTTGCAGAAATAAAGTATATTAATATTTACCCTATAAATCAAATAGGACTAACATTAATAAATCTATAGCAAATAGGGCTTTACATCACCCAGAGAAACATTTAATACGGGCATTTTTCACTGATTTTATAAGGCTTGAACATCACAAATCTTTGGGAAGGTTGGAACTGAATTTCTGCAAAACACAAGCTTCCTGTGTAAACATAACTTCTGTAATACTCCTTTGTACCTGCTGTCATGACTGTCTTTACACATAAACGAGGTAAAATATGCTAATCCTAGGATAAGATTATGTAAATGCCAAACCAGGCTGCTTCTTGGAGTGTGCATTAGTATGGTGGTGCACAATAATAATAATAATAATAATAATAATAATAATGCTGTCTTTTTTTGAACTTCTCTCCCTTTTGAGTAGCACCTCTTCAGGGAAAAAAAAATTCCATGATGGATCCTTGCCACAAAAAGTTTTATAAAAATACAATGGAATAAAATCGCTGCTAAAGATGAAGTCGATTCAAGTGGGCTTGATTATCCCACTCTGCTCTGCACCGCTGCTGCCTCACCCTCAACATTGCAGTTTTGGTCACCACAATATAAGAAAGAGTGTCCAAAGGAGGACTAGGAAGATAGTGAGTGGTCTAGAGGGGAAGCTTTATAAAGAGCAGCTGAGGTGATTTGGTCTGTTCAGCCTGATGAAGAGACTGAGGGGAGACCTCATTGCAGTTACAACTTCCTAGTGAAGGGAAGAGGACGGGCAGGCACTGATCACTCTGTGGTGACCAGTGACAGGACCCAAGGGAATGGCCTGTGTCAGGAGAGGTTTAGGTTGGACATTAGAAAAAGATTCTTCACCAGAGGCTGGCTGGGCATTAGAAGAGGCTCCCCAGGAAGTGGTCACAGCACCAAGCCTGACAGAGCTCAAGCAGCATTTGGACAATGCTCTCAGGGACAGGGTGTGACTCCTGGGGATGATCCTGTGGAAGGCCAGGAGTTGGACTCGATGATCTTTGTGGGTCTCTTCCAACTCAGCATATTCTGGAATTCTGTGGTAAAGCACATTTAGAAAACTCTGATCTAGAAAAATCTAATGCAAGAAACAAAAGGATGGAAAGCTGTAGGATATTTCAATTCCTTTCCCTCTGCTGCCCCGCTGTGGTTACACTTGGGTACATATCCAGCCTCAGTACGTGGTTCCAGAGTATGGAACACTGACACTTCCAAGAAGCAAACAAGCAGACTGGCAATGGGCTTGCTTTTCAGTGCTGGGGTGTTGGAAAGAGGTGCTTAACTCGACAGGCCTTATGCATGTGATTTCCCTCCAGTGTCAGGACTTAGAAGATCTAACAATGCTCAGCTCTTCTGCTTGGTTAGAAATGGGGTTTATGTGCACAGGCATGCGTAGAGGAGAGAATTAGTGCTGAAAGGCAAAATAAATTCGAGTCCTAAAAGAAATTACTTAGCTACCATAGTCTGGAGCAAGGTGAAAACATGCCAGAAACAGATTCATTGCCTCCCAGTACTGAACCCACAGTTTAGTACAAGGGAAACATACCACCACCACAACAACAAAAGGAACAAGAGCTCTTATTTCAGAAGAAAACCTCTCATTTCTAAATAACTTGTTGTTCGTTACCTTATCAATATTGACAAAAAAAAATACACTAATCTAAGAAAACTACATAGTAAATAACTATCAAAATATTTACCATATAATTTGAAAGAAAAGGAAATCTTCAATGAAGACTATTAGAACAGCCTACTCCTATTCCAGAAATATTTCTTTGGATAAGGACAATACAATCACATTGAGGGTGCTAAAAAGAAATCTAGGTTTTTCTGAAGGCAGTTGGGAATGCAAAATCCCTGTAGAGATCTTTAGTGTATATATCTAGTATTGTTGATAGCACAAACTTTTCCATGTGGAAAAGTTCACAACACAGTTCTGCAAGTTCAAGCATAAGAACCTACTACTACTGAAGAGGATAGCATCCACTCCAGGACAAATTCTATTAAGCCTCACAGACCTAATACAGGAGCTGTTTTTTCTCCCAATACTTCTTGTACAGAATACAAAATACAGAATAAAGAATACAGAATAAAGAACAAAGTGGGTTTTGCAGAGTTCATCTGCAATAACCTAAGAGGCAGTAAGGCAGAAGAAAAAGGCAAGGTCCCAGATGAGCATATATTATCTTCATTCTCATGTTCTAAGTGATTTCAAACATGAGCAGCTCACATGTATTTAGAATCAATATAGGACATTTGTTTATAGTTCTTGATTGTCCTGAAAACCATAGGAAACCAGTTACACAGTTAAAATCCTCTACCATTGTGAAAGCATGAAGCAATGAAAAGAGGATGAGGTCAGGAAAACATAATTTCCTGTTTCTCTTTTTTGATTCTTCTTTGTACACTATCTGATCATACAGAACTCCCATTTGTCCACTGAGAAGATGTAGTATAATGCCAGTGTCATCTTCTGCATGCCAGTTATGGTGTCTCATATATATCACAAGCCACCAAATAGAAATTGATGGTCTTTTTCTTAGAAGAGAATCCCAGATTTGCAAGTTAAATGTTTTCACACATCTAGTTTGTAGTCAGGTGAAAGTAAATTTCAAACAAGATGAGAACACTTTTGAAGCCTCTAAAAAGAGGCATCTCAAGGGAGGATAAAAAGTAAATAATCAAATACAAGTGAGACAAATGGCAAGGTCCAACACTGACAGTGGTATGGGAATGTATTTCAGAAGCAGGGGTTGCTGTCTGGAATACAGCCTTCAATGTTTCCATAGCCTGAGACATTTTCAAAGTCAAAAAGAAAGCAATCCCAGAGGGAAGTAAGGATACATGAGGATTACTATCAGTTTAGCATGGGAATAAGTTTTCAAGGTTTCAGCAGGTCATTTTAGCTTGGGCATAGTTAAATGCTGACACACTTCATACTGCTTCTGGGAGACAGATTCAAACCTCCACTGCACAGATACATGACTGTGCTAGGACCTACATCAGATATCTCACCACTGTACTGCACTATGCAGCAGCTTCGTGCCTTCTCAGTCTCCTGTCAATGGATTTCAAAAATATTGCTGAAGTAACAGATCCATTTACTGGGTTGCACCTATTTAGTAAGCATTAGAGTTATGAATTTATTAACACCTATTTGTATAGAAAGTATAATGATTTGGAATAGTAAAAAGGAAAAAAATTAAGTAACTACCACAAATGTTTCTGCTTCATCTCCTTCCAGTCCAGCAATGGCTGAAACTGGCAAATCAGGGCCATAGTATGGATCATCATTACGAGAAGGTGGGAAAAACAAATCCTTGTGAGGAGTCACGGTCCCATGACCATCAGGGAGTTCCACAGGGCTGTGAAAAGGCAAAAGACACAGTCTGAGGAGAAGAAATGTGAATAGTAAATGCTGATACAAACCAGAGAAGCTGTTTTCAAAATGGGCTTTATTTCTGCAAAAGTAATCGAGGAAAAGTGAGTATGCCTATGCATTTACACAGGTATTCTGTAATGCCAAAACACACAAAAACCTTTGGTATTTTTTTCAGATCACAAATTAAGGCCTTGTTTATACTTTCATTAGTATAAATATCAGTGACAATATATTGATGATATTAGTAGTTAACTAGATTAAATACAGTTGGGAATGGTAGAGTAGCTGCCGCCTCAAAGTATATGTTTTATACTTTGAGGACTCCAACTTGAATGATACATACTACTTTTATACCAACCTCAAAAAACATTTTGGCATCAATAAATTCTAGTTTTGCTGTGCTCAGTGAACTGCATTGACAGAGCCATCCTCTCTGGACCACTAAATTAGTCACACAAACTGGAAATCACATAGAAAACTGATACTCCTTTTGGTACAATTTGTGATTACAAGAAGACATTGTTTAACTATGCTTACTAGGAACAAATTGATCCAAATTTGATGATTTCATATCTACAAAAGCAATGCTCAATGTAGCCACTTACAGAAAAGCAGTCCAGGCACTACCTTAGTGTAGTCACACAGCTTTTGATCGAGGCTGCCAAAGCACCTGATTAGTATTAGCTTCATGGTGTGCATAATCTGGTCATGTGAGTACTGAGAAATGAAATCATAAATTTAACTCACTTGATTGACTAGACAGATTTATAGTGGTTGTGATTTAGCAATTACTGACTGCAATTGCTAGGTGAACTAAGTGGGACTAAATCCTTTGCAAACAGACGTGTGTTGTTAGTCTCTGATATTAAAATATACTTGTAGATTTTGCCCTTAGCCTGAGGGCTGTTCCACTCACTGTCGCGTGAGGTGATGCTCGTCCTTACACCTCTCAACGTGCCAGATGGTGACAGAGCTCTCAGCAACGAAACACAGCTGCTGCCAATTCATAGGGTTAAAACTCAGAGAGGTCCCTGTTAGCCCTGGCTGAGACTCACTGCACAGGAGGATATTTTCTTGCCAATTCCTTCATTAAAGAGAGTAAAAGATAATCAAATTCATTAAACAGGTAAAAAACATTGGAGCCAAAGATCTGGATGTGATTATGACTGATGTTCAAGATCCAGTTTGGAAAACAAATACTTTGTCCCTGACAAAAAATTACCGCTGTCAAACAAGTTAGGTCCTCTTGAGAATGAAAAGGATGTGGTTAATTAGCCAAACATAAAATAATTACTGCTAGAAAATGATTAAATAACTGACATTTTAGAAACATTATCATGCACTCCCTTTTGTGAAAAGACCAATGGTCATGAGAAATGGATTTTTTTTTCATTAGCTCCATCAATGACTACTCAAATGGGCCCAAACAATTAACTCTTCAGCACCCCAGCCTTGCTTTTCCAATCTGTAACATAATGACTGTAATGCTTGCAGCTGGAAGGTGTTATAATAAGGAAACAAATCACAGTCAGCCTATGATTATCTACAGATTAATTACCTAGGTAATAGAGTAATTGTGTTGTGAATGCAGACATACAAGCTATGGCTGCATTAACTAATTTGGGCACAAACCAGGGCAGAGGTTGTGTGGAGCTGTTATGTATAGCTGACAGAAGCCTGGGAATCTGCTTTCCTCTGACTTTTCTTTTGTCCAGTATAACCTATTTTATGTTCTTGTCATCTAATTTGCGTATTTTTCAATATTCAGATTAATATTTGATGGTATTTGCATTTTTAGGTGCTATCCAAGAACTGATCAACATTATTTGAAGAAAATGGTTAAAACTGTTTCTTAATTTATTGGACAATCTATCTGACTGTTAATCTAAATAACATTTATAGCTTTAGTATTTGTCATTATTGCTGAGAGTAAAAATCTAAAATGCATACACTACTGTAAATGGATTCAGTATAATCCCTTAGTCTGGCTGTAATAAATCCACTCACAGAAATAATCACAAAGCAAACAATGGTTAACATTTATAACATATGCAAAAAAATGGGAATTATTCATACATATGCAGTAGCCCTCATAAAAATTACAGGAAGCTATAAACTACAATTCTCACTTTTAAAGATATCAGTGTATCTTTCTTTCTAAACATCTGTCAGTGTGTTCTTGTCTCATACCTACCAGATAATACCAACTGGGTTTATAGTAGATAATTTACTAAGATCTGAAGCTATGGTGAAACATGTATCTGAAAAGGAATTTGACATTAAGCTTCTCCTTTGAACAGACAAGAATAAAGATTAGGGATAAAATATCTCAGATGAAAGGCAGCTTTTAGTTATCCACAAGGTCTTTATATTTTGAGACTGACGTCTTTCAAAACATCTCTTATACCTCTGATTCCAAACTAGCTGCTTAAAGTACTGGGGCTGTGCAACTGTCATATAGTCATGACATCTAATGCTCAACACTGAGATTTCTGTCAATGAATGCACAATGTAATCCAATCACAAAAATGAAGGTCTTGATTTCACAGTAAATTCACACCTCTGTTCAAATTATTATAAATTCTAAGCTTAATATTCTAATGTTATTGTATTTTGTTACAAAATTCTTTGTGACTTAGGATGGTTTTTTATGACAATTAGCTGCTGATAGTTGTAACATGCTGATTCAAAGTGGTTAAAATTGTTTGGCCTTGGAAATTGCCACTATTATAAAGCATTTAAAATTTCTAGGTATTTCTGGTTTTAAGAATAATCTAGCGAAGTCTTCCAGGATGGAGCATTTTTGTTTAAGAGCACACAATGAACACACTGGACCATGTGTGTCACTTCTATAAGCGACAAGTGTGTCAGCTGTCAGGCCAGTGAGGCTTTGTTGGTTTCCAGTGTGATATTCACAGATATCCTTCTTGAAGTAATGTGTATGATCAGAGCTCACAACAAACATTATTCTTCTTCAGAAGGGATGAAGAAGAGGCATCTGTAATAGTATCTACTCTCATTACTAAATTCTGAAATTCCAGGAGTTTCTGCAACTTCACTTATAATTGTATAAGAAAAGATCATCATTAAATTGAGACTGTACCAACTATTCCTTATATGTCCTTGCTTGCCTTTCTCCCTCCTCATTTGTTTTGAAGTGCTCAGACTCCACAGTCAATGGGAGCTTGCTAGCAATGGAGGCAAGAGCAGAACTGTATTTTACAGTACAATTAAAATATTAAATATTCTACCTTTCTGTATCTGCACTGCATTATATATTTCACGTCAATGAACAGAAAATTATGATCTAACCCAGTGATCCAAGTTAGTGTAATCACTGAGCAAAATTATAAGCCAGAAGTAAGATCAAGCAAAAGTAATTAAGAGGACCACTGAACAGTCCAGGGGGACAAACCAGTGCAAATCGGCTTTAGAACCTTTTTCCTCTTTTCAGCAGGCAACTTTCTTCCACAAACAGCATGGGCTCAACTTCCAACAGTGAACAGATAATCAACTGATGCTGAAGGCTCTGGAATTACTCCAAAAAACAAAATTGGGAAGAAGGTAGAAGATAACTTTGGTACAGCTAACAGCCAATTTGACTGGTGTCTACTAATACTAGAAAACAAACAGCAATTTTGGTACAGAAAGCTTGCAGAACATGATCAGTCAGGGGAAAAAAAAAGAGATGAAGGCAAACAGTATGTTTTCCAAATTTGTTAACTTAACTTACGTTAAAACAGTAGTCACACAAAAATATGAATTAAATGCAAATGGTATGAGAAAATTTTTGTTTTTACTCTTACCATACTGAAAGAACAAATTCTGGGATCGAAGAGTAACTGGCCAGATACGGGCCTGTGAAACTAAATGCAAGTAAGGTGTAGTCCAGCTGAGCATCACCTGAAACGTAAAAATAAAGAACATGGTCTTTGATTGTCCCAGACTTTATTTTATAGTATCACAGATACTCTTCTCACTTCCTTTATATCCAGTTAAACTCTTTAAATATTTGCCAGGCCCTTGATTTCTTTGCTTTACTGCAGATTATTCTTTTGATTTGATCATAAAAATGTTCCCTATGTATCACTGCTTGGAATTTTTTTCAATTGTTTTCAATAATACCTTGAAATTGTAAAGTATTTCTCCCCAAGTCCCATGAAATCCTTTGAAGTCATAATTTTATTCATATACATGAAAAAAGCAAGTAGCATGATCCTTATTTAAATGGCAAGGAAACTGAAACATGAATAGGGTAAGAAACTTAACTACGGAGAGAAATTACATGAAGCAGGCAAAAACACACATTAGATCCTGGACTCCAAAGTCTAACTGCAAGAACACTCATCCCTCTCACATTCCGAATTTCTCATCTGGCTTTCAGCAGTCTGCTTGGGAGTCTACTGCAGCATGATTTTGTTGCTTATTCTGACTACATTTTCCTAAAACTAATTCCATTTAACTCCTTTTCCTTTCAAATTAGCTTCATTATGTATGGTCATATTCCCACCTAGCTTGAACCTAAGTACAAGTAGTGCAGTGGAAAATTCCTTCCACTGCTTTCCATGAATCTCATCATGAGATAGTTCCCTGTTACACTGTTTTTCAAGTCTTATTAAAAAAAAAAAACAGCCTCAGGAACTGGATGATTAAAGCATTGTTTTAATGAAATGATGATGATGAGGGTTACCACATCACTACCTTTTAATTCTGTCGGTTTACTCAGTTCTGGAAAAGTGTAGATGTATATGATGGGATTGAGCTTCCGGTCGGAAAAGGCCAGCACCTGACTGTTGGCATTTGCTGCAAAGGCTCCCACCTGGCCAGTCTGACACTGCAGGGCTCTTGTCTTCTTTGTTTTGATGTCCAGGAAGAGGATGTAATTACCACAAGGATAGCAGACAGTTTGATTGTTGATAAAGCCAAAGTTCATGTTTGAGAATCCCTGAACCCAACTGAAATTAGAGCAACTGAATGTTAAAACATTAATCAAAGACACACATTTCTCAAAATACTGTGCAAAAGGGCATGTTGTAGCCTAAGTTACACTGAACTGATGCTTGGCATTTGTTAGATTCATCCTCATGCCCATGTTGTAAAACCACAATAACTGAGATCTGGTATTATGTGGCACCAGTTCAGTGCTTCCAAAAACATATGGTCAATCTTACCCTGATGGAGCATAAAGGACTGGCATAAAAACATGGAGAGATACTTTTATTTCTTTCAGTTTTCACTAAAGTCAGCCGAGTTCACAGGCTCTGGTTTTGTACTCACATATCTCAGCAAATGGTTTAACTTTATTTGAAAGAACCGCATGGGTACAATCTGTACTTGGGACCCAACTGTGTTTGCTTAACCTTTTTGTACTTTCATAGTTCATCTCATACACATAAAATAAAAAAAATAAAGGCATAGCTTCTGTTCATATGAACAGGAGGACTGTTCTGCTTTAAAGACTCCAGTACTTTAACATGGTAAAACTCTGGAATGTAAACAGGATGTGTTACACAAGGACTGAAATAAATTACTTAAGAGGACTCTGCTTATGAACTTACAACATGTCAAGAAATCCATAAGTGCTTGCAGATGTTTTTACTTTTCAAAAAGTGTGTGGACAAACATCAGGGTTGTCTTACCAAAGGGATTTGCATTTACCAGTACGTGAGGATGTCAGTTTAGCCTGCTGGTACCATGGCAGGAAACAGACATCCTCTGTGTACAACACTGCTGCTAACATCTTCTCTTTGCATTATCATTCAGAAACATCCCAGCTCTGCTCTTTTTCCAAATCAGAGAATTTGACTGGGAGAGACCTTTGTTCTCTGCAATGACCAGAAGCATTTTTACACTCCTTTCACAAACTCAGTCAGTCATAAAATCAGCTCAGCAGTTGATCCTTTGTACTCTTAGAAGATGGTACTACAGCTTCAGCACTCTCATATTTAGGAACATTTCAAAATTACTAGTCTTGAGATAAATTTATGTCTAGCAGTAACTTCCCATTATCTTTTCTAAGGAGTTTCTGCTCTTGGCTTCTTTTGCTACATAGGAGTCAAGTGGAGCCAGAGAGAAGTGGGAGCACTGACAAGTGCTTGTGGAGATGAACTGAAAGTCATGGCAACACAGGAGACATTTCAGCTGATAATGTTTTTGTGGGCCTTCTTTCTTACAAGAACAGGTTGTATGGGGTGCCATGGCACGTGAGACCTCTCTGAACCTGTTCACAGGACTAGCTCTGTGCTTTTCTCCAGCACTAGGTCTGAATTAGTGGAAATGAAGTGTTTCTAACTTCTGTTTGTGGAGGTAAAATGAAATCTAGAAAATATATATGCAGGGATAAATTAATGGGGTGACAGTGCAATTTATCATTCTTATACATCCAGTAAGGCCCTAAGAGGACAAGGATTCAGGTTGTTATACATAAAAGAAGATATATCTACATCTCTAGATACAGAGATATATATATATAGACAGAAAACGCCTTTACTGTGCGAGTGACCGCGCACTGGAACAGGTTTCCCAGAGAGGCTGTGGAGTCTCCCTCACTGGAGCTATTCCAGAACCGCCTGGATGTAACCCCATGCACCACGCTCTGGGATGACCCTGCCTGAGCAGGGAGCTTGGACCAGATGACCCACTGTGGTCCCTTTGAACCCGACCGATCTGTGATCTGTGCCCGTGCAAATGCTTCTTTCCCTCTCCCCCCGCGCTGTCCTCACAGATCCCGACAGCGCAGCCTCCTTTCCTCTCCCTGTCTGACCGCCCTATTCAGAGAGCCGCCGCGGGGCTCGCAGAGCGCAGGACATCGCGCACCCCACCCGGGCTCAGGAGCGTGTGGGGGCTGTGCCGGCCGCCCCCACCTCACTTCCAGCGCGGCCTCGGCGGCGCGGGCGGGTCCCTCCATGGCGGGTCCCTCCGTGCGCGACCCCGCCGCCGCCGCGGGGCCCCCGCTCCCTGGCAACAGCAACGACACCCGCCATTGGCCGGGCTCGGAGCGCGCAGCTGATTGGCCCGCGCCCCTGCGCTAGCCAATCAATGAGCAGGGGCGGGTATTTAAAGGCCTGGTAGGTAGGGCGCCCGTTTCTATTTGGAGCAGTGGGGAGCGTGAGGGGTATTGTAGGAGCGCTTATTGTTGATAAAATGCGGTAGTTCTGACCTTGAGCCGCTGATATCTGTGGCTTTTAACCTGGGTCATCATTGCTGCTGTGTCTAGGAAGCAGATGCTGCATCGAGTGTAGGAGTGCACCAGCCTTCGGGGAGAGACTGTGGGTTCTGTCTCTTGCTCACCCTGCGTGGCCGTGCATCTGGTCCAGTGCCATCTGCCTGTCTCTTACCAGCACAGCTGTACCGTACCTATTTTCCCATTGCCTCTTGTGTCTTTCTGGAGTCACCATCCATCCGTAAAGGTGTCCAGGACGAGTCCGGATTTGGTGCTGAGTGATATGATACGGTTTAGAAGTGACAGTTGGGCTTGATGATTGTGAATGTCCCTTCCAAACTTGATGATTCTGTAATTCTGTAAGGTACAAAAGTTGTTACTGGATTGTGTACAATAAAGCTCCTGAAGATTCAGAGTGAGCTGAGAAGTTTTTCCTGGGAAAGAAAAGAAAGTACAGCTGCACCTTTTCCTTTGTACTTGAGGCTTGTAGCCTGGTAACACAGTAGGAACCTCCAGGTGTTTAAAAGATAGATTTTTCTTTCCTAAAGAGAGGATTGTTACTTATAATGTCTTGCTTGTGTTTGCTTGCTGTTACTTCCCTGCACAGTGGCAGTGTGCAGTTGGGCAGTACTGGTGTGCACTCACAGCGCTAGAGAGCAATGATGGAGAGAGGCATTCCTGCCCAGAGGCAGAAGGACAAGCCCGTTCCTTACCTCTTGTTTCCACAGGCGCTCTCCATGCCAGGCAACACCAGGAGAGAATGAGGAAGTGGGTTTATTTTCTTTGGTGTTTCTGAGGGCCTATTGTAGCATGTGGGTCTTGTGATGTTGGTTTGAGTTCCTATATGCCTCTCTCCAGGCTGTGAGTTAGCAGACTGCCTGTGTGTTCCATAATTGCAATGAGAAATTTCAAATTAATTTTCTCTGTTTTCATCACCCAAAATTTTGCTCAGTCTTTCCTAAGGATAGGTACTTAGAGGAATGAGGACTATGTCCTGTAACACAGTTGTTTTTTTGGTTGGGTTTTTTTTTTTTTTTTTTTTTTTTTGGTAGGAGNTTTTTTTTTTTTTTTTTTATGGTAGGAGAAATTACTTTGTTGGCAAAGAACACCCTGTGTACAGGTTCTGTTTGCCTAGGGCATGGCAGACTTGTGCAACCAATTACCACTCCCTTTCTCTGCTGACTGGCTTAGTATATACATAATCAAGCAGCAGTGACTCAACAAAATCACATTCCTCCATTCCTATGGATAATGGTGTCAAGGCCATGGTTATATTACTAGTGACCATCTTTTGGTGTTCCTGTGGTGAGATCACCACAGAAAATATTGGTCTTTGTGATATGGTGTCTGAGGCCCAACTCCAGTGACAAAACCAAACCAAAAGTCATCCACAGGTAGAACTTGTCCCCTATGCAAGCACGGATCCACTGGTGAGGCTGGAGAATGCTCTGTTAGCCTTGGGTGTTTGACAGAGAAATGTGCACTGCCAGGAAGGCCAGGATTTTCCTCCCTTTGGCAAGAGCTGTGCCAGCCCACTGGTCCCTACAAACGTGCTGTTTCCTATTAGTGTACAACTCCAACCTGAAGATTGGTGTGTGGAGCTACAGGAAGGGAATCACTTCACCTCTGTGGTCAGAGATCAGCTTGAACACTGTGTCAATGTGTGAAACTCATTAAGAGGAAAGCATTTCCATTATTATGCTCTAGGGAAAGCTGGTGCAAGGAAGTGCCCTAATCTCAAGTGAAAAGGGAGCAAAGGGACAGAGAAGACTTCAATGTGTGCTTTGGTTCTTTATTTTGCTCTATGCATGCACTGATGCTCCCACAAAGATCCCAGTTGCAGAAGCAAGCATGAATCCCTCTATGACTACACGGTAGTAATTAGGTCAGATTTAACTTTTGCTGTGCCCACTTTTCTGTTGGCCTGTTGTCTCCTCTTGGGGTTTTCATCATGAAGCAGAACAGCTGCAGGAGAGAGAAACCCTTCTTGTTACCCTCGGATCGGGTTTTGGAGGGTGGTCGGTGATGCAGGAGGAGGCACTGAGGGGAACCTGGTGCCTCACCAGCTGCTGGAGGCACTGCTTATAAATACACCGGGCCCGTGGGATGGAGTTCAGCCGTGGGTGTCCTATTTCCACAGGAGTGCCAGAAGTGTTGTGCTGTTATTTGTAACCGAAGAGAGGGAGAGCATCGAGTGCAGCTGAACAGTGCCTGTCCCAGCTGGGTGGGCAGGGCGGTCAGCTCAGGGAGAGACCACCGGACAAGCTCTCTCGGTCGGCAGAGGCAGCAGCGCTGCCGAGAGGGAGGGAAGGGAGGCAGGGAGAGACCACCGGACAAGCTCTCTCGGTCGGCAGAGGCAGCAGCGCTGCCGAGAGGGAGGGAAGGGAGGCAGGGAGAGACCACCGGACAAGCTCTCTCGGTCGGCAGAGGCAGCAGCGCTGCCGAGAGGGAGGGAAGGGAGGCAGGGAGAGACCACCGGACAAGCTCTCTCGGTCGGCAGAGGCAGCAGCGCTGCCGAGAGGGAGGGAAGGGAGGCAGGCGAAGAGGCGGGGCCGGACGCCCGTCCCCGCGGCGGGCGGTGCCGACGGCGCTGGGGCAGGGCGGCGCGGAGGGGCACTCGCAGATCCCAGTCCCAGGTCGGAACCCATCGCGTCGTGCCGGGATGTCGGGCGATCACTCCCGCAGCCTGGGCAAGGGTAAGCGCGGCGGGGCTGCACGGCGGGGGCTGGCGGGGCGGGCGGTGAGTGCGGGCGGTGACGGCCCCTCTCCTCTCCCCGCAGGCAGCGCGGCGCCGGGGCCCGTGCCCGCGGGGCTGATCCGGCTCTACAGCATGCGCTTCTGCCCCTACGCGCAGCGGACCCGCCTGGTTCTCCGCGCCAAGGGCATCAGGTGAGCTCTGCGCCGCCCCGCCGCACCTCCCCGCACCCCAGCGCCCGCACGGAGCCAGCGNNNNGGCGGGCCAGGCTTCCTTTCTTTCCGAAATTAAACATCCCTGAACGAACTGATTGAGAAGAGCTTTCTGTGAGCGATTTTGCTCTAAAGCTTGAATAAGTAGGCTGTGTGTGAAATCAGCTGCATCAAGGCCCAAAGTAAAAACCCCAAGCTGATTTTCTTTTAAAATTATTGCCTGTCATAGCTTGTCCTGGGTGAATGTGAGTAGAGACATAACATACTTTTGTTTGGTTTTGATGTGAGTGGCCATGAAAATTCTGGAAGCTACGAATATTCGGTGTTTCTGTTGTATCACTGCCCAGCAAAACACAATAGTGATTGAATGGGCTTTTTTAAAGAGGAAATGTACTGTGTTCCTATAACATTGTCTTGTTCTTGTGCTGTAGTAAGTTAATGAAATTCAGTGTTTGTGTTTGTTTATTTTTCAAGATAGCCATGTCATTTCAGCGTTCTTAAATGTCATTTCAGCATTCTTCAATGGAGTCTAATGTCCCCCTAAGTTTGCAAATTAAAAGTAACTGTTTTTCCATCCTTTTTGATTCTCCCAAGTCCAAGGCCTGCCAGCAGTTTGTTAACCAGCACAGGGCTGGGAGTTCATGTTGGAATAGGGAATGCTAACAGGTCTCTTGATAGTAAGATGAGAGTTGAGTTAGTTAATTTTGTTTTTTACATGAGTCTTTTTTTTTTTTTTTTGAAAGAGTAGATGCGGTAAAACTTCTGGGTTAGTTTAATTCTGTTTTTATTTAATGTCTTTGGACTGATTTTGGAGCTGGGAGGTTTGTTGTAGCATAGTGATTTTGGAGGGGCTTTATAGCTACCTAGATGTGATAGTTGCCTTCTGGTAACTTCTCAGTTGTTTCGAAGGTTCAGCTGTGTTCAGCAGACTTTCAGGCTTACTAGGAATTTTCTGGGGTCACACATATAACTCAGCATAAACTTTCAGTTTGTTAATGTAGACATATTTCCCATGTATCTTTTTTTTTATCAATAGCTATTTCCCTTTACAATAAACACCTGTTCCATGTGAGGCCATAGGTTGGGAAGATAAGTAGGTAGGATGCTCTCCTGATTTGCTCTTTGGTGTAAGGGCAGGTTAAGGTTCAGGTGCATTTCTTAATTGGGGTGTAGCTCATTTGCAATCAACTGCTTCTTTCTTAGACTGCCCCTGAACTCCAAAATGATAAGTGTGCTGAGTTCTGATCTTTGTTTTTAGCCTGATAGTTGGGTGCTTGTTAAACTAATAAAAGACATGCATGCAGTCTGCAAACAACTCATTTCAAGTCCATGCTTGCTTTCTCCAGCAAAGTGTGGCAGTAATTCTGTGTCACAGTATTAGTCCTGCAAACAACTTCAAAGAAAACGGGAGTACAGGGCTTGAGGGTTGAGGCTCTCAAGTACTGAACTGATGAGGTGACTGTGTTTCACCATGGTGTGGGGTGGACTGGAGCAGAACTGAGCCTGTCTGGGTCTTGTTTCATTTGCTCTTTTAGCCATGAAGTAATAAATATCAATCTGAAGAACAAACCTGACTGGTACTTTGAGAAGAACCCTGCTGGGCTGGTTCCTGTTCTGGAGACCAGCAAGGGCCAGCTGATCTGTGAGTCCCCAATCACTTGTGAGTATTTGGATGAAGCATTTCCAGGGAGGAAGCTGATGCCTTCAGACCCATATGAGCGAGCCTGTCAGAGGATGCTCTTGGAAGACTTCTCCAAGGTACTGTGTGAGCAGAGCGTGATGGTGTTTCTGACTTCACCGTTGCACCAAAAACTGCAGCTCTGTTGCTGATGCTGCTTCCATCCTTTAAGGCAGGTCTTGTGTCTGGGACGAGCACTTAAATAGCAGAGGGGACATGTGGGGCCTTTTGCTGTGAGCACATACAAACCATCGTGCCTCTAATTGCTCCCAGCATTTATGTGCAAGGATGGATGCAGGAAGGCATCCAAGCTAGTGAAAGTCTGTATGACTGAGGTAGGGTTTTGAGCATCCTATGACAGAGCAAAGGTTACTAGACCAAACCAGCTGAATATGTGAGACCTGGGAAGTGACAGTTGCTGTATTTTATTCTGATTCTTTCTGTAGGAAGTACTGTGTGTATGCAGGATGAGGGGAGTGCCTGACAGAGAGAGCCTAAAACCATGGGCAAGAGATGGCACGTGGGTGTGAACATGGAACATGTGTATAGGGAGGTGGTTTTGGCTCTCATTTGTGGTTGGAGCTGGTTGACTGGAATTAACCTCTCTGTACTAGCATGTGATTTGAGGAGTCTAGGAAGTGAAAGAAGTCAGCTTGGCTATGAGACAGGAGAGGAATCAACAGAAGATGGCACAGGGATGTGGACAAAGAAGGGGCTAGGTGAGAGGATATATTTGCAGCAGGCCTTTTTTAAACACACACGATAAGAAGAGAGTTACAGGGAGGTATGTTGCAAGAAACAAAATGTGCAGATGGGAAACACCCTTCTGTTCACTATTCTTGTATTACAAGACTAAAATTCATTACTTTTTGTATTCATTCTTCCTCTAGGCTTTTGCTTGCCTTTTATGAAGTGTAGATTTTTATTAATGGACTTTATTTAATTCTTTAAAGTCAAATCTTTTAAGCTTTAACTTACATGTGATATCTTAACATCTACGTTAACATTTTAAGTTTTGAGTGACTTGCTTGTATTCTTGTACTAGGTGCATTAAAAACTTTATACTTTCCTTTGTATAGATAACATCCTTGCTTTTCAAGCATGTTTTGGCAGTCAAAGATGGACAGGACACCACGGCACTGAAAGCAGAGATTGCTGAAAAGTTTGGCAAACTTGAAGAGGTGAGAGTATTTCATGATAATCAGCAGATTGCCAGCCTTTATATGATTCCTTTTTTCCTTTCATGTCATGGCCTTTGGAGGTGGATCTTTCATTTAGTTGGTAGTTACAACAAGAAATAATCTCTCAATTTACTACCCCAGCCTAGGATGCACAAGGACACCATTAGAGTAAATTTAAAGTAGCTAAACTAAACTTCATTTAATGATGAAGACTGTGTAGACCTGTAGAGATTTTTGAATTCTAGCAGACTGCTGTTGTCTTGAATATCTTTGTTCTGCTTTAAATGAAGGAGACCTTGCAACATTGTAGTAGGTTGAAACTTCACCATGACCAGCATGTAGTAAGAGCAAGGGCTGAAGAGTCTGAGCAGCTGAAGAGCATCTCTGCTGAAAGCAGTGCAGACACCTTGGTGATGACATAAAATCTTTTTCATTCTAGAGCTTATCTTTGGGGGTGGGTGGAAGCAGAACGCAATGTGTCCCTTGTAGAAATCCAACCCTGGACCATGTTCTGCTACTGGTGGTGTAATGCAACTTCAGTGGAGCTCCAGGAAGTGTCAGGTGGCTTTGATGCTGTATTAGCCACTTGACAGTCCATGTCACTAATGGTTCTTGGCTAGTCTGAACAGCTGTTGGGCTTGCCTTTGTCATGAACCCATTCCTTCTGTCTTTAGCAGCCACAGCCAATGCTTGGGTGGATCAATGAAGGAGAGTTCTTCCAGAGTATTTCTGTTCTGATGCAAAGCTGCCAGTAACCTCTTAGTACTTTCCTAGTTCTCCTAACAGTGCTGTGCATTCTGCTTTCCCTTCCCCTTGGGTTGCCAAAACACAGTTGTTTCCAAGGTAGTCTTGTCCATCTGGTCAGACTGAGGCTGGAGTAGTGCAGATGACGAGTTCCTGGGGGAAGCTGTGTGCTTCACTTCCCTGAAATACAGGTGTATTAACCTTCTTCCTGCTTGATTAATACTGTGAAATAACTTGCTGTTCCTTCAGTGTCTCTATTTTACTATACCCTGAATGATTTTGTAGCAGCAGCTGATGGTCAGCTGTGAATAGGAGGCCGGAACAGAGCCATGCAAACTTCCCTCAGTGTATTGCAAGACCTATTTCAGAGGGGAAGTACTTGGGAACACTTCTGTATTTTGATTTCTGCTGCCCGACAGGGGGGGCTGTGTTGCCGTCTCTGCCCTGTGCAGCTGCTGGATGTGTTCTGCCAGACACCTGGGAGCTCAAATAGCTCAGTGCTTCCCGAAGGGCTGCTTTAAAATTTCTGCTAGATTATGGGGGTTGTGGACAGGGAATAAATGCCATATGAGTGTATAGAATGGTGTGTGTCCAAACAGACCAAGATTCGTAAGGTCTCTTGAGCTCCACTTATAAAACACCCAAGTGCCTGGAAACAGAGGCACTAGTGTAATGAAAGAAGATACCAAGCTCTGGAGAGTCCTTAAAGCATATTAAGCTTGGATGACCATGGCACTTAAAAATGCATCAGAGTCATAAATGTAACAGGGGAACTTGCTGCATTCTTTGTGGCCCTGCTTTCTGTGCTGAGCTGTGAGGAGGATCTCTGTCTGGTGTAAGTTACACTTGCTTCCTGTTGCCTTTACACCTGGAATCAAGTACAGTTTGAGATGTAATGTTAGAAGTGCTTCCCTGACAACCACTTGGCCTCAACTGCCATGGCAAAAGAGACCCTGCTAAAATGGTGCTCTAATTTACCAACTAAATGATAAATTTAGCTGGATTTATTGCTCAAGAAATGCATGTGTGCTGTTGTGTTCGATTAGTCTGTGCCATTAATGCTTTATGACAAGCAAGAAATCACAAACATATTCTGAGCTAAACTCTTTGTGCACATGCTGCAGCTTGCTAGTGATTCATATTTTGTGCCAGTTTTTGAACCTCTGGAGAAGAGCTGGGCTGAGTTTGTGAAGTAGCAGCTGTAGTATTAAGCTTAACTATACTGACTAGCTCCAACTCTGCTAATACTGCATGCACAAGAAAAATACACTGTATCTCCTTCATTTGCTCACTGATCCCTGTAGTGTGCCTGCCTTCCACTAGGAAGTGGGGGTTTTATGTAGTGTTCTGCTGCACTTTTCCTTTGGGGGCAACTGACATGTCTCACCCGTCACAGGCTCTGTCCAAACGCAACACAGTGTTTTATGGTGGGGACTCAGTCTCAATGGTTGACTACATGATCTGGCCGTGGTTTGAACGTCTGGAACCATTCCAACTGAAAGAGTGAGTACCTTGCCTGGCTTCTGGTGTGTTCTGAAGTGCCTCAGCATCAATATTCCTTGTGTACACTGCAGCAATGGGCCACTCTTGGGGGCTGCTGAAGAAAGTTTGTATTGTGTTGCAGTTTGCGGGAAGCATCCTGCTCTAAGCTGGACATTGTACTGGGACAGAGAAAGTAGTAAAATGGAACTGTTCAAGCTGTTTTGTTTCCTTGATGCCCTCCAGATTTTCCATTTGCGTTACTCAGTCCCTTCCTTTTTCCTGTAGCTCTTTGAATCACGCCCCAAAGCTCCAGCGCTGGGTGGAGGCCATGAAGGAGGACCCTGCTGTCAAGGCTACAATAACTGACCCACAGACATACAAAAACTACCTCCAGCTGTATTTGAAGAACAGCCCTGAGGCATGTGATTATGGGCTCTGAGGTGCCAGTAGGCACGTGCTGGCTGAAGTGTCAGTGCTGTTTTTCAGTGTGGGAAGTCAGTGTAATTTGCTGGGGGCTCTGCTGTGGTTGCATTTCATAATGGGGAATAAATCAGTGCTGAAAAGGCTCAGAAACCTTCTGTGAACTCCACTCCTTCCTGTCAGGAGAAGGATATGCTGGCTTCAAGCAGGAGATGGAAAGTCATTGTTGGCCGTGAATATTGTGTAAAGGAAAATGTCTCTACTCAGAGGTGATGGTCTGTAATCTCTGGCCTCTTGGTAGGCATTGCAGTGGGCAGTCCCTGAACTGATGCTGTTACCTGATTCAAAAATTGTAATACTGGTGTCTTGAAAATGAATAAAAAGCAAACAATGTTGTCTTCAAACAGTTTTTCCTTCCTGTTTCTGGGCAGCTATTAATCACTGGACTGATTATACAGAAAGAGAGGAGCAGTGCACTGTAGAGGCTAAAACAGATAGTGTGGCTTGTAAAGTTAAAATGTGATTCCTAGTGCAAACTGGTTGGTCTCTTCAGAGAGCTCTACTGCCAAAACACTGACTTTGCAGCCCTGCCCATCTGCCCCTGCTGAAGTCATGTTTGCAGGAGCCATCTAGTAAGGGCTTCCAGTTTCAGTTAGATATTTGAAGTTGTAATCCTTCTCTGCCCTTCTGAAGTAGTGTTGTGTTTATTGTAGGCTCTAACCTAAAGGCTGCAGTAAGGAGTAAAGCCAACAGAAACCATATCCTGAGCAGAAGGACATTTATTTTCTCAGAATTTAAAGCATTGTTCTGCTTGTCAAGGTGTAGGTAAAATTAGAGAACAAGTAAAAGGAGTTTAGTCAGAACATTATGCTGGTGATGTCTTGCTCCTGGTGAAGGAAAGAGTATGTTCTGTTTCATCAGGTAAGTGGCAGGATCAGAGCTTTTCAGCTGAACATCTTTGAAGCTATCCTCTATGTTAATGTAGCAGAGTGGGGACAAGATTATTTGAATCACAAGCAGTTACAGGAAAAACTTCTTCCTCTTCTGTTTTTCCTTTTCTTTTTTCCTGTCCACATCTGTGACTCATTCTGATGTTGCTCAGCTGTGTTTGTCTGTCAGACCACTAGCTGCCCAAACTAGCCATAAAAACCAGCACACAGAAAGAAAAAACGCAAGGGCAGGGCTGTGGTTCCCGTGGGGCTGAGGTGGTTCTCATGAGAGATCCAAGACTGTTCCTGTCTGCCTCCCACTGCAGTGAGGTGAGGTAGCATAGCAGAATGTGGTGATGCATGGGTTTCATGGTAATTGAGGCACTGGGAGTCTTGGAGCTTTTCTGGAGGAAAAGCGGCCTGATCTTTTTCCTGTAACATGTTCTGCCCTGGCACAGGAGCTCTGGGGCAGTGCATGCTTGTGTAACTTCAAGCAGGAAAGAGAGATTTGATGAGGAAAAAGGATGAGCAGGAACTTGGTCTGTCAGCCTGTGGCTATTGGAGGGGCTTGTTTATGCTCTTACTAGCTTTAATTCAAACTGTGCAGCTTTTCCCCTCCTGTTTATCTTTGTGGCCTTTAAACACATCTGGCACTACTTAGAGAAATAATAATTATGCTGCTGTTCCTTCCAAAATACTGTAGTTTTAAAAAAAATTTTCCAGTCGGGATGTGATGCTACACATGTTCTGTAGATTGTCATTAGAGGACCCAGAGGAGGCCTAGAGCTATGAAGTGGTGTCAGGATGTGGATCTGGGCCCTTTCATTAGATGAAAGCAGGGTTTGAGCTTTATGAAGCCGATGTCTCTGAAGCAGTGTTGGTGGGATCTCCGTGGCAAATCTCCAAGAATTATCTGCAGAGCATTTTGGTTTTATTAGTAGCTCTGCTTTGTGTAGGGCTTGTTAAAAGCTGTTAGGATAATGCTAGAAATATGTTACAGTTTGCTCCAGCGTGTTATTTGACTGTAGCGGGAAATGTGACATTAGGGAGATCCAATAATAGGTTAAGAGCAGAGATCAGCATCCAAAAACTGAACTGGCTCCAGACAGACCACAGTGAGCCAGTGATTGTGTTATCTGAACACAAAGAAACACTCTTCCCATCTTTATTTAGTGGCTGTAGTGTACCATTATAAATGTGCTACTTCAGCAAAAAAAAAGTAAAATGAAATATTCTGCCTTATAATTTACTATTAAATATCTGTGTTGTAAATCCCCAGGCAGACAGCTGGGGTCTTGAACTCATTTCAGCACAGCAAGAAATGCAGGCCTCAGGCAAAGTGTTTTTAATGTGGTAATGAATATGCAATACTGGCCCAGTCTTGAAAGGAAAAGACAGGTTATGTGGAATGGACTGGCTCTCTCTTTTCAGGGTGGATGGGTATAAAGGAGACATTTGCATTTTCAGTTTTGGTTAACAGAAGAGGAAGATGGAAGTTGGTAAGGAACGGATCAAGCAGATGAACAGCTCTTCCCTTTGGTCAGAGCTCTCCTTAAAACCTTCTGTGGATCAGATAGTCCAGTAAGTATGGTCTTTACTCACCTTCTGCTCCATGTTTTGCCCTTGAAAATTGTTAGTGCTCTTGCTTTCAAAAAAAAGAGGGTCCTTTTTTGTTTGTTTGTTTGTTTTCTGTTATTGTGCCACCAAATATAACTGCTACTAACACAGGTTAAAAAAAGATAAATTCAGTGTCAAGCAAACAAGGACAGAGTCTATCTTATAAAACGGTGAGTTTAGTAGCAGGATAGATGATAGGTACTTCAGGTTAGCGAGGCATTGGGCCATGTTCTGCCCTGCATTTGTAGCATGTCCTTGTATCTTCACTGATGTCCTTGAGATGTTTGGTACCCTCATACAAGATGTGGTCCAGCATTTGTTCATTACAATTTTAGGATCCCTTATATTGAAGCTAAGAGAAAGGTAGAAAGGAGCCAAGACAGGAGGAAAGAATGGGGATCCCAGCTTCTCAGATCTGAATGTTGGGTAAGTTGAGTGGGAATTTGGGTGAATGGGACTGTGGCTATAACAGAATGCCCTTGCTGGGGGAAATTGTTGAGAAGTTGCTGTCTAGGGAATGTTAAAAGGGCCAGTGGTTCTTGTGCTTAAAGTAGTAGTAACTGGAGATACTGGTTTGAAAATTCTCAGAAATTGTGTACTACAGACACCTGGAACACTTGTGTCAACCCCACACAGGTGCCTGTGGATTTGTTGCTTTTTCTAATCAATCAAAAAGGAAAAGGAAATCTCAACTTTTTGCTGTGTTTCACTTAATGTCAGCTTCTCGCCATGCTTCATTTAGCAGCTGTCTGTCCTGCTCACCAGACAGGCCTGGCTGTGAGTGCCTGTGTTGGGCATGTGGTGTTGGCACAGTGTTACATGTCCTGGGACTGCCCTCCCCAGTTTTCCACTGTTGTGGCATCTGTAATGTTCCCCTGCATTAGCAGGTTTGAGAACTGGCTGTTTCTTATCCTCTCTCCTCTCTTTACTGGTAGCCTGATTATTTCACCACCATTCCTTGGCCACAGATTTCACTTGGGAACAGCTCATGAAAATGCAGTCTCTTTAAAGTCATGGGGTCAGGTGCAATTTAACTAAATCACTCCCATTTTCTGTAAGATGGAAACAGTCTTTTCTAGTGCTGGTCCACAGCCAACAGGGATGGCAGTTGCTGATTTATCTGAGTGAAGTAATGATGCCATGCAATGTCATTAGTATTTTTCCCCTTCTACAACACTTTGATTTACTAAAACAGGAGTTTCAAAACTTGTCAGTGAGATGCAGCTGTGCTTGGGGTGGAGTGTGACAGCTGTTTAGCAGTCTGCAATAACACTGTACCTGAGTCCAGGAGGGAGTGAGAATGCAGCTGGTATGGAGGGGCTGATGTATGGAGCCTGTTCTGTGCCTCTCACAGCATCTCTTGGTGAAGCAGGAAGCAGCTTGTGAGAACTGCAGCACGTGCTGCAGGTTTGTGTCCTAGAAACACCACCCTTGGCAAAGGCAATGGAAAAAGCCATCTCCCCAGGGGAAAGGGAGCCAGGGATAGGGGCACTGAACAGCCACAAGCTGGGTAGGGAACAGACAGTGTTTCCTGTAAGCTGCAAACCATTTGCATGAGTCACCTACGGGACTGCACAGCAAAAGTATAGGAGGGCTGAGAAAAAAGGAGGAAAAAAGCTGCCAGCTTCAGAATGCCTGAAGAACCAATGAGGACCAATGGAGACACTATGACTTAATACTGTCCTTCCTGCAGCTCTCTGCAGCATTCCTGCTACACCAAAGGATGCTTTTGTGCCTTTCCTTCTGTCACTCAAACCGTCCTCAGAAGGGAGCTCTCAACAAGCATGTGCTTTGGGCCAATCCACAGGTTGGAGTGTGGATATTTTTTTCCCCTATACATTCATCACAGAGCTCTTTTCTGTGCCTGTTCAGGCTTGGAAGCAGAGTTTGTCTCCTCTTACTTGTAGTAATTAAGGCATGGTGATTAATCAGCTGTTCGTCTTTGTGGGAAGACAGCTCTGATACAACCTGTGTGTATTCAAGCCCACAGATTAGGTGCCTCGGTTCCTCTCCATATGCTTTATGTGTCTTGGCTGTTTTGTGCTGGTGTATCTCTGCTCTGGATCAAACCTTTCACTTCCAAAGCTTTGCCAGGTGTGGCTCTGGCAGGGGAGTCAGTGTGGGGCTAATGGTAGAAAGCTGCATGTGGACAAGCCTTGCTTTTCTCTAGTTTTGCATACAGGAGGTTTGTAATACTGACATGATGTGATAGCCCTGAAGGTGAACTGAACTGGCAGGAATATCCTGCTGAGAGTGCAGAACACCTCTATTCCACGGGAACGCCTGTGTGGGGGAGGCCAGGCAGGGCTGCTCTGGATCATCTGCGCTTGCAGGCACAGGAACCATCCAGGGCTGCCCTGCCCTGCCTGCTGTGAGCTGGCAGGGATGAGACCTGCAACATGGTATTTAGCTTGCTAACACCTCCTTGAGGATTTGGGAAATCCCTCTGTGCTGTCTGATTCCCAGCAGAGGGCTAGAGAGCAAGACTGAAGGTTGGAAGCCGTGGAATGGATTTCTGCCGTGATGCACCTGGGGAGGTGAAGTGACTGATGAGTCAGGCTGTGCACTGTGGTTACTGATCCCAGTCCTGCCTAGCTCTGCCCCCTGGGCCTGTGTTGCGCTGTGTTGGATCCTGAATGTCAGATTGTCTGCAGAAAGGTGCCTAATTGCACTTCCAATGGCATTTTAAGTGTCATGGCTCTTCTGGAAAGTAGGACAATACAGACAGAAATTTAATTTTGTCTCCTTACATGATTAAGTCTTTGAGTTGAGAGTGTTAATGGCTATGGGCCCACCAGTGGATTTGATGATAGTTTCATGTCTAAAATAGACTCCTGTTCCTGCTGAGTGCCTAAGACACCTTTAAGACCTTCATTGGTTTTATTGGGGTGGGGAGGGCACAATTTTTAACACAGTGCCACAGACAGACATTTTACAGGCACTCAGATATCTGAACAGGCTGTATTTAAATGTTTCAGCTCAGCACCTTCTGTGCTTCCCCCTCAGAGCAGATCAATAAAGCTAATACCTTTTTTTCCTCCTTTCACTGACATTCTGGGTGAGCTCTGGTTTTAGCTAGACAGATTTATAATTACTTGTAAACTCAGAGCCTTTATTTGCAGAGGTGCTGCCTTTGAATAATGACTGAGAAGTTTTGTTCTCTGCCTCTGCAGCCAGAGATTTTACTTCCAGCAGCTGAGGAATCTCAGATGACACTCTTAAATGTAACATAACTGGAAAATGTTTCTTGAAAAGCACTGTAACATTAATTGATCCACAGCAGGGGCTTGTTCAGATTTCTGTTTTGAGACCAGACTGGTCCAATAGATATGATGGGAATATCTGTTTGCATCCATCTTCCCTTAAGGCTCTGCTGCAAAATTGGGTGGATTATTTTGAGAATAGCAGAAGCAGTAACACAGCTCTGCATTTTCTCACAGCTTATTTCTTCAGGACAAAGACAACATGAGTACCTTCTACCTTTTACTGCACTGGGAACATTTAAAGTACCTCTTTTGTGCTTTTGCAGCATTATGAGAGTCTCTGTTTCCTATCCATTTGCCTGCTTGCTTAAAGATTACCAGTTATTTCTGAGCTCTGTCAAATTTAGTGAAAGTTGTTTGAAGGATTCAGAAGCTACTTGGTAGGAGATGAAAGCATAGGCCCTCTTTCCCCCCCGCCCATGTGTGTGAACACACTGACTGCATAGGAGACTGGCTAAAAATAACCTTTAGTTTATGTTGCCATAAGGAATTTATCATTTCACAAAAAGACAGGACTGCCTGGAATTTTACTTGGAAGAGATGCAACAGCTCACATTTCGTTGGACCCAATGACTCAACACCTGGAGACATCCTTTTCCCAAACAAATAGAATCCAGTTAAATACAAGTTAAAATCTGATCCTGTGCCAGTGGCGCTTGGGGACAGACCTGTGTCAGTTTTTAGTCCTTTGCTTACAGCTATCCCATGAGTGGTAAAAAGTCATCAGATAAATTTTTAAGCTAAAAACCAATCTCTAGTGGGTGGCTTTCTCTCTCTGCTCTGCTTACTCTATAACAGATAATACTGCAATAATGGTCATGGCATGGGCCAAAAATGTGCCAACTGCCCTTCTGAAAAAGGTTTTTATAGTGATGTTACCCTTTCTGTTCCACAGCAACACTGAAGCAGTAACTGAGGCAAAGAAAAAAAATGCTATAGGAAATCAAGAGCTCAATGGAGAAAATGTTGCTGAGCTTGTCAGATAGCTTTGAAGCAGGATGGGTTTATTTTTGTTTGGTTTGGGTTTTTTTTGTTCTAACAAAGTTGCACCAACCAAGGCTGCCGATGATCCTGGGCTACAGAATTCATTTTCCAGCAGTATGTGGTGGACCCTGGGACACTGTAACTGCTGGCTAAGTAGATTTGGGCTGCAGATCTTAAGCCAGCTGCTTCTCAGACCTGCTCAGTGCTGATTCAGCCCCAGTGAGCACTGGAAGGCAGAGTTATTAAAGGTGCGTGCAGGGCATTCTGTGGGGCTGGGAGACATTTTGCCAAGGAAACAGTGGTGCTTTTGTAATATGAATTAATAACTAGCCCTGGGTGTGCTTCCAGAGCTAGAGCATATTAGAATATTAACAAGGAGGTGCCAGTCCCTTAAACCAGGCAAAGGGGTGAAGCAGGGGGCTAAGTGGTGGTGGGTGGTTGCTGAACTTGGCTGTGGATACCCATAAAAAAGCAGGTAAAGAGGATTCCTCTGGCTGAACTGGAAATTCAGGAGATTTCTTGTTCAGCCCGTAAGGGCAACATCTATCAGCATTATTTAGGGCTTGCCACAAAAGGGTGGTTTTGAACAGAATAATTACTTTGATTTTCTGTGGATTCATATTCTCAAGAAGAATGACATCCCTGGCATTACTCTGGAATAGCTATCCCACTTTATGTTCATGTTGCAGTTTATTCTGGAATCATTTCCACAGGGATTCTTGCTGCTGAGCTCATTGTGCTAGGACCACACTGGAAATGTACCCACTCCTTCCTTCTGCTCTCTTAGAAACATTTTGCAGGGAACTAGAAACAAAAGAGACTTCATGCTCATTTAGATTTTGTACAAGACTTCCTTTATTATAAATAAAGCTGCATGAGAAGATCTATACAAATTCAACAGTGTCCTGCTATAGAAGCAGCGGTTTAAGTACAGCATTGTCAATCAAGGAAGACCTTAGTTTGGAGAGTTCTGGTGCTATTGCCCATCTTGGCTGCATTGCCAAGATTCATCTTTGCACTACAGTTTTGCTTCTGAGCTAACATGTTATGCACAGACCCCCCAGTTCTAAAAAAAGACAAGTAATAAATAAAGCTGTTTACAAGGTAGGGGGGTCCTATGACAGCCAACCCCTCACTGAGCAGCAGCAAAGCTGTTACAGGTGCCTTAAGTCTCATTTCTTCACCACAGAGAAAATACTGCAAAGACTTTGCATTAAAAATGGCTGGTGAACAAACACCAAATCCTGCTGCTTGAATACTGGATACATTTTTGGATCATTTTGCTAAACTACATCTTTACACCCCTGTAAGACCTGTATACAGAGCAACTTGCAGAGAGAGAAACTGTTTTCTGTGGCTCCTTAACAGTGAACACCCAACACCCTTAGAAGACATTCAGCTCCTGAACAGCAGTAATAACCTTAGACCAAGACATTTTCTGAAGGCAAAAGGCTCCTGAGGCTATGCTGTAGATCAGTGGTTGCTATCAACCCACCACTAATTCCATTGCTTTGACAGAGCCTGTAATAAAATATTAAAACCACAAGCTGAGGGCACAGGGAGTGGTTGGAAACCACTGGAAGGCACTCAGAGTTCATCTGTTGAATTCACTTGGTTAACAAATAGCAACAACAGTACTGAGGCACAAGAAAGAGGTCCAGGACAAGCCATTTACCTTTCCTTAGGCTGTCTCACATCCTAAGGATGTGAGATACAGGCATTGCCAAGGAGATGTTTGTTACTCAGGTGTCATATGCAGTTTGGTTTTAAAAGAACGTTTTTCACTTTAAACCACAAAACCTCACTTCTACTCCCACCCTTTAAAGCTGCTTCCTATGAATACGCACCTAGATTTTAATCAAGGCAGAATGACACATGTGCAACACTAAAAATTCTTAGGACATTGTTACAGGCTGATGGAACTGAATTGTTTTATAAACCTTAGTTTGTGAAATGTGAGCGTGGGCTTTTACTGATAGGCTGGTATTTGGTGGGCAAAGATTTGACACAGGAGAGATAAGGAAGTCCAAGGAATGATGTGCTTCGCATCATGGCCTCCTTGCACCACGGCAGAGGTGTGGTCCAACGAAACAGTGTGTACCAGCCTCTCCTCTGACAGGACATGTCTGTACCTTTGGCTTGCAAGGAAGATCCCTCTGAGGCTGACTGGAACATAGCTTATAATCACAGAGAACCTTTCCTCCCAACAGGTATGAGTGGGTTCCCTCACAACCTAAACACACAGACCAAATCACTTGAAACGTGCTCAGGGCAAAATGAGCATATTGCATGTAGGAAAATTAAGCCAAGCAATTTGCTTTCAGTGGAATCAAATCCATAAATTACTTGATTCAGCTCCAGCTTGTGTTCAACCAAACCCCATGGGAACATTTCATGGTCAGTTTGGGCATAAGAAAGAACAGGCATACAACTACAGAAAACAAAGAACAAAAGATTCAATCCACTTATCAGTTTAGGTTCCCTTTGAGTCTGAGCAGCAGTGCTTGGGGCTGTGTAAAGACGAGTTTGGGCACGTTTACAAGCCCATTGCAATTGGCTTGCAAAGCTTTGTTCTGACATTTTATAGGGGAGTTACCTTATTCTGTTCAACAGCCTTTTCTTCTCATGCTCCCCCTGCTCAACCTTACATAAAAGTTATTTTTCAACTCTGAATGTCATTTCCTGAGAGACCTGGGTCGCAAATTTGTTTCTGTTCTTTGGACAGTCTAAATTTAGACTGCTGACAGGAAACGGCAGAGAAATTCTAATTTCTCTCCGGCTGGGCTTGGAGCACATTTAGAAGGAACTCCAACCACAATGGCTCCAGCGTGACCTGCCTGCCTGCAGTCCATGTAAAGCTGGATCTGCTATGGGCACTTTGCAGTAAACCCTGGCAGGTAAAAATGGCAAATGGCCTGGGTTTGCAAACAACTTCCACAGCTTCTGAGGCAGCCTCCAGGCTCCAGTACTGACAGACCCTCCCTGCACCTCTGCTTGTCACTACCTGCTTGCCGTGTCCCCTGAGATTGCTCCTGCTCTTTCCTACTGAGGAAAGCCCTCTTGGCTGTACTAAGGAAAGCCAGGGGCTTACACCACTCGTTAGCGTCAGCAATTAGTCCTGCCCTGTTGCTCTGCCAGCCCTGGCAATCTCCCAGACACTCATCACCAAGGATGCTGAAGCAAGCACTGATGATCCAAGACTTTTTCTTACTGGCATTACCCACCAGCCTCTTCTCTCCCATTCCTACCTACCACTTACTTTGTGCTCAGAGATCCTACTTAACTACCTGTGGTAGTAAAAACCAAGGGAGGCAGCATTTTGAGCATAGTTCCCTGTCACCACCTGTGTTTTCTTATAAACCAGGTGTGGAGACACAAGTTACAGCTTTCTCTGCCTTTGTGCATGAAGTGTCCCTCACTGGTGGAGGGACAGAGATGAGCAGACACCAAGGAGGTGGTGAAACAGTTTTTACCAGGAAAAGGGAGGAGAGGACATGTCTATGGACAGTTTGCTCATCAACTGGATAAGGCTGGATAGCAAGCTTCATGCTGTATGCTGTCCCCAGCAGTGATACAGGACGGCATCTTCTCTCTGATGTGATAGAGAGGATTGACAAAAAGGGACCCATGGAGTGATAGTAAAAGCATCCCTGATGCATCTTAGCTCACAGAACAACCACCCTCTTGTGAACAGGATTAAGGGAAGCCCCAGTGTAAAACTTTGCAGGAAATCCTAGTGTAAGAAAATGGTTGGAAAGGCCCCTTAGCACTGGAGGCCAGGCTCCTGGGACCAGCATAAAGCAATTATGCACTGAGGCCGTGGCTTGGACCCCACACTCAGGAGGGTGAGGATCTCCCAAGTCCTCTCCTCCAGCAAAGTCACCTTGCTGGGGCTGGGCAGCCCACTGGCTCAGCACTAACATGCTTCCTGTGGGATTTCAGGCATTTCCATTTCTGCACTGTTTTTTTTTTTTTAGCACATGCCTCAAGATTCTCCCCTGGCCTGAAAGCCTGCAGCAGCTCTCCTCCTTTACACTCCCAGCTCAGCAAATTACAGTCCACTAGTGCAGCTCCTCAGAGCAGCAGTCTTGAAAAAGATTGAGGAGAATGTATAAAGTAACTATTGCCTGCATATATGGAGCAGAAGAGATGCAACACAAATCACAACGCAGCTGCAGACAACACTGCCCAGGTCTACTACATGAGCATCTTTTTCATCCCTTCCTTCTCCTCCCTGCTGGCCTTGGCCTAATTAAAACCATGTGCAGAGAGTCACATTCTCATTTGGAGGGTGATTGTTCACTCCTGCTACCAGACTGCTGAGATTGGTTTCATTACAGGATAATTTTTGAGAACTGCTTCTTTAATGAAAGCAAAACTTACAGCAGTCATAGAATCAGAATAGTTTGGGCTGGAAGGGACCTTCAAAGACCATATAGTTCAACCCCTGCTTTTCCTTTCCCTCTAGGCTGTTCCCACGCCTTAGTGCCCCAACGTAAGGAAGACAAACAACCCAAAACGTCAGAACTCAATAGTGGTGTTTCTGTTATCTAAGGTAAAAAAGGTTCCTGTTCATTGATCCATACAAAATGGACAGGAATATAAATCACTAGCCATGTTACCATGGAAGACTTGAGTGAAATGGTCTGAAGACACAGACCCTACTCTGCTACATCCTCCCACAAGAGAAAAAATGTGCAGGGGTGTTTCTAAAGGACAGGACCAGCTATTGAAATTGCTGCTGCAAGTCCAATCAAGAAGGCTTCTTCTTCTTCCTTTTTTTTTTTTTTTTAACTGCAGTTCCCTTTTGAAGCTGTGTTTTATTTAAGGATTTCCATCCAGTCCAGATCTTGTGCATGACCCTCCTCTTCTCCACACCAGCATGGAGCCTTCTGTTGCACTTCCCATTGGTGAAAGAGCTCCTGCTGTCTGCAAGCAGACGGGCTCCTTTGATCCCAAGATCCTCTCTCTGATTTCCCCCACCCTGTTCTTATCTCTCCCTTCTGAAGGAAATGAAGTATATGGCCACCATCACACCCCCACCCCATTTGCATTGCAGGCATCTGAATAAATTACTTCTATTTCTTGCTCACCACTGCTGTAGCATGACTGAGGCACAATAGAAAAATATATTCTTAGCTGCATAAAACCAAGCACAGCAGTGGAACAGAAACCTACTTCAACACTACATCTTCCAGTTTCTCCCTATTCTCCCCCCCATCGCCTCTTCCTTTCTGCAGGAACCATGGCCCAGGACTGGTTCAGCTCCAGACAAGAAG
This sequence comes from Ifrita kowaldi, assembly GCA_013398055.1. Taxonomy (NCBI): domain Eukaryota; kingdom Metazoa; phylum Chordata; class Aves; order Passeriformes; family Cinclosomatidae; genus Ifrita; species Ifrita kowaldi. The sequence goes on from VZRS01003118.1 coordinate 697,888, forward strand.
CTGTATTGGCAAAGTCAGTTGTCTCCAGGAGGCTTCAGGAAGTTGCCCTCTGGACTTGTGCTTAGCGTTTAGCTTTGGTTAAAGGGGCTCCTTACGGATCCCATTGGTGTGTGCAAGGGGAATGTGCACCGTGTACTCATTTATCAGTGCAGACATGTTCCTGAGCATCTCGTGGAATGTGTCCACCATTTTCCTGTAAATGTCCCTGCGTAGCACAAAGGGACGGAAAAGGTTGAGAGGCTCAGCCCTCTGAAATATGATGGGAAAACCCAGCTCTGCTGGTACCTTCCCATTGCCAATAAAGAAGTGATAGAGCTTCTTTTCATGCAAACATTTCTCTAGGAATTTCAGCATGTCCTGTAGGCGGGCCTCCAGCTTTTCTGGGGCCCAGTCCTGACTGGGACATGCCTGCAGGAGATGCAGCAGCACTGTCTTCAGGTGGTAGTTGGTGAGCCCGCTGGGACCTGTGAGGCTGCACTGCTTCCCATGGAGGAAGGAGAGGATCTGAAGGCAGCTGACATGGCAGGCATTGGCAGGCAGTGTTTTGGAGACTAGCTGGATGAACCTCCTCTCATACACTGCGAAGGTGAGAAACCAGTGGGTGCTGGAGGGGATGTCTGCTGCCAGGCCGTTCCGAGGGAAGTGGGAGATGAAGTAAACGTCAGAGTTCTCATACTGCACCACAGGGGTGAGGTTGAAGGCAATCGATTTCCCTGATTTAAATTTTATCTTCAGGGCTCCAGGTGAGTCCAGGAGGCTGAACGAAAGGTCAAATTCATACTTGTGGGAGATTCTGTTCCAGGCCTTGGTGACAGCAATCTGGAACCACTTCATGACTTGGTCGGCATCCAGATACTGACTATTTTTGAAGCACAGGAGGTCTTCCATCTCACTGCTGGGCCTGGCACTACTGACCTGGCTATGGAGGAGGCACAGCATATCTTCCCCTAGTTTAGTCTTGTCACAGATGCAACCTGTCACATCCTCATCTGCCCTGCACACCTTGATCGTGCCATAACCTTGTTCATCTGGGGGAGAAGAGTCACCAGAGCACCAGGTCTGGCAGCGAAAGCAGTAAGGCTCTGGGGGGGCAAAAGGCACTATCAGATCACAGACGAAGGGTTTACGCACTCTCCAGTTCTCATACATGCTCCCCACACCCACGCAATCTTCCACTTCCATGTCGGCATCCCGGTTACAAACACTCCTCAAGGCTTCCAGCAGGTCATCTGCAAAGCCCTCCACCATCTCCCGCATCCTGGCCATGTCTCCGGTGGTACCCAGGATACGCTTCTCATAGAAGCTGGCCAGGACAGCCTTGTCAGGGAAGGCCACTCCTTTAAATGCTTTCCCCAGGACTGCCATGTCATCCTCTTCTCCTCCTATGTCCTGCCAGTTCCCCTCTTGGAAATCCTGCCTCCAGAGCTCAATCAGCAGGAAAATGACCATGGAAAGGGCAGTCCACATATCCCATCGGACCTTTTCCTCTCTGCTTTCCTCCACTACCACTGCAGCCTTTTCCAGAGCCTTCTGTGTGGCTTCCTGGTCCGCGATTTCCTGCTCCAAGCGCAACTGCTCCAGCCGAAGGCTCTCCTCCCGCTCCTTCATCTTCTGGATGATTTCTTCCGTGTTCTCGGGGACGGTGCCATTCTCCTTAGGGAAGAAGAGCGGGTGGTTGACAATAGCTGTAATCACCAGTAGGCACACCCGGAAGAGTCCCACGGGCATGGCAGTTCCTTCCCTGGAAGAGAGAGAAAGGTGGAATGACCCATGATTTGAAATATCTTCCCTCAGGAGAAAAAATGAAAGGAACTCCCCACTGCAAGAAAAACTCTGATATCCTTTCTAGCCCTGCAAAATAATGCTTGAATCTAGAAACTCTTAAGTGCACACCCCTTTCTGCAAGTTATCAACCAACTTCCCAAAGAGGCTTTATCAGCTGACGGTGAGATGAAAGTGGCTCTTATCAAATGAACTTCGAAAAACAGAACTGTGAAGGCACTTCCTGCTGTCAACCCCTTGCAATGCTGTTGGGCAGTATGGGAGGGCATGTCCCCCCTTTGCCTTTCCTTTAAAATTCCCAGGACAGAAAGGGAAAGAAGCAAGCAGAACCTCCCCAGGTGTACAAAAGCAAGACTGGAGATGAGCACTGCTTTTTCTCACCATAAAGCTCATATTTCAGATGTGGCAATGGCATAGGCAGGTCTGTCCTGGCCACCTTCCATGTTAAGCATGTCTGGGAACCCACACAGCCTGCCTGGATCAGGGCAACCTTCAGTGCCCTGCTGGTGAGGTGTACCTGAGTGGGAACAAGCCTGCACAGCTTTGTGCTTCTAAGCAGGAACTATAGGCAAAGCTCTTCCTGCCTTTCAGCACCACCAGGATCAGGCTGTGGCAAACCTTCCTGGCCCCCAGGATGCCTCATGATGGCAGTCCCCAGAAGACGGGCAGAGACTCTGCTAAAATGGAAAGGGTTTCCTTTATCCCAGTAGTTCTAAAAGCATCAGGCTGCATATTTTTGGTGCTTACTACACTACTGACCTCTGGAAGACATTAGTAAAAGCCATGGCTAAGCCATCTCCCCCAAGCAGCCCCTTAACAGCTGTGCTTGCAGCCAGCTCACTCCTGTTTGCAGTGACCTCAGCAAGGCAGTGAGCCACATCCCAGCCATGTGCCAGCAACAGTCCCATGTGTCACCCCTTGCACAGGCCCTTGGCATGACTGAGACCACTATGGTGTTTTGGAGTGGCTTTGTGTGGTTACTGGCTCTGCTGCTCCAACCCCACATTTAATAAAGCTTTCTGTGCCATGGATCTCCCAATGAAAGGATTTAATTCCCAACTTTCTGGGACACGGTCCCATTGCCAGGGTCTCTGCCTGGTGATGACAAGGCCTCCCAGAGGGCTGGGCCAGGTGGTGCTCAGGCTAAAGCCTGGCCTGTCTCCTCCCAGCTGGCATTTCTGTTTCTGGAGGGCTGGCATCACTATCAAGAGCCCCAGTGCCTGCTCAGGGCAGTACAATCTGAAGTTGTCACCCACTGCTGTGATGTTGGAAGCTCACCAGTCCCTCTTTCTAGAGAAATCATCTCTCAGTCCCAGCACAGGGAGATCAGAAGGACAAGATGGACAGGCAGGGATATTTCTTCTTCCAGCTGGGAAATTTTAGCACAACTGCTTTAATGCCTCAAAAGTGCTTGAAAGAGAAGGGTTTCTGTTACAGAAATAAAGTCTATCAATAAAATACTTCATCAATCAGACCAGAAATAGCACTCTCATTCTTAGGTAATTCTGCTGTGGGAATGAAGCTGTTTCATAGAGAGCCAAGAGATGGTGAGGCACTCTGTGTGCTCCAGGAGCTCAGGGCTGTAATTCCGACCCCCTGGAATAGCTCCTTCCTGGCTTGAACCCAGCAAGTTTTGGTGCCACAGCAATCCTGCTGTCCCAGCATCTGGGCAAAAAGGAAAATATCTCTGGCAATCTCATTTATGCCTCCACAGGGCACACAATAAAGATAGATGCACCCCAGTGGACCTTGTTATCGTAACTGCACAACAAACTGCTGGTTTTGATTGCAGGAACCTGGATTTCCTCAATGTGAGCACTTACTGTACATGGGAACTGTATCCTTCGGCACACAATTATCTTTGCTTATGAGAGGGCTGGGACTGAAATAACAAGGGAAGGGAACAGGATTATGATGCATTGTCCAAGCAGCAAGAAAATTCACACGGTGCTCAGGATAATGCTCCATGCCCCTCCCTGTGTAACATTTACCAACTACCCTTTTTTTTTTAGATGCCATGCACATGCATAGTTAAATGTTCTTATGCAGACATTGCTCTGGAAATAGTTTGTGGCCCTATCTTGTCCTTTTTTACACTTACATTAACTCTTTAATTCATCAGGCAATGAATTAAAGCTTAATTAATGCCCAAATCTGGGTGTTCCAGTTATTCTGTGAGCTCCACGTCTGACCACATTTTAAAAATAAACTGGGGTCACCCTGCATTGCAAAGGGCTTTATCAGTTTGCTGGGGCAGGGCAGGAAGTGCTGGCGAGTTCCGTTCCTTAGTGCTATGCTCTTGCAGACCACGTGTGCCTTAAAAGCTTAAAAATAACATGGCCAGGGGCCAGGTGCCTCCTTCTTGCAGTCTTGACCAGGTTGACATCACTGCTCTGTTCTGCTCTGCTAGACCACTGTCCCTGCACATGAAATGTTTTACTGTTACCACATTACTTCTAAGATGCGTAGGGCTGAAAGAAGTCAGCTGCCTTAGGACCTTCTTTCTCATGCCCAGCTGCTGCCACAGTTACCTGTCCCAAAGCTCTTCTAGCAGCAGGAGTTAGGCCAGACATCCCTGAGTCCATCACTGGCTGGCTCAGCTGAATTCACTCCAGATCACACTGACATTCTAGGATACCCCAGCTCATTTTGCAGGATCGGGTTAGGGAACATGCATGCAACCTGTGCCATCAGCAAACCCTACAGGCAACCTCTGGAAACTGGAAGTGACAAGATGGTCACGTCACGTGGACTTGCGAGAGGAATATCTGTTTTCAGTCCGGAGCAAGTTCTGCTGGTCAAAACTGCCCTTTTGCTACTGTAGCTACTGACTCCAGAAAATGAAGCCAAACATTAACCTCAGTTAAGGCTTAAGGTCAATGGTGCTCAGTGACTGAAGTCAGTGAAGCCTGGCCTTGGCAGCAGCAAGGGTGGTACGGGCAGAGCGTTCCCACATCTCTCAGACACAGCTTTCCTGGCTAATATGAAAGACTCAACAATACAGGTGAAACCAGTAGCACTGCCTGCTACAGCGCTCCAGCATTCCCCATAACAAAGGCTGCTCCTTCCTCTTGCTTTTAACTTCAGCCCAAGCTATTTAAGCCTGATAAAAACATTTATGCCTGCTCAGGCTGAGACAGCTTTTGTGTGGGGAAGAGGGAGAGAGTCCAAACCTTTTCAAGCTGGAAACTAAGAAAGAGAAATGGCAATTTTTCAATCTATGTATCAAATTTAGCAACATTTCAAATATGGAGGGAAAAAAATAAAAGGTATTTGTAAGTTTTTAAACAGCAAGTTCTCAAAGCAATCTGCAACCTTTTCTGAATTTCTCACCCTGACGGTTTTTTCCCATTTAAAGTATAAACAACATCTGGACTCAGTAACAGGCTTACATCCTACCTACCTTCTGCAGAACCTCTTGTGGCAGTCCTGGGGGTCGAAAGAGCCCCCAGAGAGTGCCATGGTCTGCATCACAGGCAGGCCACTCCTGCCAGCAGCCAAAGCAGCCCTTGCCCTGCTCCCTGGGCCAGGTGAGAATGCAGACACCCCCCTTTTCTTCAGTGGGCACAAAGCAGGGAAAGGTGGAGGAAGACCAAAGAAAGCTGCTTGGGAAAGGGAGAAGGGCCAGGGTATGTGAAATCTCACTGTCTTGATGTAAAGCTGTCTCTGCTCACTGCCCAGCATGTGATGCTACTTGTTCAAACCTGCCTCTGGCACTAGAATTAGTTTCCTTCTGGGCTTTTCTGTGCCACTTACTCCTGCAGTGACTAGGGGCTTCACCGCGTTTAAGGTTAACAACCACTCTGCACAACCCTGGGAAGTGAGGGGGCAGATACCATCCCACCCTCCAGCTGGGAGTGAGAGCTCAGAGAGATAAAAAGAGCTGATCACACTGCTGCTTGATTACAAACAATCAGCTGCATCCTACAGCACATGGTATGTTCAAAGAGTTTCAAGAGAACCTTTAGCCCTCCACCCTCAGCACCCAGGCAGGTTAGGCTTCATCCTTTCAAGTCTGAAGCTGCCTCCCCAGCTGGAGGATCCTGACCAGCACCAGAGCAGGTCCTGGATGACGCAGGAAGCCCCAAGAGAGGAAGGGGAAAGGTGATGCTGCTGTCACACAGTTCAGGTTGGTGCCATGAGGCCACAAGCAGAGGGAGGCCAGCTCTCGCCCTCGCTGATCTGAAAGCCCTTTGCTGCACAATTCAGTAATGTTTGGCTCACCCCGAGCACAGTTCCAGGTAGCACAGCATAAGGAAAGGGAAACAGCACAGGAAGAAGCTTCACAGAGCCAAGCAGCAGCAGCTCCACCTTCAGCTTCTTCTCCTCTTCACCTGGGAGCATCACAGAGGTCATACAGGGTTTGTGTGGACCAGCCTGAGGCAGCTGCTTCCCTGGGGCAATGTGTGCTCTCCCCCTTCCCAAGCCACCCCATCACAGGGCATTTCCCAGCAGGAGCAGCAAAGTCCTTCATGGAGATGATGATGCTCAAAGTCATAACAATGTCCTGTTCCTTCCAGCTAAATGTGCCTAATTTCTGACGTTCCTAAGCCTTCCTCACACCCTTCTCCATAGCAGCTTCAGACCCTTGGCCTCCTGCTCAACCTGGCAAAGGAAAGAAAGAGATGGCAGCTTGCAATTTGCCTCTGCAGGCTGCTCGTGGGCTCTGAGCCCAGATAACCCTCTACCTTCTCTGAAGACATGGGAAAATATTTCTCTTTCATTAACAGTGCCTTCCTTTACTCCAGAGTTCCTCATACTGCTTTATTTTTTCAGCCATTTTATTCCTCTAGATTTTGAATCACGGTAAGCAAAACATGCTCTGGCTGGTGTTCAGCAATAAATCAGGTAGGAGAAAGCTGAAGCTTTGATTCTTAAATTGGAAAAACCCAAGTCAAGCCACTGAGTGCAGTTCAGTATTACACTGGAACACGCCAAGACATCACTTACAACACACTCGATTGCTTCCTGCAATCTGTCTGACACAAAAGGCAATGAATAGGTGGCTGCTACATTGTGTTTTGCTTTGGTAGGCTGTAAGAAAAGAGGTATTTCAAGTAGGTGATAGAAAATACAGCTGGTTGGGAAGCCTTTTTCATTGAAAGCTGCCAAATTTTTGAAACCAGAACTTTCATGGGAACAAGTATGATTTCTGACTCTCTCATTGGGAAGGTCCTTGAGGTTTGGAAAGGACTCTGCTACTTGTTTTGACTGGAGAGATTAACACCTCAAACCAGCCACTAACCTGCAACTGGGACTTTCTTACTGGGGAGATGTGAGCCTCAGTGTGAGGGATTTCAGGCCCAGCTCAGCTGCACTTCCTCATGGTTGAGCTTCTGGGAGCTCTGTGATTCCTTCTCTTGCTGTACAACAGTGAACAAATTACCTTTCAGCCTTTGAGTGTATAGTCGGAAAAAAGCTTCTGCTGCATTTACAGAGATCTAGTCAAGAACAAAAGTTTGCTGAAAGCCCTTAGTAATGCATCATATCCTTCTCCAACTTGCAAGTATCACTGCCACCTCTGCAGGTATTCAGAGATGTGATCCAGCTGCCACTGAAAGAAATCACGTTTTCTCTTAGTGGGGACTACAAGCTCCAATTTTTAAGAAACTCACACAATGACAGGGAAATGGGCATTGCAGAGATGCATGTCAGTATAACTGCTCCTGCCAAAAACCTGGACAGAGGCACTTCCTCAGACAACTCCATACCCACACAGCACAGCACAGCCAGGTCAGGCTCTTGCTCTCCCATCTCCTGAGCACACAGTCAGCTGCAGCACACACAGCCCAGACGGGAAAATTAAGGGATAAAAATCCAATACAGAGCCTGAGCAGCACCAACTTGTGCTTTCTTCCCTTTGAACTTTCAGCCCCTATGAATTAAGCTGTGTGCAGGACATCAGTGGGATGAGATGTCAACTGGGAGACTGCCAGCCACAGCAGCTCTAACTCATGTTCTGGCTTGTTTTTTGAGCATTCAATTAGTGCTACAGACAAAGTACCGAATTCCAGCTGCCAGCACAATCACAACTGGTTCAGCACAGACAGATGGGATTGGGCTCTGTCTTTGGCTCTCTACCAAAGCCACAAGTGGGGAAGAACCGAATGCACCAATATATGAGGTGCAGGGGCCTGGATGTTGAGACTGGTAACACAACCACGTTTAAAACCAGAACAAGCCAACTGCCCTGCCGAGGACTACGGCAGTCAGGTATGGCACAGCAACTGCCTTCCAAACCATGCCTGGAAGCCACACCCCAGATTAGTGGCTTGGCCACAGCACAGCAGTTGGACAAGGCCACTTGCCTGATAGCTATTGTTCTGCTGTTTGATTGAAAACATTAGCCTTTCGTAATATCCGTGGACATCCTGTCCCAGGCCTGCTGCAGTGCCAACAGGGTCAGTCGCGCAGCCCAAGTCGGACATCCTGCCCAACAGGTCTGCCGTGGGCTTTTGGAAACAACATTTTTCTCCTGGGGGTCATCAGAGCAGGTATTTCCAAGGAAATGCTGATGCTCATCCTGTGTACAGGACTAGATAGCCCTCCCTTCCCACGGGCAGGCGGAATCGGGGGGATAAGCATACGAAGGGCACTGACAGTGCTCTGGAAGCAGACACTGCTGGGCAGCCCCAGGTCCAAAGGAGGGATTTTGTCAGCATCTCTCCAAGCAGAGGAGTGCTTGACTGGCCCTAGGAAAGACAGGCAGTCTCTCTCCTGTCTTCCTCCCTTTGCCATCAGGAAGCTTTTTCTCCAGCCTTGTTAACTCTCCCTTGCTGCAGTCTGAACTCCCTAACATTGCAGTGACCACTGTGGGTAAAAGTAGGATGGATTTTTTCTTTTCTTCTTGTGGTAGCACTCAGGATGTTCAGAGGTACTTCCCTCCTGCCTCAGCTTTCACTGTACATGGATGCATTTATAAGCTGTCACCATAAAATCCCACAGTACCCCTTACCCCAAAGTCTAGACAGTCCAAAGTCTTCTTTCTGGCTCAAAGGGAGCTATTTGCCTTCTAGGGCTCTTTTCCAAAATCCAAAGAGATGTGGCACATGTTAGATTTTCACTTTCATCAGCACGTGGGGATTTATCAGGCCCATTTCTAAGTCATTGTTTCTCAGTGCATACAGGTATCATGCCACTAATCAAAACACTAATCAAAACATGATCCTCTTCCTGCCTCAGAAGCCAGCAGCCACCATTAAAGGCAGCTTTAACAACTAATGAATAACCCAGAGCCACGTCATGCCGCCAAAGCACTCACTGTTTACTCACTGCAAGGCTGGACCCAAGAGGGGGTGCCCATGGAGACCAGGAGACAGCCAACAGCGTGAGGAGTGTGTTACTCAGCATCCTGCTCATTGCCCAAATGTGTTTTTATTGCTTTTTGACTATGTAAGCAGCTCAGCTCTTGTCAGCAAGCAGCACATGGGCAGTCTGTGTAGTGCCTCGGGTTCCCCCTGCTATGGCCAAGAAGGGGTTTTACAAATTGAAACAGTGTTGGCTGCAGGAGAGGCAGGAGGGGAAAGGTAGGAAGTGTGTATGACTCCCACCCACGTATTGAGCTGTTGTAGTAGGACCACAGCCAAGAACAGCTTGCCTTTTTAAGCCAAATAAATTTTGTCTGATTTTGTCTGTTAATAGTGAGGAAAACAACTGGAGTAGACCAAACTTCTGTGGGTTTGTTGGCTTTTTTTTGTTGTTGTTGTTGTTGTTGGTTTTTTTTTTGGTTTTTTTTGTTCAGGAGGAGAAAAGACACACACAAAGAAAAAAAACCTTAACTTACCACCCTTACCAGCACCCTCCTCCTCCAACCCAACATGATGGGAGCCTGGGCAACAGTTGGTGATTCCCTTGCACACTCTTTCATCAGCACAGATGGACAAACACCCCTGCTGCTCCACCAAAAGCCTGATAGTGTCAACCACAATGCATGGAGCACTGTCACTGCAGAGATGCTCTCTGGCCTCCACCTGGTGCTCACGCTGGGCCCCACTCTGGCTGTCACCCCCTCAGCCACACAACAGCTCCTTGCATGTGAGGCAGCCATGGCTCATGGATCTGGCCTGGCAGTCACCTCAGGGAGAGGTGGTGAGTACAGAAAGGGTTCAATTGCAAAGATGTTTGTTTAAATCTGCCTCCCTTTCCCCCACTTAATTCTCAGCAAGGTGGGAAAACCCCACACCACTGTCATTAAATCAGGCAGTGGTTAGTCTGGCTCTCCTCATCCTGTGGAAAGCATATGCATCCTTGTACATATAACTTAACTGTATACCCACTGGAACAAATGCTTTGGTATTAAAAGAATTGGTGGAAACTTTATTAGAAAGTTGATTTCCCAGCAGGGACGCAGCCCTCCAGCACATCTGAAAAAGAGCACATGTCGATATTGGCAGGGCTCAGACATGACTCGCAGAGTGATTATGTTTTACATGTGAAACTATGAAGTTCCATTTCAGCCATGAACCATAAGCACTTATGTATTACAGACAGCAGAAAGCACAATAGTTGCCAGACACTTCCACACTGAGACACAGAACAAAAACACAGCAGAAAGAAATTGTCATTGCAGGTTGGGAATTAGGTTGATCTGAGATCTTCTGCTCCATCACACTCTTGACTCAGTGACGAAGCCACACTCATAGAGACCTGCAGGCCCAAGTATGAGCTTAGGACTCAAAAACACTGGATGGGATTGAAGGTTTGTGTGATATTGGACTGTTGTTTTGCTAACTAGTCACTGCTGTTTGTATTCAAACAATAGGGAAAAAACTGTATTTAAAAGCTGGCTATTGTTGCCAAAACATCACCACAGAAATCAAAAGCAATGCTTTATTCCGTTGCCTGAAATCCCAGTTTGATTTTTTTTAAACACAATATAGTTCTTTAAATAAAGTAAAAAACAAAACACAACCCAACAGCCTGTGAAAGCCCCTGCAGGGATGGGTAGAGGGTGTGGAAGGAAGAGAGAACACGAAGAGCACTTTTACTGCATTGCCCCATTTCCTTGCCTCTCACCAGGATGACTCCCTGATCTAAGCAGAGACACTGCGCATTGCACACAGCCTCTGAGGAAGAATCAAACCCTCTTACTTCATTACCTAGTGACTCTAGAAAAGATCAGGAGAAACAACACAAATGCTTTTGGAAGCAGAAATCCCAGTCTTGGCTCACTTGCCATAAACCTAAAAACTGCCAAGACAGACGCATGCACACAAATATGTTGGCTGCAGAGTACTTCTGGCTAATCCTGCTCTTCAAAATAAGTTTGAATAAATAAAAAGCAGCAGAAGAAAGCAAAGTCATACAAGAAAACAAACTGCCCCACTTCCGTACAATATTTCCATGAAGCTCATCCTTTCAGCACCCGTGGCCACCAACCCAGAGCCATTTTCACCCAAGGGAATGACTCAGAGACAGCCTATTGCCACATGAACCCATATTTAACAATTTTCATGTGCTCTCTGCTCCGTCCCCTCTTTTTACCAAGAAAACAAAACATCTCTAAGCTCTTTGTTTCCCTGAAGAATTTGTAAACTGAATGCTGGGAAGAAAAACTTATCTAAAAGACTCAAGGGGAAAGGAGCGATGTAACTTGCAGTGCTGCAGCAGAAGTATCAAACACAAATACTAAGATTGTGAAGCCACGTGGTTTTCATTTGGGATGTGTGGGGTGAGCACATACGGTTGCTTTCTTTATACCATAAGCACAACAAAGGAAGGCTCTGTTTGAAAGCCAAGGGACAGCCTCTCGGCTCACTTAAAGGCTAAGTTACAACGCAATGGGAACTGTGACTCATAGCTGTGGGGCCCCTGCTCACAGGCACAAAAACCCCTCTGCCGCAGCAGGCAACGAGCCTGGCAAGGAGCAAAGCCTCCAGCTCCACATGGGAGACCCAAAGCAACCAAAACTAGCAGCAAATACAAGGCTGAGCTGAGAGCACATGTTGTGGATGACTTAGCACACAAATACATCCCTTTCAGTCGACATTTCTTCCTGTAACTCCCTCAGAGTGTGAGATCATAACCCTGCACCTATTCCAAGGGCACGATGCAGCTATGAGTCAACAGGAAGGTGGGATAAACATCATCCAAGCACCTTCAGACCATCTTTTGATTTTGGCTGCAGAAGAGCATAGCCATGGTTCTTAGACTGAGCATAGCCATCTCGCTAGGTGGGACCACACTAGAGCTCTGTCCTTTAAGTCACCTACTGTGCCAGATAATTTGTGTCATTTTGTGTCACAGGAGGCGAGAGTCAACTGGTGGATTCCAGCTACCCAAAAGAAAGACATCCCTTCCATCATTGCGCCCACAAGACTGGAAGATAAGGGTAATTTTTAATTACCATGAATGAATTGCAATCTGCAGTGCAGAGGTGTCTGTGCTGCTGAAATTCAAGTATTTTCCCTCACATTTCCAACAGTCCCAAGGTATTTGGTTGCTAAATCCCCAGAGGCGTTTAGAAATCAAACTCTCCTCCAAAGCCAGTAAGGTACCTGAACATCCAGGAGGAAATAGATTAGGATCAAAGCATTCTGGATGCAGATACAGAAAACCAAGCCCCTTTGGGAAGCAATACAGTGTGAATATCAAGTGTGACATTTTAAGCTGGAGAATATCTCCTCAGCTCCACCTCTGGTACATGTTAACACTCTACAAGAGCTTAAAAAACAGGAGAAAAAAGAGGTCTGAAAAAGCAATACAGTTTCTTCCCTCTGCCTACATGCACGGCTTACACTGTGCCTGGATGATTTCTGGCAAGTCTCTGTTTACTTTGTTCTGAAAAACTTCCAGCAAATCTCTGCTTCCCAAGGCCGTCTAGACTACTGCTTAGCTGCCCCTACCTGCAGGAAAATCTCCTTATCACTGCACGTGCTTTCTCCAAAGAAGCTGTTTGGAACCTTGCTGGGATCCTGGCACAGGCAGGTGGTATCTTGTCTTAGGGAGCTACTTCACCTCCTTGCAGACAGCGTGGGAACCATTTGATCTCACTCCTCATCAGGTGCTCACCACTCATCACCAACCCCTCTGCAATTTGGAAGAGCTGAAAGCAAGGCGCTCTCAAGCCGATTCACACTGTTTTTATTTTGGTTTGACCACAAACTCTTCCTTTTCAACTGAGGGCACCCAGCATCCCTGGAGGCAACCCAGGAAAAGATGAGTTGGTGACACAGGTGGCTCAGCTGACACCTTATAACTCATGTCCCTTTTCCTGCTCAGGCACAAGAACCTTCTCTACGTGCTCTTCCCCTGGTTTCAAAAGTGAGGGAACAGTAACAGTTTTCCTTTGTCAGGCAACCAGAATAACGCTATGAGTTGGAGACTGTGCCTAACAGGGCTTAAATTCTGCAACAGTTGGCTGCAATGGTCCTCATCCTTGCCAACACCACGCTTGGTTTTTCTGAGCCACATACATGGCAGTGGGATGCATCAGATGTTTTCCCTATAAATGCTGAAAAAGCATCTCTGCCTTGAGGCAAATACTGCTGATACTAATAATGTGCTAGATCAGCCAGAAAAACCTGACTCTGGAGGAGGGATAATAATGAAAGATGGTGAATGGAAAGGAAAAAGAGAAAGAGCTTCATTTACACACAGGAGAATGGCAATGGGCCAGCTCTCACAGCTTTGATCGGGGCTGGCTGGAGGAGCATGCCAGGGAACTCTGTGAGCTGAGCTTTGCTAGAACAGAGCAGCTGTTTGAACTCTGTCATGGGAAAAACGGGACAGACACCACCCAACACAGATCCAGAATAAATAAGTTAAAAAAAAAAAAAAAAAATCACATGGAGAGCATGAACTAACAGGTACTCAGAGCTGGAGCAGGACATTGTGGCAGCCAGGACTGCTGCTCTGGCAGCTCCCTCTGTCATCAGCTCTGGTTCTTGCCTTCCCACCACTGCTGCCCGTAGAGCCTCCTGTCACACACTCGCAGAGCAGCACTGCCAGACAGCTTGGTTTCACCCAGCAGTTCTCCTTCCAGCGTGTTTTTAGCAGTTTTCATACAAACACGAAAACTCCACACATCGCTGGCTTGTGAAAGCACTGTTTCCCTTCGTCTGCCACTGCTGTCACCCTTGATCATCTGGAAGTCGTCCAGGCACTTCCAGGCATTTGCTCTCCCTCTAACACTTAGAAGAGGGGAATTCCAGTACTTTCCCAGTCTGGGTAAGGTACTTCTGGCAAGTTCTCCTGTGCAGCAGAAAATGCATCAGTAGCTAAAGTCAGCAAAGCTTTGGACCCTTTGGTTCCCTTCTGCCATCACTCTCTGACTAGATCCGAACCGTACCAAGCAGTCAAATAAAAACAATTTTATATTGAAAATCCAAAAGAGAGAGGCTTTTAACACTGATCTTCACACTGAAGCCATTTTCAAATTAAACCTTCACAACATTGCTACTTTTGCTTTGCAAGAAGCTGTCTGAATCTCACTGCTGGGAACACTTCTAAAATATGAGCTACACCAATTTCCTTTCAGCATTTCTGCTGCAAGGCTCAAGATCTCCTAGTGAGAGCCCATCAAGAAACTTTTTTAAATCGCATCAAATCTGGAAGGAAGAATGACCCCTGGAGCACTTACCTGCTACACAGCTTTGCAGGTGCTCATTAAACTTCACATTACTACTATCACCGTGATGCAGAGAAGACTAAATTCAGTCACCCGCCACTGAAGCACAGCCAGGAAGTCTGCAAAACACAAAGAGAATGAATGAGGAAGTGCAGGCAGGAGATGGGTACATAATGCAGTTATCTAAATTAGGGATTGATTAAAAGAGAGATTAACTCACACCCTTACCTAATAAAATGATCATAAAAGCTCAAGAGACCAGAAATAATCAGCTTGAAGTGATCAGGGAAGAGTTAAAACACTGCTTCTCCCATGGGAAAGTGTGCAGATCACACCGTGGGTCTCTCAGCCTTGCAGACGTGTTGGCAAGCAAGGACCTCCTCCTCTGACTCCATCCTCACCCACCAGCACTCTCCTTTTAAAATGGATTAGGGTCAAATGAGCAGCTGCATAAGTGCAAGGGCTGGGACAGTTTTGTCTGGGATTGGTTTGTCTAGAAAAGCATCTAGCTGCTGTAAGCAGCTTGTAAGGTAGAAATACTTGCTCGGGGAGTTGGGTTTAGAGAGCTAATGGGAGAAACAGAAAACACAGAAGAGGCAGGAAGCAAGTGTAAGAGCACAGGAAGATGTGAAACACAGAACCACAAAAGATAAACTACAATATTTTAGGATAGAGAAGTGAAGAAATTTTATATGCAACAGGAAACAAAGTCCCCCAACCAGAAGGAGGAGACGACTCAAGCTGGTTACTGGCAGACAACAGAGACATGACCCAGCTGCGCACAAATGGGCTGGGGAGGAGGAATGCACCACCCTCATTTCCAGCTACCACCACTTCAAACCTTCCCACCTTCTTCATCCAAAGCCTGATGAAACGATCAGTGTGGGCTGAGCTGGGCTTTAGAGTACGGTATTTTAAGGGCTCGGCATTAGGTTGACGCATCCTTGCTCTCTTCAACTCCCTCAATTCACCTCCCTCCTCCCACGTACCTGCTTTGACCAGACTGTGTGTACAGTTTCACTTCTCTATGAAACTTCCACTGTGAGGCCAAATTGGGCAAATGAGCTCTGCCCAGCCCTCCCATCTTGCAGGGCTGCTGGTGCCTCTGCTCAACCTTTGCCACAACATCACTAGAAGCAGCACAGAGTGCTGAACACAGGAGAAAGACACCCCAAACCTCGATGGTCTGGATCTGCACTGTAATATCCCAGTGGATATTTGTAAGCCCTCAGGGCCTGCAATGTCTGGTCCCATGGTGGCTCAGGGCCAGTGAGGTAGAGCAGGTGCATCTGCTTGGAGGAAAGGAGCTATTAAATGCTGTGCAGGAACTGTTGCTATGGGACTTAAAATTCACTTGTTAAGATAATTTTGAAATCTCACAAGAGAGTTTAAGTTAGGGTCTCCCCCAACTATGTGTATAGATGTTGGAGAGACCTTGACTGAACCTTATGGGCATTGGAGGGCCACAATGATGTCCCTCCAGAACCTCCAGGCTGAACAACTCTCTCAGCCTGTTTTCATAGGAGAGGTGCTCCAGCCCTCTGATCATCTTTGTGGCCTCCTTTGCACCTGCTCCAAGAGTGCCATGTCCTTCCTGTGCTGGGTACCCCAGAGATGGATATAGCACTGCAGGTGGAGTCTCAGCAGACTGGAGTAGAGGGGCAGAATCCCCTCCCTCGACCTGCTGGCCATGCTGCTTTGGAAGCAGCCCAAGACACGGCTGGCTTTCTGGGCTGCGGGCACACATTGCTGGGTTGGTCCAGCTTCATATTCAGAGAGACCCCAAGTCATTCTCCACAGGGCTGCTCTCAATGAGTTCTCCCAGACTGTCCTCATATCTGGAGTTGCCCTAAACCAGGTGCAGCATCTTGCACTTGGCCTTGTTGAACTTCACGAGATTCTTGTGGGCCCACCTCTCAAGCTTGTCCAGGTCTCCCTGGATGCCATTCCTTCCCTCTGTTGTGCCAACAGCACTGCTCAGCTGGGTGTCATCTGAAAAGCTGCTGAGGATGCACTCGATCTCACTATGCCACTGATCAAGGTATTAAAGAGCACCAGTCCCTGAGGGACACCACTGGCTCTCGCCTGGACAGAGAGCCAATGACCACAACTCTCTGGATGTGTCCATCCAGCCAAATCCTTATCCACTGAACAGTCAACCCTTCCAATTCATTTCTCTCGAATTTGGAGATGAGGATATCGTGTGCAATCATGTCAAAGGTCTTACAGAAGTCTAGGTAAATTACATCAGTCTGTCTTCCCTTGCCAAACATTGCAGTCACTCCATCACAGGCAGCCACCAGGCATGATTGGTCAGGCATGATTTGCCCCCAGTGAATACGTGCTGGCTACCTCGAACCACTTCTTTGTCTTGCATAAGCCTTCTTAACACTGCTTCCACGAGGAATTCTGAGCAACTGAGCACAATGTTTGTTTTGAGTCAGCCCTATACGAGAGCCTCCTCTCCTTGACAGAAATGAAAGCTGTCCCTGCTCCAGCGAAGCTCAGCAGCTGATCTGGCCTTCAGGTCATGGCAGTAAAACCTGTTTTGCTGCTGGTCAAGGTTGGCTCAGCCAACTTTGCACGGCCCACATGTGTGTGTATAAGTATAAACAAGCTAAAAAAAGAGCCCCGCTGCAGCTACACCCCAGGCCAGCTCTCCATCCCTCAAGCTGCCTGAAGGTTGGCTACCTGCCTCCCTGCCTGCTCCAAGGAGTGAGCAGGCAGAAGGTTTTGCTTACACAGCTGTGCCCACATCCCTGCAAAACCTGGAATTCATGGTTGGGCACATGACGATGCTACCCAGTGCACACCCTGGCCACGCTCTCTCCCTCCAGCCTGGAAACCAGAGTCTCTACCTCTCTCCGCCACCCAACAATTACAAGTGCCGATGGAAAATATGCTGCCTGGCAGCAAACCTGCTTTTTCCCCAGTATAAATGGATTGTAATAACACTTGAGAGAGAAAAAGCTGGCCCACCCAACAGTCCATTTTAAAGGGGATTTAAAGGAACAAGCCAGAAACTTTTTTCAGCTTCCTTTTCCATTGCACCACCGCTATGGATTGCAGCTGCAATTCCGCGGAGCAGATGGAACAGGACAGGACAGCACAGGACAGCAGGGAGACTCATGCAGGCTCTTCATGGAGTTCATATACCTGTGTTAATTCATTTGTAGGCAAGCTCCAAGATACTAAACCACAGTCAGCAGGCAGACAGTTGCAAAAGCCAGACTAAAATTGTCCTTTGGAAAACCATACAGTTTTTCTTAAAAAACAAACTCAGAAATTAGTGAGATCAGTTTGTGAAACACCAGTGTTAGTTTTCTGTGGATCGGATTCCTTTTCAGTGTTAGTCACTGCCATGCAAGAAGAATCTAGGCATTGGCATCCCTCTGAGACATCATGCAGAGACACACAAGAGCCCTTATTGCCATGGATAGCACCAACAAAAAAACAAAAGGGGAGCAGGACATGCAGCTTTTGCTTACCCTAGTCATCAGATAGCCCAAAACAATTACTCAGGAAAACCAAATTCCTTGGTTCCTGACCAGGGATATTTAGTCTGACTTGAGTGGGGGAAGGTAGTGTAAAAAAAAAAAAAGAAAAAGAAAAAATGTGTTCTTAGTATATAGTAGTGGTCCAAGCAATAAAAAGAGGAAGACAGTTAGATGGGGAGGGGCCGCCACCTAAGCACTTGATAAACAAGTTCAATGCCTTTGGCGTGCACAGGTCGCTTCTTCCTTGCAGATGCCACCGGTGCGAACACAGATCACTGAGTCCTGTACACCCAAGTCATGCAAGCAAAAAATAGTGTCATCTAGAGCTGGGAGTCAAGAAACCCTCAGGGCTGGTCCCAGTACTCACACTGGTTCTCTCAGTTTGGGAAATCAATTCACCTCTCTCCACATCTGTGGCAATCACACTTAATATGTGCAGTTCCCATGCGAGAGCAGCATGAAGCATCTATTATGCTAAAACGAGGTTGAAGAGAAGGCTTGAAATTTCTATTTCTAATTTCTATGCTCTACTTTTCTTTGAGGACTGAGAGAACCTCGTTCACCTATACTAAGGAAAATCTGATTTTAAAAGCAGATGCCTATGAAGGTAGCCAGAATCACTTTAGTCAGAGCTGCAGAAGAACATTACCATCATCACCAAACCAAACTAAAAAACCTCACACAACACAACAGCGGCTCTCCTGTCCAAGTGCTGCTTTCATGGCAGCTCAGGTCCTTGCCTGGCAGCTCATGGCAAACACTTGTGCCTGAAGGAGATGCACTGGGTATGGGTGAGGCTTACAGCACTCATTAAAACCATATTAATAGTAATGTTTGCTTAGAGACACTGCTCATCTTGCCTGACCACGTAAGAGATGCCAATAGCAACATGTCCTATTTTCCTGAAGGATTTTAGCATGGCGGTTCCCAAAAGAACTGTTTCAGTGGGAGACTGCCAAGCTGAAGATGCAAAGGCCATTAAGGCTCGTGTTCTGCACGTCAGTTTTACAGACCATTGACTTCCAGTATCAGAAGTCCTGGCTCACTCTGGTTTGAGCTACAAATACCTGCTGGCCACTGTAAAAAACATGCCCACACACATGAAGAGCAGCTCTACTGAAAATATCCCTTCTTCAGCTCCACTGAAAACTTCACTCCTTCTCTCTCTACTCATTAGTNCCCCGCCCGGGCTGCCGCTGCTCTTTGGTTTGCTGCTTCTCTCCTCCTTCAAACCACTCCCGCCAGCCCTAGGAGCCGAGCCGTGCCCCGGCGGGCGGCAGCGGGCTGTCTAATCTCCCCCTCGGCTCCCCCATTAGCTTCCCAGATGGTGTTGGACCGAGGGCACGGCGGACGGAGAGGAAATGCGCTCATCTTGCTTCTCGGATGTATTCTGACCTCCTGGTGGTCGTGCCTGAAAGTCAGGAAAGCAGCTGAAACACGTAACCTCTCGTACTGTTCTCATCAAAGCAAAGGAGTAGATCTCGGAGGTGCTGACCCATTTCCGTGCTCAAAGCTGGCACAAGTAAAAAGTTGTGGAGCTGCTAACATCCTTCTGAGGCCCAGAAGTGGTACTAGTTTCTTTTAAATCGTAGCATATCCTGAGTTGGAAGGGACCCACCAGGGTCAACTCCTGGCCGTGCACAGGACAACCCCACCATGTACCTGACAGTGTTGTCCAAATGCTTTTTGAACTCTGGCAGGCTTGGNAGAGCTGCAGAAGAACATTACCATCATCACCAAACCAAACTAAAAAACCTCACACAACACAACAGCGGCTCTCCTGTCCAAGTGCTGCTTTCATGGCAGCTCAGGTCCTTGCCTGGCAGCTCATGGCAAACACTTGTGCCTGAAGGAGATGCACTGGGTATGGGTGAGGCTTACAGCACTCATTAAAACCATATTAATAGTAATGTTTGCTTAGAGACACTGCTCATCTTGCCTGACCACGTAAGAGATGCCAATAGCAACATGTCCTATTTTCCTGAAGGATTTTAGCATGGCGGTTCCCAAAAGAACTGTTTCAGTGGGAGACTGCCAAGCTGAAGATGCAAAGGCCATTAAGGCTCGTGTTCTGCACGTCAGTTTTACAGACCATTGACTTCCAGTATCAGAAGTCCTGGCTCACTCTGGTTTGAGCTACAAATACCTGCTGGCCACTGTAAAAAACATGCCCACACACATGAAGAGCAGCTCTACTGAAAATATCCCTTCTTCAGCTCCACTGAAAACTTCACTCCTTCTCTCTCTACTCATTAGTGAGATGTTGTGCATCTCAGAAGAAAGACAAGGAAGTTTTAAGCCCAAGCCGTGTAACACTGAACACGCAGCAAAGCTCAATGGTGCATTTTGCATGGACTGTACATGTGCGAGGTCAGCGCTGGCCCCAGGACACCACGGCCTGTGTCACCAGCAAAGGGCGATGGCCGAGAGGTCTCTGCTCACACGGCTCGCTCCCGCCGAGTCCCTGCGGCCGCTCTCCCGCCGCCCCGCGCGTTCGCCTCCCGCCGGGGCTGCACGGAGAGGGATGCACAAAGCTCTGCAGGAACTTTGGTGGGCGCAGTGCCCCGCCTCAGGGGCCCGACCCTGCCGGTGGCCCGGTACCGACCGGGCCGGAGAAGGCGCACAACACAGAAGTTACCACTTGATGAGAAGCCGGGGACAGCCACACCATACCCCGCGGGCAGCGCGCACCGCCGCTCCGTCCCGAAGGCGGGCACGGCCCTTCGCGCCCCCCCCGCACCCCCGGACACACTCACCGGGCCGGGCCGGGCCGGGTCGGCGGCCGCGCTCCCGGGCGCTCCGCGCACACCGGCNTCTGGCAGGCTTGGTCCTTGTAGGGATGAGGGAAGTGAGGCTCAGCCAGTGTTAGCTAATGATCAAGGCGACAGTAAAGGATTTTTGAAAGTTTTCCAACACTACCCTCATTCTAGAGTTAAATGCCATCTTGTATTTCTCACAGAAATAAGTTTTCTCAACAACTGTCACTTTCACAGGAAGTTTAAGGGCACGAGCATAGTAACATCTATCTGATTTAGGGAACTATATTGTACCCCTTCTCTTTCCACAGCATTGCAACAACGGGTTTATATTACTACTGCTCTGGCATGTTGCATGCTCTCCACCACCACTGCTTTGATTCTTTTTAAAGCTCAGATGGTGGACATGTGCAGCGGTGGGAGACAATCTGCGTTTTATGTTGCACTAAGACTTTGTGCTATCACAGGGACACCAGGCAAATGCGGTGGCAGAGATTTGTTCTGAGGCTGGCTAGCTTATGAGTGATAGCTGGGACTGTTAAATCATCCTGTTCTTTGTATTTCCTGAAGTGCTTATCGAATTAAATAACAGTTTAAGTGTTATTCAAAGGGTTTGTGTTTGTACATTTGTGTATACAGGTATTATTTCCTCAGTGTCCGAATCAAGTTTATTCAGTTTTATTAGTAACCTGGGTGTTATTAGTACATTCCTTCCTCATATGCCCTAATCTATGGAAATATCTCTAGCTAGAGCAGTACTGGAATCTCCCTGCTTCTCTGCTGCAGGACCCAGCCTGTCTGGTGCATTGTTTATTTCCCTTGGGAACTTCACAGCAGCTGCAGGAGAGAAAGCAGCTCCTTTGCCAGGATCACAGCTATTCATCACCTAAGCCAGAGGAAAATGTCTATTAAATATCACCCACATAAAGCCAAATAAGGCAGTAATTACTGATTCTGAATGTGTATCTATATAGATATACACACTGGACAATACAAATCAGTATAGGTTACAGTGGCTATAATTTGTATGTATCTGCAAAATTTCTCTGGGATACAGGGAAAAGACCTGAACATTTTTCACAGGAAGGCTCACATCTCAACAGATTATATTACATATCCACCATTGTAGATTCAGGATCTACTTTCTGTTCCACCTAGAATGGTATAAAATTATGATAACAATACAATACACGTAAATGGAAAACTCAAACCAAGACACATTCATTTGATTTGTGTTAGGGGGTTTTTGATGCAGTTCAGCAGTCTGAAAGAGGGAAAGCTAGAAGCACATATCTTGACAACTCTAGGACATGATTCATTGTTTGAGTATTGCTGCACTGCAGAAGGCTTGAGATCATTATCTTGCTAAAGGTAGTAATTTATTTGATAATGAGCCAAGCTCCGCTAACCTTACTCACATGCTGGGCAGGACCTGAAGCTGCAAGCAGTGGAGTAACAGTACCATAGTTCTTCACACACTGGGACTTACCCTGTGGCACTGTGACGTGGCTACTACTGCAGCAGAAATTAGATATAATAATATAATTTCTAAAATGGACTCTTAAGATCCCATCAGCAGGTGCAGGACAAGAGCAAGATTTGGGCTGAGAGTCAAATTTTAGGTACCTCTCTCAGCTGCTTTCAGACATGTTAGAAGATTGAGAGCTTATTCTTTCCACTAGTATTTCTAATTCATTACAAAACCATCAATAGTTCCATAAACTCTTAGAAATGGTAAATAAAAAAATCAAAGAATACAGGAGAAAACTGCCAGCCTGGAGTACATAGAGGGATTACATTAACACTTCACACAGAGAAAGCAGGAATGATATCTTACACTTGTCAGGCCTTGCTGGGACCCAGCATTGTGTAAGCCTGAAGGAGATTGCAGCAGGACAGTGCTTTAACAGGCACAGCAGGAGCAGATCAAGAGGAGAAGGGAGTGGGGTACTCCTACCCATGGACATTCCACACCTGGCTATCATGCAAGGACATGTGCAGGGAGACGGGATCACCTCCTCACAGTTCACCATATGGGTCCTCATCTACCCCCTTGCACCTGACCTTACAAACATCTTAAATCTCTGTGATTTCTCCAGTCTTTTCTGGGTATTAAGACTTTTTCTAAAAGCCTCTTCCTACCAGAGAGTCAAGTGTCAAATAGTGAAAGATGCCCGACAAATTTTTCGTGTAGGGAAAGACTTGGTGGCTGAGAATTAAAAGGCTGAAGAATAAAATGTGAGGGGAACAGGAGTATGATATTAGGGCCTGGATTCTGCTGCTGGAACCAAAAGGCTGTTGGAAAGCTAATGAGCACATGATGACTCTATACGTATTTGAAACTCATCTTTAAATAGACCCAAATGTTCCTGATTGGGAAGACAGCCATGGGTCAGAACTGGTAAGCAGGTAATGGAAATAATTGATTGAAGAAACCTAAGAGCTCTGAAGGGCCAAGTGTATTTTTGTTACCTTGTAGGCTTTCCTTTATAGCTTCTCCAGTGATTAATGATGCTGCACAACCAGGATGGAAGGGGTTACTTCTATCGGACCATTCCTTCACATCTATAGGAAGAAAAGTCCCCCCATCTCACTCTCTAAAGCTGAAGGCCAGATTTGTAGCATAAACCATAACACTGGTGATGGTAAGAGCCCACAGTGGGCAGTGATGGCGAGGGGGATCTGCAGAGCATTGCTTTTGTCCAGCAGTCTTGGAAAATCCCTGTGTTTGGCATGGAGAAGGGTAGAATAGAGGAATTTTCTAACAAGCATGGCAGGCCACAGTAATCCCAGCTGCAGAACTGGGAAGAAAAACTGGGATGGAAATCTGTTCTGCAGTTTCAAACCATATTGGGGAATAGCAAGTTCAACTAAGTTTCAGGATTATTGAATTAATTCTAGTTACTTTCCATAACTCTCATCTATTTTATTTTTTATGTAGAGCATGTAATTGTGCATTACACACAGACCACTTGTCAGCTTTAGCTTCTCAGAACTAACCATGCTCTTTATTTGGGTGTTTCTATTAATTGAAACATTGCCATGATTTAACTTCTTATGAAAATGGTAATGTTTCCTCTCTTGAGAGCATTGGCTCAAGTCTAGTGCCAAACATGATCAAAGGTTACTGTTATTTGAGATCTGTTGCATCATCTTTATGAACAAAGTAGAAAGTCTCAATCCAATTTAAACTGAAAAACCGTTCTTGATATAAAACTATCATTAAGTTTGAAAATAACAGGCAGAGAGGACATTAAAAAAGAATATAGTAAAAAATATCAGTTAGATAATTAAGTAATTGAGAACCATATAGCATTTCCTTGTCACTGGAGAAAAAGGAGCATTTTCAGTAACCTCTTGTTCCTTTTAATACTGCAAGACTGATGTAACTCTGAGAAGGAACTCTGGTTTCCAGGGTATGTCCCAGGATGTCAGCTCAGTGACAGTGCCTGCAGCATCTCAGCTCTTTGAGGCCATGAGGCTCTGCTGGATTTCCATACCGCTGGGAAAATTACAAGACTTGCAGTTAGGTTAAGTAATATTTATGTAACACATTTGTAATACATATCAAACAATAATTTAATATTAGCAAATCGGTAGATAAATTTTGCTTTCCTTAGTGGTAGTTTTCCATTGATGATGTTATCTGAGTAAACGGGGCAATCCCGATTTCAAACGCGGAGCTCACGCATGAGCACGCGTTCACCCCACCATTAGATCCGCGTGTATTACGGGATGTTTGTAACCCGGTTCAGCAGGCACGGCCGCGGTGCGGTGCTGCCGCCTCCCGACGCCTCCTGACAGCAGCGGGACTGGGAGGGATCACTTCAACCCCCGCGCTTTCCTTCATCACTGCATCCTATCCTTACCGGCCAGAGGCCACAAGGTTCCTTTTACACTTTCCAGAAGACACGTACTGCCATGGTCCCTGCCCCAAATGGCTTACATACTCCTGGGTCGTCTTCTGATGAGATTTTATTATTTATATCTCTGCAGTAGCCCATAAATCCTTACATTCAGGAACTAATGGCTTATCATTTCCATGCCACTACAGTTTAAAACATGCCTTCAATTAACTGCACACGGGTTGTGACCTCAAATAAATCAGTGAGCAAGCACTTCTTCTCTAGTAACCCTTTCTGCATGCACACCAACACACCCCGCTGATGCAAAATTCTCTTTTATGCAGCTGATGAGATGGGTGATTCTGCTTATTTACCATAAAGTGCATGCATCTCTTGAACAAAGTCAGACATTCAGGGAAATAAATAACAATCATTTCAATGAACTGAAACTTTCTAGGTCTGGCTTGTCCTTGCTCTTAGTGGAGATTTATTTGTTTTATTTAAGGTAATTTTCTTTTTCTTCTGTGGCCATTGGAGTTTTTTGCTCTCACTAGCAGAAAGGTTTTTGCAGAGCTGGGGACATATGCTCATCTTAAAAGGAAAAGTCAAAAAGTTATCCCACTTGAAGAGCTCCACCTTGTCCAGAGGTTCTGTCTCTGACATGAGTGCATCATTTATAGCCATGATAGACACAGCACCACTGCAGGATGGCAGATGTGGTTATTTACACTTCACTGATGAATCTCAAGTACAGGGAATTTTAAGTGGCTAGTCCTGAGCTGAAGTAAATTCTTGGTAAGGTCAGAAACCCAGGCGTCCTCTTGAGTGTCAGTGCAGCTCCTTGTTTATGAAGCTGTTGAGGCATTCTCTTGCTGTTTAATATAATTTGTTGCAGAATTAATTCAATGTGAATATTTGAGACTTGTCACAGATTTATGTCCTGGTTGAACTTACTTGCTATGAGTTGTGATGCTTTAAGTTGTGATTTTCTTGTAAAAAAAATGGGCTTTTGCATGAGTTATCATGGACTCCTAACACTCACCCCACTCTGTCTGCACTGCAGTTAGAGTTGCAGCTACCATGAGGCTGACCTTGTAGAATTGGAATGAATTTAGCTTGAATGGAAGTTGTCATGAAGACCAGTCTATACAGTCACCCTTACACGGTCTCAGAGGACACAGGTTACCAGGAGTTTGAAAAACATACGAGTAGAATCATAGAATAGTTTGGGTTGGGAGGGGCCTTTAAAGGTCTTCTAGTCCAACCCTGTGCAGTGAACAGGGACATTTTCAACCAGACCAGGAAGCTCATGGGAATGTCTTAATAAATGGGTATAGTTTTTGGACATGTTTATGCTGTTACCTTCAAACACAAACATGTACCTGTAGCACAAAGGTGACTACCTCCCTTCATGAGTTTCCACTCCTGTTTTGCTTGTAAAGATTTAAGAAACAGTATAATAAAATCAAAGTTATGTATTTGAAATGTAAATTGAAGGAGTTTTTTTTCGTTCATCATATAATATTATTTTTTTAAATTCTGAGCATGTCCCCTTCCTCCAGCAGTATTTTGCTCACAAAATTAAAATCATACCATTTGATATTTTATTACATGTGCAGTTGTTTAATTGTAAAGATCTAGACGTTTGGTCCTCTTGAGAACTGAAATCCTAGAATCAAGGAATTTATCATAATCATCTTCCTGGTAATCTTATTATGTAAGAAACATCAGTACAAAAGAAAATGAGGAAAAAGAGGAGTGCAAAACTTAGAGAAGGAACTTTATTGATTTTTTTTCATTAGAAGTGTGTATTGAAATGATTGAATGTTTCAGTGTATAGGGTATTTTGTAAATTAAGTCACACATAAAAAGAATACATTATAAAATGCATATCATTCTCCAGTTCTAATGGTAAAATCAGACCATTTGAAAGCATCCATTTGAAACTGCCTACTTTGCCACGTAATCAGTAAAATGAACTGCTACAATTCAGGCTTCATTAAACCAGCAAGAGAAAAAGTTTTCCATCATCATTATTTGTTTCAAGTGGTACTTTAAGGTGGTAACCAACATCCATGCTGCTAGGGAGTGTATACATGGTACAGTACATTCCCTGCCCTGAAAAGCTATCAGATGGAACAATTTGTGTGCTTAGAGAGATAAGCCCCACCATTTCAGGGGTTAGCTGGGAGTGGAGAGAACAGCAGTGGCTGATCCTTGAGCGCAGCTGTGAAGCGGAGCTGCTGTCCTGCCTTCCCTTTTCCTGCACCATGGATGGTGTCAAACCATCCACGGACAGGCTACTGTGAATAGTTGAGTACAATGACATGGCAGAAGTCAGGCTCCACGTGCCATTCGGCATGTAGTGACACGACAAGGAGAAATGGCCTTAAGCTGAAGGAGGGTAGGTTTAGATCAGATGTTAGGAAGAAATTCTTTACTGTGAGGGTGGTGAGGCACTGGCACAGGTCGCCCAGACAATCTGTGGATGCCCCATCCCTGGAAGTGTTCCAGCCTAGGCTGGATGGAGCTCTGAGCAACCTGGTCTAGTGGAAGGTGTCCCTGCCCATGGCAATGGGGTTGGAGCAAGATGATCTTTAAGGTCCCTTCCAACCCAATGTATTCCGTGGTTCTATGATTTGTGTCTCCAAACGGCACAAATCCCTGTTTACTGTCTTCCACAGGACCTTGCCTTGAGCAAGTCAGTAAAGAAACACAAGAAGCTACTGGAAAGGGTCCAGCAGAGGGCNACTGGCACCGCCCCGGCACCGCCATCGGCACCGGCACTGACACCGACACCGGCACTGACACCGACACCGACCCGCCGCTCCGAGCCCGCCGCCCCCACCCGACAGCAGCATGGCTGAGGTAACCTGTAACCTGTCCCTCCCTGCCCTGCCTGTCCCCTGGACAGAACGAAGGCTGCACCTCAGGATAAGCCCAACAACATCATCTGTGTATCATTTGTAGCCATATACCATGTTTATGTGTCACCTGTGTGCGCAGAGCTCAGTTCTGTCCTGTGTTGAAAGTAGGAGCCATTAGGCTACTTGTACGCAGGCAGTAGCAACTCCTCAATTTTAGGAGCAGCTGCTACATTTAAGATCGTGGGTATGGTTCCCGCCTTGCTCCCCCCCTCATTACTGCTCGTCTTTCAACTCTATTTACAATCACAAACACGAACAAGATCAAGACTGAAGTACCTGAAGGGAACCTACAAGAGAGTTGGAGAGGGACTTCACAAGAGCGTGTAGTGGGGACAGTACAGAGGGGAATGGATTCAAAATGAGAGTAGGTTTAGATTAGATATTAGGAGAAAATTCTTTATTGCGAGGGTGATGAGGCACTGGCACAGGTTGCCCAGAGAAGTTGCAGCTGTCCCATTCCTGGAAGTGTTCAAGGCCAGGTTGGATGGAGCTCTGAGCAACCTGGTCTAGTGGAAGGTCCATGACAGAGAGTTGGAATAAGATGATCTTTAAGGCCCCTTCCAACCCAAACCATTTTGTGATTCTGTGGTTTGGAGAGGAGGATGAAATGAGAAGAAACCCGTGAATCTCGGAGCAGGTTTGAAGGAGGGATGCACTAAGTTTCAGCTCACAGTTGGGACTGTTCTTTTATGCTGGCCAGAGCATGGGCTGTAGTGTTAAAGGTGCCCTTGAGGTTTTCCTGCTGACAGGAGAGCTGCTTCCCTATCCTGGTGAGACCACCTCAGAGGTGCATTTGCAAGGATTTGGCATCAGAACTGAGCTTGATCAAAAATGTCTTCTGTCAAAGGTTTAACAGTAGCATTTCCCACAGAGGAAAGACTGGCTTGCAGTGGCGTTAGTGGAGCTTTGAGATGTGCTTGTCTGCAAGTCTCTGGCGCTATCTGGATAGAAATCATAAACTAATCAGAGAGTAAAGAACTGGGCAGAATTGGGGCTAAGGTACTGGGTTTCCTCAGTAGTTGATGCATTATTCAAACACTATCACAATGACGGTATTTTATAGACTTACCTTTAAAGCAGTTGTGGGACTCAATTACAAGAACTCTGGCTGGTAAAGCACAAGTTATTTCAGTAAAATTGGGGGAGATGTGTTTGAAAAATAGCCAACAATATGCATATTATATGCTAGCAAAAGAACTGTTATTACAGAAAATTTTTTCATGATTTCTTAGTAGCTGTTATACACTCAGTGTATTACTTTTTTGTATTCTGGGGTCATAAGTGAGATGTTGAATTCCTCCTGTTTGTTGATTATTTCACTCAGGAAAAGTCTGACAAACTATATCTAGAAGAAAGTGCATTTGAAGCACTGGAAAAAGACTCCCAAGAATTCTTCAGTATACTGAATAGAGATGAAGCTCTGGAAAAATTCCGTGTCGAATATGAGAAGCTCCTTGCTATTATGAAGAAGTCTCGTGAAAATGAAAAGCATCTCATGGAGAAATGCAGGAAGCTGAGTGCTGAGCTTGTGGAGATGTCGTCTAAAGTAGCTGTGCTCACAAAGCTCACTAAAGATGATGGGGAAACTATATCATCATTGAAGTCGGTAAAGTTTTGATCAGGGTGAAGTATGATCTGAAATTGTTAATGAAAAACGTGGTAATAAGAAAAGCACCTACAAGAACACTTGGTTTTATGTAGAGAACTAGCTGGAGGACTAAGCATAGAGCTGGCATCTCCAGTTAACTTCTGCTTTGCTTTGTTTGCTCAGCCTGGTATTTTTACAGGTTTCAGTCAAATTCTGTGTTTATTTGCACTAAACCAACTCCATCAGCTTTCAAGTACTCACTAATAGTTTTTGTTTAAGCTTTCTCTCTGTAAAACGGCACATTTTCAACAATGTACAATTTTTGATTCATTAATACTTAGTTAATACTTGCAGGGCTGCTTGGATGTTGACTGTTGCGAGAACATAAAAAATCTACTTATTGTGGAAATATGGATTTTAGGCCAGGGAAGTGATAACTTACATAAATAAATGTTTCACAGTGTCTTTGAAAAGGAATCCTATATATAATTTCAGTGTGATTTCACCAATTTACTCTGATGTGTTGCTTGTTATTATTGATTTGAACTCTGTCAAATCAAAATGCTTGGCTCACTAAAAACATTTGATGTTTTTAGGCTTACAGTGAATTTTGACTGTCAGAAATCTAAAGCTGACAAGTGATCATAAGACTGTATTTGGAACTTTTTTCATTCTGGTGGTTTAAAAACTTAGCTTTGTGATGCCTAGATAGGCTTTAATTTAGCACTTAGTTGAGAAACCTCCATGCCTTACAATAAAGTGTTTTGTTCCAGTAAAATAAAGTCAGTGTAGCAATCCAGAGTGATTTCTGAGCACTACAGAAATAGAAGTTCTTTGAAATGAAGTTTCGTGTCCTTAGAATTATGAAGAAAATACATTCAGAGTAAATATAAATAGCAGCACTGTCATCCCACGGCTGTGGTACTGCCCAAAGCCTCCTCAAGGAGGAGGAAAAGCATAGAAAATCTTGTTGATTTTCACTGCTGCTAATCAAAACCTGGTAGATGAATGTCAGGAACCACAATGATCCTTATAATTTCCTTTTAGCTGTTACATGGCAATACTCTGTGTGTGAACAGTAGGAGAGGTGATCCTTCAAGATGTTCCCAAACTGAGGAGACACTGTCTTAGGAATGTCATAAAACTGAGGAGTGGAAATGTTGGGAAAATAAGAGCCTTTCCAATTTCAGCAGCTAATTTGAAGCTAAGGCAGGGTATGACTGAACCATACCGCCTACTGTTGAACCCATTAAGTAATTTTCTAGTGAAAAAGCTGCTTGACAATATGATCCTGTTAGAAATGATGTGCAATGCACAACATGTGACATTTCATTTCTAGTGGGGTGCTGTGAGTCAAGTATACAGCTGATACTTTTTCAGTTTGGTTATGAGAATTAGTCTTTCTCTTAAAGGTTCAGGAATTATTTGGATATTGTTTAAAATGTTCATTCTTGTCTGAGGTTTTGCTTGGTAAACCCTTTATATTCCATATTATTCTTCTTTCTGAAGGGAAGCTCTATTAGAGCTCTAGTATTTCACTACAATTTTGTTAACATTCAAAAAATGTGTTTCTCGTGTGTCCAAGCTAAGTGTTGGAGGAAGTTCAAGTGCTAAAGTAGCCAAGATTATATTCTTCAGTGCTAAATCAAACAAACAATCTGTCCCACAGTTTAATTATTTATAAACAATAAA